>CM038679.1:207156605-207566741 GCA_021605205.1 Aegilops longissima
GCCCAAAGTCCGCACATCCCACCTCAACCTTCTCCAACCATGTAAGGAGGCGGGAGGCGGTGGATGGCCTCCTCCGTCATGGAGGTGAACATCACAAGGCGGGAGGCGGATACTTGTCCGTGATATTGCGCACAGGCTGCCCGGCAGGGCAGCTCATTCCAACCCAGGCCCCATGAGAGGTGGTGTTCTCCCCACTTCCTCCATGAGACTAGGTTTTCCACTTCACCCATTTGTCCAGGGCCCATGTTTCTACTACGGCTGGACTTCCGACCTGGCCCATTTGCGTCCTCAACATCTCGGCGTTTATAAATGGTGTGCAAACCTTCCTCTGCATCCAGCCCACTTGGCCTATGGCTGAAGACCTTTAATGTCGGTAGCCGAAGGTTGTGGGCGGTCAAATCAAGTGGAGTCTTGAGGCGCCATGGTTGGCAAGATGGCCAAAGTCCTATGGCTCGAGGGCTCCTTTGTGGAGACAATAAAGGGGTAGCAATCGGGGTGGTTCTACATCACCGAGCCGCGACCGTGAAATGGGTGGCGGCCCCGAATTCAGATCTGGCTTCCCCACGGCTCTCGTCATGGAAAGAGGCGGGCTGAAGTGGGGTTCAGACGAAGCTATCCGGACTCAAACATGCGTCCGAAACCTGTGGACAAGAACCTTAAGCTTGTCGGCGTACTCGGTGATGCTCATTAGCGGATTCTCCCATGCCAACAACGGGCCTTCAATTTGTGGGAGTTCGATCCGGCACAACACGAACCTTGAGCCGCCTCTTGACACTCGTACGAAGATGCACGAAGAAGGTCTGTTCAAGGCGCTGGCCCGCATCCGCTAACAAAGATCGCGGATACATTTCGCGGCGTCAAGCCGGCGAGTAAGTTATTTTTCCTTTATGGGACTCTTTTCCATAGATTGACTCTATGTGGGATCTAAAAGCTCCCTAATCTTTAGCAGGGCGGCTGAACACGTCCGGACAAATTATCTGTCCGGCTCCTTTGCGGAAGACCAGCGGACGCCTTGATTAGCCAGGAGCTCTGGCTCCGGTACCTCATGTGGTGCGGAGAAGAAAACCAAGAGGAGGCCACGGGAACCGAAGGAGCTCCCAACGCCAGTCTTGTCGATTCTGAAGCGAATCTTCTCCACGAGATGAGGAGGAGGAAGAAGAAGCTTCTCCCCGGGGAGGAGAGGAAAAGGAAGCCGCCCCAAGCGGGAGGCGGAGGGTCAAGAAGGAAGAACCCTTCCTCCGGACTTCTCCACCAGCGTCGGCGATGGCGAGGAGGATTGGCCAACAAGGGCCAAGCCCACAGCGAGATCGTAAGTGTCCGGATACCATGGCTTTTATATCATTGCATAGTGTTCTCTAATACCGAACCATCATGCAGCCCGCCCAAAAGGCCAGTTCGCTTGCCGACAAGCGGGTCCCCGAGTTCGTCGGAAATGGAGAGTACTTCACTTCCGACCTCCTCACCTCACGCCCTGGATGGCCTTGTGGTGGGGCCTAAGAGGGCTTGGTCAAGAGAGGAAGTGGCGCGATGGGCACCACAAGGCAACATCCGGACTCAGTAGCGTGGGGGCAAGATCCCGGGGCCTCAAGCTCGACCCTTGTCCGGACTCCATGCCGGAACCTTGATGGTTCGGAGTTGATAGCGGTCCTTCGTAAGAAAGGTAAGAGCCGCGGTGTCCTCCGGTCAGCGGAGGCACCGTATAGCTTCTTGGAGGTGCTTATGGCGCCTCCATCGAGGAAGGAGCACCGCCTTTGTTATGAGTCACGGTGATCGGACGATTCGATCCGCCAAGAGCGGGCTGACGAAGCTTATACCCGACCTTCTAACGAGACTTTGAGGTAAGTTTAGAATATGTAAAATATTACGCATAAGCAGTAGCCTGATGCTTAGTTGATTGTTAGGAAGAAAAGCGGACTAAGGATCTAAAAGATATCTGTGAGAGTCTAACATAAGTGTGTCAATATGGGAATGCAGGTACTGCTTGCTCTTGACCTCTGCCCGCTTGGCTGCGGAGGTCAATGCATTGAAGCAAAGTCTCGAGCGGTCCGAGAACGAGCTCGCCAAGCCAAGAAGCAGCTCGAGGACAAGGAAGGTAAGTAGTACCTTATTAAAGAAATACCATATAGAAAGGTTTAGGTTGCAAAAATAACGGGAATAACATGGAGTCTTTGTAGGGGCCCTGAGCGAGGTGGCAACCACGAAGGAAGCGGTGTCCGTGGTCGGCTCAAAGCGGCTCGAGCACACCAAGCGAGAAGAAGGGGAGGCGGCTGGCCAAATGACAGCAAGAGCTCCAAGCTCTCGTGGAAAAACAAGAGAGTTTGGGCGTAACTCGAAGACTCGAGTCCGAGGCTCGCCTCGACTCTTGAGAGTGCCAAAGCTGCTAAGGCCGAGGCCCAAAAGCCCTCCCGAAATTGAGTCATTAAAGAAGATAGCGGCGGGTAAGGCCTTCTTTACGCAAAGCAAGCATGTGAAAGTGAATTACCTATTACTTACCAGGATTCGAGCTCTCCGGGGAGCATTCGCATGATTTGCCCGTAGTGTATCAGATGCTACCGCATTATACTGCGCCGGAGGAGGGAGCTCAGCGGCAAGGTGTTACGGTCTCGATATCACGAGGCGGACAACGATGCGGTGAGCGACCAATTGAAGCAGATGGTCGAGATCCACAAGGTCGCCGAACAGGCCATGAAGGGCTGATAAGCGCGCTATGGCCATTGAAAGCCATGCACAGAGCTACTTGACTTAGTCAGTGGTGGTGGGCCTTTGTCCACGGATTGAGGTCATCAAGCGCTCATTCTGCATTGAAGGTGTCCGTCGGGCCCTTGCCGATGCTAAAGTGCTGCTGGGGCAAGCTGGATGCGGAGAAGCTTATTACAGACCAGGCCACGAAGGGCAAGGAGCATCGCACGCTCGAAATGTACTATGAGGGCCTCTGAAGGTGCCGCCGAATAGCGGATGAGTGCTCCAAAGATGTAATTTTGAATAGGCTCGCATTTGTTATCACTGTCTGCTGAAAACTTGTTCATATCGCTAAACAACGCTTATTAATTTAAAATATTACCTTCATGCGGCCGTTTATCAAATTTGAGAGATGGCAAGTCGTTGGCTTCAGCCCCATGCCACGAGTGCTCGGGTGTTAGGGATAAACTTGAGCACTCTTGTTCCCATTCTTGGGTCCATCTAGGAGGCGCTCAACGCCTAGCGAACAAAGGCAACCGGACTTATAATGCTTGAACACTCTCCACTTAGCCATAGAATTCTATAATTTTAAATTTGTGAAGCCCCTAGTATTCGGAAGACCAAGTTGGGGCTCTATCCACGCCTTGGCGGACAATTCCAGTTCCTCGCTCTAAGCGACATAAGTCTTCTGGACCCGAAAAACCTCTCGAACAGCGACCGGCTCTCTCCCTATCATGATGGTCAGTTTTAGCTTTCTCCTTGAGGTGCTCGACCCAGCTCAAGCTGGGCACAATCGCGATGGTTCTCCAGTGCTACCTTAGCCGATATAGCGGGCGTAAGGTACCAAAACAGGGGCCAGGCAACCCAACTATTGACCCAAGACATGATTGAGCCGATTCATATAATGCTATAAGTTAAGGCTGCCGCACTTGTGAAAGTGTTGGACTTATCACACCATAATTTTGGGATACTTAAGCCCACGGTGTATGGCCGTACCAAAGTGTACGGTTGCAACATGTCGTGAAATGAACATATGTATAGATAAAGGAAGTAGAGCAATAATTAGCAAAAGCTATGTATTGTTTATTCAAAAGGTATTGCAATGAAAGCGAGCGATACAAATAGTGTGATAAGCAAGGATTGGACTATCTAACATGTCCCCTCGAGGGGTAAGCTGCGGGATGGTATGTAAAACAGGTATAATGCTCGTAATAGAGACCACTGAACACTTGACGTGGCTTATTGCTTCTGGCTGTTGCATCAGTGAGTTCGGCGATTCTAGTGCGGACAGGACTTCGAAAGATGGAGTCCTAAAAGTAAGAAAAAGGAAGAAAAGGAAAAGGAAAAGAATGACATAATCGGGGCCCTGGTGCGGTCGAGCCGCATTCTTGGCGTCGATGGTCTCTGCCCCTCCCCATATGCCCATGGTATCTCAGTGTAATTATATGCGCGTAACACTAGCCCGCAATTTTGCGAGGCTGGGGTTAGGGCGGATTACTCTGGCGATGCTTGAATCGTGCCATGCGGTCTTGTTGTAGGTTACTCCGGGCGGCAGCGGTGTCCGGACGCTTAATGGCGGACTCAAGAGTTCTGTGAGAGGCTGCTTTGTACCTCCGCCGCGAGGGCCGCCGTGTGCTCCTCCGTTCGGAGAGAGGCGTTCGGTGTTTCCATTGACCGTGATTACTCCTCGAGGGCTGGCATCTTGAGCTTGAGGTATCGTGGTGCGGCACCGCATTGAACTTTACCGTCGGTTCGTCGGCGATGCATGATAACCATTGCGGAATGGGGCGATGTCGAAGATTAACTCTTCACTTGAAATTATCCGGGGATCGAAGACCACATCGAGTGTAACCGAGCACAGCCTGGCCCAGCCTCTACACCCGGTATGGCGCCTTTAAAGGTCGTCTTTGTAGGTTTGATCCTTGAGGGGTCTATGCCCATTTTGCGCACTGTATCCTGGTAAAGCAAGTTCAGGCTACTGCCGCCGTCCATCAGGACTCTGGTTAGGTGAAATCCGTCGATAATTGGGTCAAGAACCAATGCGGCAAAACCGCCGTGACGGATGCTAGTGGGGTGGTCCCTTCGATCAAAGGTGATCGGGCAGGAAGACCATGGGTTGAACTTCGGGGCGACTGGCTCCATTGCATATACGTCCCTTAGTGCATGCTTCCGCTCCCTTTTGGGTATATGGTTTGCGTATATCATGTTCACCGTCCGCACTTGCGTGGGAAAACCCTTCTATCCTCTATTGTTCGGCGGCCGGGGCTCTTCCTCGTCATCGCTATGCAGCCCCTTGTCATTGAGTTCGGCACTTAACTTCCCTGCTTGCTTGAACACCCAACAGTTCCTGTTGGTGTGATTGGATGGTTTCGGGGTGCCATGTATACGCACTGGCGATCGAGTATTCGATCCAAGTTGGACCAGACCCTAGGTATTTCTTTTGAATGGCTTCTTCCGGTGACCGGGTTTAGAGCCTCTGAATCCGGCATTGGCGGCCGTATCTTGATGTTATCGCCGTTAATGCGGCGCTTGTTCTTGTTGCGACGCGACACGCCATTGCTATCCTTGGTATCACGAACTATCGGGATGTTTGGCCAAGTTGTTGCTTGAGCTAGCCAGCTGTCCTCTCCCACAAAAGCGGGTCATGAGTGTTGTGAGGGCTGCCATGGATTTTGGGTTTTCTGTCCTAGGTGCGGGCCAGCCACTCGTCGTGGATGTTATGTTTGAAGGCTGCAAGGGCCTCTGCATCCGGACGATCAACGATTTGATTTTTCTTTGTTAGGAACCGTGTGAGAATTATGCGGCCGATTCTTGGCTGCTGGATTATGTGGCTAAGGTCATTGGCGTCTGGTGGTCGCATATATGTGCCACAGAAGTTATCAAGAATGCGGCTTCCGAGTCCTCCCAACAACCAATTGATTCTGGCGGCAAGCTGTTGAGCCAATGCCGAGCTGGTCCTTTAAGCTTGAGTGGGAGGTATTTGATGGCATGTAGATCATCACCGTGGGCCATGTGGATATGGAGGAGATAGTCCTCGATCTAGATCGCAGGATCTGTGGTACCATCATATGATTCGATGTTTACGGGTTTGAAGCCCTCAGGGATTTGATGGTCCATTACTTTATCTCGTGAAGCATAGTGGGTGTCTGCGGCGCCTCATATTGGGCTATATCACGGCGTAGCTCATCGAGCTTTGTCTACATGTTCGCCCGGCGGGTTTCTTTGTATCCGGCAGCGGCGGTAATCCCGCGTCGTTAGGCATACGTGATCCGTAGATCGATCTTGTATGTTTGCCTTATCCTCCAATATATCTACGCAAGTCGGTAGCGTTTTCCGTGCCTTGGTACTTTTGGCGGCGTCGGGGTGTGGCTTGGCGGAGGGCCGAGAGGCTTCTCTGTCGCTGACCGCAGGGGTGGCGATCTGCCATGTCGTGCCTGGTGACTTGGGTGCTTCCTCCTCGATCGAGGCAGCCTGCGTTTGGGGTAGCTTTTGGAGGGGTGTTCGAGTTCATACTCTTGGTGCAAGGACTTGATCCATCACAGTCACCTAGCAGGTCTTAGTTAGCTCTAAGCTGTTGCTACTTTTTCTTGAGGCTGCTTGCCGTGGCTATAAGCCTGCGTTTGAAACGCTCCTGTTGTGGGATCCTCGAGCACGACAAATTAAATGCGTCGTGAGGCTTGCCTCATCTTGGAGGAGGCGTAATTATCGTCCTCGACCTCTCTTTCGCCGCCTTGTAAATGCGGACTTGCTTCTCCTCCTCCTATCTTTGAGTCCTGCTGGAGGGTTGTCTTGATCTTGTCCGGGTGTTATTATCTCCGTGCGGAATCACCGTTTTCTTTGTGGCGGGATTTAGAGCGGCGCCGTTGGCGTCGGCGCTTGGTTGCTTTGGAGGTCATCCTCCATTGTTCCATCGTTGTTCCCATATTTTGGGATATCCACCATGTATATGTCGTGTGGCGAGGTGGCCTTCCAGATTGCCTGTAAGTATTTGGGTCTTGTCGTCTCGGCATCGTCGTCCATACCGTCGATGTCTTGGTCGAAGTCTAGCATGTCGGTTAAATCATCGGCATTGGCTACAAAGTGGGTGGTGGGTGGGCGTTGAATTTCTTCGTCGTCCACATCCCAACCTTCCTGTCCGTGAGTCGGCCAGGGCTCTCCGGATAAATAGAGACTTTAGTGAATTCAGGATGTCGCCAAAGGGCGAGTCTTTGAAAGATGTCATGACGATGAACTCCATGACGGCGCCCAATCGGATTCGATTGAGGGCGCGGAGGGTTGGTCGGAGAGAGTCCGGCACCCTGAGTCGAGGTCTTTGCAAAGGACAGGGATGGAGTTTGGCTCAATCGCCGTAGAGATGGTAGCCCCGGCGGTGTCCAACCACCCGTCCTCGATTGGGAATCCGGCTCGGATTAAGGGTCGGGCGGATCTTTGCGGCCTCGAGGCTGTTGAATTCTTGAGCTAGATCATGCCCATCGAGACGGTCGCGCATGCTTGGCTGCGGCTCGAATCCGTCGAAGATCAAGTCTCCGCGGATATTGGCCGTATAGTTTAAACTTCCAAATCTGACTGATGGCGAGCGTAGCTTCGATCTGCTCCGGATGGCCAAGCGAATTGGCCCGATGCAAAGCCGCCCGAATCGAAGATCTGTCTGGGGAGAAAAGTCTCACCACTGGACCGCGTCGTTGTTGATGATCGAAGGAGCCATCGGGCCTATCGGTGGCGACGGAGGAACTCTCAATGAAAGCACCAATGTCGATTATCAAAACCGGCGGATCTCGGTAGGGGTCCCGGTATGCGTCTAGGCGGATGGTAACAGGAGACAAGGGACACGATGTTTTACCCAGGTTCGGGCCCTCTCGATGGAGGTAAACCCTACTCTGCTTGATTAATATTGATGATATGGGTAGTACAAGTAGATCTACCATGAGATCAAGGAGGCTAAACCCTAGAAGCTAGCCTATGGTATGATTGTTGTTAGTCCCTCTGGACTAAAACCCTCCGGTTTATATAGACACGGATAGGTTAGGGTTACAGTCGGTTACAATGGTAGGAGATCTACATATCCGTATCGCCAAGCTTGCCTTCCACGCCAAGGAAAGTCCCATCCGGACACGGGACGAAGTCTTCAATCTTGTATCTTCATAGTCTTGGAGTCCGGCCGTGACGATAGTCCGGCTATCCGGACACCCCCTAGTCCGGGACTCCCTCACATACGACACGTGGCTTGCAGCGAGGGCTAGGCGACGAATGTCTGGCACTTTCGTGAGCCAATAGCAGGACTCACGAGGCCCTACCTCAAGGCGGGTTGCGCCTGGTCTTGGTTCTTGTTCAACCCAACTCATTCATGTCAAGTCCTTGACTTGACCCAAGTAGATCTTCCCACTTATCCAGACACACACACTAGTTTGCAAAGCTCTGGACGTAGTTTAAGAAGCACCACCCAACTGTCCTTGACCGTGGACACGGCTATTCAATAGTTTACACTCTCTGAGAGGTTGCACACTTTACCCACAAGATCCGGGAACTTTCGTGTCATCCACGACCCGCGGTACCTCAAGTACCCGGGGTAAGCACCCGATCACTATCTTTCCCTAGACGACACTAACAAGGAGTCCACTTGTTGATACACGGCCCTCGTGTATAAGCAAAAGATCGTGGGACTTTGCCCTTTTCACATTATTACGTATACAGAAGGGACCAGCGGTGTGTCCGGTGCCACTGTGAAAATGAGTCATAGCCGCCCTACAGCACGACCCGTCCAGAGAGAGCACCAACTCTCCCCATCACTAATGTCTGGGCTCCAAGCTAGTATCGGCCTAGGTAATCAATAGTGCCCTTTCCCATACAAGGGTAGAGTGGTTGCGCATGTAAGGTTGGGACAGTTGACAAATCTTAAATCTAATCCGTTTTCAAAAACAACACACACACTTGCCTCAGTACACCACTTCGTCATCAAGTGGTTACCCATCTCATTATCTCCCTAGGGCATAAGTGGCACCCGACGGGGTTTTCGAAAAGTCCTTTGAAAATACTTTGTCTCCATCACCATGCATATCCCCGTCCCTTTTTGCGTAGCACTACTCAGCATCCTATCTACTCCCACCGGCATAACCCTCATAGAAAGGTAGGGTCATGCATCATGCAAGTGACAGCGAGAAAAATAACGGAGGCAAGCCACCTCAAGTGGTCACCATTTTATCATGACTTCGATGCAAGCAATAAAAGTGCCATACGACATGCATAAAAAGGTTTCTTAGACATGGTCAAGGGCTGCTTGCACGGTTCACCGAGTCTTGAGTCTTCGGTCCTTCTCCAAGTATTCCGTCTACTTCGTCAACTAACTTCGGAAACAAACACAATAAGCAACACAACAAGGCAAACATAGAAGTGCTCTAAAAATATGAATTTGACTTTTCTAGGATACCTTTGGTCATATGAGGAATGACCAAAGTGGTTTCATTGGGATTTCATCATTGGATATCTCTGAACATTTCAACATGATGGAATCAAGGGATTTGTGGATTTACAAGAAGTGCACAACAATATTATTTTGAAAAATGAGCAAAGGCACCCATTGAACAAAGAATGATTTTAGAAGCATCTAGGAGTTGGTTTCACTGGATTTGGAGTTCAAATGAATATTCTATGGATTTGCAAAGTTGACAAACATGAAGAAATGGCTCATTATTTTGTGGAATACAGAAAGTATTAAGAAAATGTTCATAAACTAAGTTATGAACTTAGAAACATCTAGGAATTTGAATCATGGCATTTGGATCAATTTTGAGCTCTGTGATTTTCTAAAGTTCATCACGAAATGGAAAATTGGGTTTTGTGAAATATGTGTGAAAGAAAGTATTGGAACAATGTGCATGGTACTCCTGAGGTAGGTAATGATTTATGGGGTCACTAGAATTTGAATCAACAAATTTGGAGTTAAAATGAATTGATTATCGATTTTAGAAGTTCAGAATAAAGGAAAAGGAAAAGTTTAGGCTTATACCTCAAAGAACTTGGGCGTGAGATAGCTAGTGGGTGGCCCAGCTCAGCGATGTCTGAGAAAGGGCCACATCGGCGTAATCCATCTTGGGCGTGTCTTTCACGGGGAAGCGGCCGAAGCCGTCTTCACTTAAACCCCGGGCCCGGGCGGCTTCGGCTGACGTGCGAGGCCCGCCCGCCACTGACCATGATCGTCTTCAACCTCGGCGGCGGTGGCACGGCCGACGACTCGGCGATGATTGCAGCGACCCGACCACCTCCACGGTGCTCGGCACCGGTGTACTCGGGGTGCCAAGACGCATCCATCCATGGTGGCACGATCGCCGAGGAGTACGGGTCTAGCAGAGCGTTAGTCGCGGCCGACGAGGCCGGTGGTGACGGGGCAGCACTCTGCCACGGGAGGAATAACCGGGCGCGCGGGGAGATTCGAAGTCGGTGGAGATGCATTGAGACTCATAGGTGGAGGGGCAGGGCTCGGGCGTCGCGAATGCCCGGTGCCAGCAGGCTCTCTAGCCATTGGGGCTATGGAGGGCACAAGGAGGGAGTGGCTTGTTTTAGGGGTCTCTGGGAGGGAGAGAGCGAATGAGGTCCATAGGGGCACAGGGCGGCTTTATATAGCGGCCCGTGGCTCACCGTGGTCGATCTTGTTGGCGAGCTGTTGCTGTTGCTGCAGTCACGGGGGCTCAAGTGGGCGTGTCTGGGGTGCTCGTGGGGTGGTCTAGGGCGAGGAGAGAATAGAGATAGCGGGAAGGGCAGAGCTCCAGGCGTGTGGGCTCGCCATTGGGGCTCTCGGGCGGCTCTGGCCAGCGTCTTGAGGGCAGCAGGAGGGAGAAGGGGAGGGACCAGGCCTTGGCGTGTCGCGGGGCGCCGAGGCGTGGCGTCGGCTGGCGCTTAGGCGGCCAGGTGGATGGGAGTCTGGCGGCAAGGCTCGGCTGCCAGCATGGCGTGCTCAGGCAGGCTTTGGCCCGGCATGGTAGCGTTTTGGCTGCGCTCTGCCGTGTCCACTGCGTCTGGAGTGTCTTGGGTGTGGGCTAAAGCACAGGGTGACGTTGGAGAGCTAGCAAAGTCAAAGAAAGAGAGAGAGGAGAGCAGAAAGAGAGGGAAAGTTCTGGACAAAGATGAAAATGAGGTTCTCACTCCCAAATACTTGGTGAAGCCATCCAACTTTTGCCGATGGTAGAGGGGTTCTAGGACATGATGTGGTAGGAATTGTGGCTCAAGGAGAATCCATCTGGTGCCCCAAATGTTGATCACAAAATTATGGCGAGAAGGTGTTTGATGGTAGTTTGGTCAAGCAAATGGATCCCAATTGACATGAGAATCAACAGGATCAAATGGAATATATAATTGAGGATGATCACCAAGTTTGATCTCATTTAAAGAAAGTTGCCAATGTAACTTTGGCAAACCCTAGAAATTAGCAGAAATGAACTTGTGTAGATCTAGTTGAGCAAATCACTTCTCCTTGATGCACCAGTTGGTGTAGTGGCCTCATTTGGTCATGTGAATATGCTCACCAAGGTTGGGGTCAAGGAGAGAAAGTTGGTAGTACAAAGTTGTTCAAATTAGATTCTGTCGAGAGAGGGTTTTGGGGCACTTTGATCAATATAACATTTTATCCAACTTGTGCCATTTGGTATAGATGAATTATTAGACCATTTGAGCATGTTCACAAGATTTGAGAGCATTTGGACATGTTTGGCAATGTAAAGTTGCTCAAACTTCAAAATGGACAGAACTGGTTTTGCGGGGATTTCATGGGGTTATACTGTCCTGCATGACTTGATACTTGTCAAGATCATCAAACATGTCATATGTGACATGCTAGAATTTTCTTGGAATTTTTGGATAATATTTCCTTTGTAAATATTTCAAAAGCTTGAAATATTCAGAAAGGGTTTTTGAGGGTTTTAACCAATATTTTGAACATGACCATGTGTTGAAACTCTTATATATGGGCAATATATGTCCTATGAGTTTACCAAAATTTTGTCAAATATTTTTAAAACAATAAAAATAATTTTTCCCTATTAAAGACCATTTCTGGCCTTAAGAAAAAGCTTTTAAATAAAATAGGAAAATAACTTTTAAAATTATATTTTTGTGGTTTCTGGGTGTCCTTTATCTAATAGGAGTCAAATATATTTTTGGAAAGATTTTTACTGCCCTTAATTAAGTACTTGCAGTGCAAACCTCAATTCAGGGGTTTTTGAAAAAATAATTTTTGAAAATACTATTTGGCCAAATTATTTTTGTAAGAAATTATTATTATGTCCTAGACACATGGCATGATCATTGGGAAAGGTTTTTGGATCAAGGAGAAGGAGTATAAGAGTTGGAGGATTTATTTTATTTTTAGAGCACTTGCAAACAATAGACAAAAACCAATCAAGGCAAGGTCCAAAACACTTAAAAGTTTTTCTCAAACCACATTTTATCATGATTGTCGGCTTAAGTGTAGTGGCATGAAAATTAGGGTGTGACATTTGTTAGTCCCCCATTGAATTTGAATGAAGATTTAACTCACAAAATATTAGTGGATGTCAACAAACTATATCATTGGATTCGTATTTGAACATAGTTTTCAATGATATAATTTTCGGTGACATGCACCACTATTTATCGTACTACATATAATGTTAGTTCGATTTTTGGTCGTACTAATCTATAGTAAGGTGCCCGTGCGTTGCACGGAACAGTGAAATGCATTGATCGGGGAGTTGTTTATTTTGACAAAGGATGTGGGGGTCATCTCATGTGTAACAGGTATCGATAGGTTTCTTCGGATATTATTTCATCTCTAGATCTCACAAACATCCGGGTGAAATAGATAAAAAATTATCTTTTGAATACAAAAGCATTCAACTGTTCAACTTGCATCCAAAACTTGTGAAGAAATAACACTTATTGTGCTTTGCAAGAAATGATCTTTAAGAATTAGTTTCTGAATATCGATTGATATACATGTTGGCTACACATGACATGACACTTTCATATAGTCAACAGTTGGCTATACTATTAAGTATTAACCATTCCCTTATACACCTAGATGGAGGGATTAAATCAGGATGACTTGGAAGGGGGCAGAGGAGATTAAGAAATGGTTCATCATAAGTCTTTCACCAGTACTATAGTAAAAATTTCATACATGGAAGATTCTAGACAAACCTTAAATGGATACACTTTTACTCACGTGCGATACTCCAATAGAGCAAGATCATGCATGGAAGTCTCCACATGCTTCGACAGCGGATTACATTGAGTGAAGACTAATGATCAACACTTAACTTGGTAATGCATATGTCCAGGTGAACCTCCATGGAGTCCCCGTGCACATTGTTGGGGGTCAAATCATGCCATGCATCTTCCATGTCCACATCGGCGGGAAGGTCCCGGCTCGACACAGTCCTAGTCGACAGCGTAGCCGGTGTCGCCGTCCACGTACCTCAGGGGTAGTAACGATGAAACGCACACCCGTACATCGGCCTTGTGTCGATGTCGGCGTCGGTGTGTCGCCCCTAACACACACTACTGAGAGGCGGGCGGCGGCTGCGCGGCCCTCGCCGGTGCCCACGATCAAGAGGAAGACGGCGTAGCGCCACCAAGACTAGCGGTGGCGGTGATCCTCCAGCGACTCCCGCATGGTGAACGGATAGCACGTCTCGTACTTGATGTTCTCCGCCAAGGGCGATAGTGATAGGCGGCGACTGTGTGACGCGCACGAGGTCCACCGGCGAGCCCCAAAACGGCACCGGGCACTCATAGCAGTAGACGAAGGGCTCCTTGGAGGCATCGACCAGGTCGTCCATGAAATGGGAGTGGCTGTAGGGGACGGTGCACCAGTTGAATATATGAGCAAGTTACTACAAGATTTAGTCTGAATAAGCACAAAATAAATCATGACGGCTATAACAGAGATTAAACTAATGATGTGGACTAGCATAGTAGATGAACAGATCGAATCTAGGACACTGACTAGAAACATGAATTCCACCACGATTTCAAAAAGGAAGGACAGAAACACATACAGTGCAAAGGGAGCAGCACCGTTGGTGTTGAGGTTGTCGCCCACGTCGTTGAGGAAGAGGTTGCTGAGGTCAGGGAAGAAGTCGTCGTCGGTGAAGTCGTCGGTGCCAGCAGTTGCGAGAGTGTGCTCCCCAAATTTCAACGGCCTTGCGCCGGATGGGCCTTGGAGAGGAGTGGTTGTAGGGGCGTTCGGTGCCGAGTGGAGCCGGGAGTAGCACCGGCGATAGATGGTGCTCCTCCTAGTCTCTATCTCTACTCATATCTCTATCTCTACTACTCTTCTTTTTTATAATATACTAGTAGTGTCAAATCGAATAATCTTGCACCGCCCACTGCCCGCCTGGGCTGAACACGCCTCCTCGCCTCCATCAAACCCCTCCGTTAAACCCGCATGCAAATCGAGAAACCTACTCCGGCCCGCGGGAGGAAATTTGCCGGTTGCCGTTGGAGAATAATAGAGTCACGTCCAATCCATTTGAGTTAATTGTGTGTATGATTCTCCCTCTATAAAAAGTTAATTGCATCATTAATCTTTTATTCTAAGTACTCTGTGGGTTCCACTATCAGTACGGTGTACATTACTTGCAGGCTGGCTACAGATTCGTACAGAAAGTTAGAAAGAAACGAATGCATCCTTAATCGAATTCAAACTCAGGCCATCGCGCTGCAAGGATCCGGCCCGGACCAGTACACCAGGTGTTCGTTGCGTACGATTCTAGAGATAAACCTTTATAGCAATGAGCCCGTCCATTGCAACGGATCCAACATACTCGCTCCATTTTTTTTATACAAGGCCACTATCAAAATTACAATTTGCAGCTATACAAGGCCACTAACACAAATCAATGTAAAATTGATGAGGTTTGCCTCGTACTAGCAACCGAAGACATTAATACCTCATGCATGCATGCGGGAGTGAGAAGATTGATTTGCATGCATCGTATTAATCAACCAACCAGGAGGGAGAGAGTTGTCTTGTTGTGTGTTGGAGATAAAAATAGACATTAATTAACACGTCAATCAAGGAGAAAAGACTACTTTGCAACATGTGTTTAAGTAGGCATTAATTTCTAACTTGGTACCTGTAATATGGGTTTGTGGCCTTGTATACAAAAATGGAGGGAGTAGAATAATACGTATACACAAATTTGAAAGAAAACAGTTTAGTTTTGATATACATATCACTAAAATTATCTTATGTTTCACTCCAAATATATTCTTTGGGCTATTTTGATGAGTTAAGGGAGGAATGTGGTTTGTTTCAAGATACTCAGGGGTTTTGTGTAAACTTGAGCAGAGAAGTTGTCACAGCCCTAGAATTTGTTTGCAAATAGTTGCACAAGCATCCATGCATCATGTCTAAATTTATTTGAAATTTGAAATGGGGATTGTTCAAACCCTAGCACCAGATCAAATCCAATATGTTCAACCTAAAATAATCTTCAATGGACCCAAAATGTCCCTAAGAAAAGTTCATGATTTTTGGTTAAGGTGAAAACCTCTCCAAAAAATGATGAGCATATTTCTTGGCCATTTATGGGTTTTTGAATTAATCCATATTGTATTTGAATTGGGGCTTGTAAATGCTATATATATTTTCAATAGCTCCAATAATTCTGAAACTTTTGCTGGGGCTCTAGAATTATTTAGCTAGCATCCAAAAATATTTTCAGGATTTCACCAAGTGGTTTAGTATTTTTACTAAATCAAAAACAACAACAGAAAATAGAAAAACAGAAATAAAAGAGAAAAAGAGTGACTCACGAGGCGCTCACCTGGTAGCCCATCTGGCCGGCCCAACCCACTAGGGGCAGGGAGGTCTTCTTCCTCCCTTGATCGGATGCACAGTAGCGTGCCCGGCGTGCGCCACCACCGCACGCCACCTCCTGCTTGCCGCCGACCGCCTTGAGCTGGCTAGGGACGCCACACACGTCCCCAAGAACCACCTTCTCACTCTCGTCCCCGTTCCCCGCCTCCCTATCGCTCCGCATCGCGGACCCGAGCACGTCCGTCGCCGACGCTCACTGCCACCCCGCTCACCGCCCGTCCCTCGACCAACCACCGTGACCATCGGTTTTGCCTCATCGTCTGCATCATCCCAAATGAGCCACGCATCCTCGAGCGCCCTACAACATCGCCACCATCATCGTCTTCATCCTCGGCCGCCGCGGTTCATCGTCATCGATTCGTTTCGACTTAAGCGCCCCCGAGCCCACTGACCTTCCCAACAGACTCGCAGTGAGCCCCCGTTCGAAACCCCCCTTGCCCCGTTGCCGATCACGTGCCCTAGCTAAGCTTAGCGCGCGGGCCGAGCTCCCGAACTCCGGCAATGGCGCCACCGTGGCCACAGCTGCTTCCGCTCGCATTTGAGCGCGACAACGTACTCACCGTGCTCCTAGGAGCCGATAACACCCACCAGCTCTTCCTCCCGTACACCACAATGTCGTTCCCGAGCGCGCCGTACTCCGAGCACAGCCGTTGTGCTTCTTTGTAAATCGCCTCGGGACCCCTCGAGCCCGCCACGATCACTGTCGATGCGGACGGGTCCCCTCATCCCGCATATGGCCTCGGTCATTGTTTTGGTCATTGGAGAAGCAATCCGGCGCCATCACGGCTTCAAGCGCCCGACTGTTGACCACATTGACGGGGTTTGACCTCCACAGCTGGTGGGCGTGAGCCCAAGGCCTGACTAATTAGTGTTAGGATAAAATTAGTGTTAATTAACTTAGTTAACTAGATGTGAGACTGACAGATGGGCCCCACTGGTCAGGTTTGACCTGGGCAGCCCCGTTGACCCGCTGACATAGTGGTGTATTGATATGGTGAATATGTGGACTCGTGTGCGCCATCTCAAAAGAGTTACTTGCAGTCGTATTTCAGGATAGCCACCGAGTTAAAGCTGGCTCGTTGTAGTGAAACTCCACCACCCCCTTTGTTGATACTGATGCATATGTAGCTAGTTCTGATGTAAGTCTTGCTGGGTACATTTGTACTCACGTTTGCTCAATTTATGTTTTTGTAGAGAGACTTCAATCTCACTAGTAGTTCCGCGTGGACTTCGACGTTTAGCTTGTTACCTCAGCTACGATCTTGTGCCCTCGGCAGGGTCTTGTCAGGCTTCTTAGCCTTTTCATTTGTAGTTGTATGTACTCAGACAAGTTAAGCTTCTGCTTCTGCTTGTTGCTTGTATGACTTGAATGCCGGGTCATCAGACCCATGTTTGTAATATCTGGCTCTTCGGAGCCTAATGAATAAATACTTGAGTTGTAGAGTTTTGTTGTGATGCCAAGTTGTATTTGCACATATCGAGCATATTGTGTGTATGATTTGAAATGCTTGGTATGTGTAGGATCCGACAAGCTAGTTGTTTATCCTTAGTAGCCTCCCTTACTGGGAAATGTCTCCTAGTGCTTCCACTGAGCCATGGTAGCTTGCTACTGCTCCGGAACACTTAGGCTGGCCGGCATGTGTCCTTCTTCGTTCTTGTGTCTGTCCTTCGGGGAAATGTCACGCGGTGTCTACCGGAATCCTGTTAGCCCAGCTGCTACAGCCCAGATTCACTCGCTGATGACCGGCACGTTCGTTGCTGGGTCACGCATGCCTGTCCCTGTAAGTTCGTGCCACTTTGGGTTTACGACTAGTCATGCGGCCCGGGTTCTCTTTCATATGGATGCTAGCGACACTATCATATACGTGAGCTAAAAGGCGCAACCGGTCCCAGGCCAGGTAAGGTGGCACCCGTGGGAATACCATGCGTGAGGCCGCAAAGTGATATGATGTGTTACATGGTAGATCGGTGTGACTTAGGATCGGGTTCCTGACAGCTTTGGTATCAGAGCCTGACTGCATGTAGGATTACCAAGCCAAACTGGTCGAAGTTGAGTCTATAAATTCTTTAGCTATATAAGAGAATTGATTGTGGATGGGAACGTAAGGCTCTTTTTACTCCTTTACCTTATGCCCTTCTGATCCGAGTCATCCTATCTTTTCTACGGGGTTCAAGAACTAGGCTTTCTCTTCTTTCTGTCAGGATCATGTGTTACTAATCTGTAGACTCTTATAGGATTGTTGGTTCCAAGCCTCAGTTCGGTTTCTACTACTTCAGTATGTTGACGGTTGATCTCGGAACCTTGATATTGTGATTCTGAGTGGTTATGCCACCATTTTTGCATAATGTCCCAATCTTTTGAGCATTTACAGCTATTATGTTGTCCGAGTCATCCCAGGTTTCTAAGTAGTCTGATGCATTTGCAAATCCTTCCTCCTATTCGATGTCCCTTTGGGCGGTTTAACCATACTAATCGGTGAGTTGAGGTGCTTCATTGCCTCGATATATATGTTGGAGCTATTATGATGACCCTAGGTGTCTTAGAGAACCACTCGATAATCTAGCAATGCTTTGTATCCTCCGTGTGATGATTCTATCCATTATTCTTGAAAGCATCCCGTGATGCCATTTAGTTAGTAGGCATTCTATTTCTGGGTTCTTGAGCTCAAGATTCACTCTACTTACCTCGTGTTGGTAGTGTTTGCTCATTCCTTTAGGATATTAGTAACCTTTGTGATAGTCTTAGAGGTCCGTGGTATATCCTTCTTCCAAATACCATGAACCCCTTATGGCAGAAGTTCTTTGTTGAACCGAAAGGTCAGAATAAGAGTGCTCTTGACGAGTTCTCCATGCTATATTGGTGACTCTGCCAATTCTACCCATTCTACATGGATTATCTGGAAGAAATATGTTGAGCTTTGTTCGGCATACTAATCTATGCATCCATAACTCAAAAAGTTATATGTTCCTTGAGTTGTTATCTTTAGTTGTTTTCTGACCTTCGTCTATCAATTGATAGTCAAGAGTATGCGTGCATTTGTTCATCGATGTCGATTATTCTTGTGGTCCGTCAAGCCATCCTATTTCAGAATGATTAGGAGAAACAAACTCCAGTACCTCATCCATTCCTAGGATTGGGTCAAAGTAGTTGTGTTTCGCAGATCAAAATGCCAATCCAGCTTTTGTTCTGTTCTACCTTGGATTGTTACCCTCTTTATGTCAAGATTGTCATGAGAATTGCAGCACCTCTTATGAATTCTTGATTTAGTGATACTTCTCACCATCATCATTCATTCCTCAGTTCCCACATCATTGCAACCGGAATACCGACAAATGAAGTGTGATGCGTGAAATCGATACTCCGAGCAACCCCGTTGATTGGTAGTTAATGGACAATAACTTCATTTTTAGCGTGTTGGTTATTGGATCACCATTCTAAGATTGATCGTGCTACCTAGTCCATTTTCTTGGTGCACCCTTCGATCAATGAGTTAGGATTGTGCCAATTCCTTGCTTATTTGATCACATCATATTGCCTTGAAAGCAAGATAGTTCTCGAGCTTAGTAGCATATCGACGGTTTGTGATTTTGCGAATATCTTCTCGGAAGTATCACCAGGTTGTCCCCTGACTGTTATGTTGAGCTCGTGATCAAGTTCGTTTCTTGTAACCAACCCTTCTCCAAGAATCTGTGTTGCATACCCCTGGGCTAGTTGGATAAGCTAAACAACAACTTGGAGAGTTGGAAGATAAAAGCTTGTCCGACCTAGCTCATCACTAAGGGATATATTTTGTGTGTGTGTTGAAGAAAGATGATATGTTCATTGATTGGTCCTCATGATTAGTTATTGGATCTATTGTCTTGCCCAAACTTTGAATTGAGTGTGGGCTATCTTCAAATCAAATCAGAACCAGCGATATTTGTAATGTTGTCTTACTCGTGGTTGTTCCTTGAGCATACACCGTTATATCTTTTGGTCTGACCAATACTATCACCTTGTTCACATAGTTGTGGAATTCCAACTATATGGAAACCTAGATGAATTGTTGTTGAGCCCATCGACATCATTTTATCGCCTCCATGATTCATGTTGAACATTAAGCTAGTGTTGGAAACTTGTGTTAGAATTTTCTTCATGTCCCGTTCATGAAGCATATGTTTGGATGAAAGAAGTGACTTCCACTAATACATGTAGATCTGATGCAAGTTGCCGCCGTGAATTCGAGAAAGAATGTTGCTTCCTCAGGAATCTTCCCAAGTTAGTCATGCATGTGCGAAGTATACTTTCGTTTGTGAGATTAGCTACCTCCATTCCACATGTATTTCCTAGCACACCAAGCCACTGATTGATTTGTTCAAGGAGAAGAATTTTCTTATTAAGAGCTAGACTTACGCAAGGACTTCGATATCCTCGATGATGGTTCCCCATGTGAACTCGGTAGTGTTTTATTATAAGACTACTATGTGGTAGTGCTTGTCTTGGACAGTGTGTTCACAGGTTTGTAGCAGAACCAGCTCATGTTTTGGAGCTTGCTATAAGTAGTTCATTTTCACGAGACTCTCTAATGACTTGATCAATGAGTTAGAGACTCTTCGGTTTGTGTTGCAAACTTTCTTTTCCAGACATGCTCTCTGAAATATCCTGTTTCCAACCAGATCTGAATCTGAGGCAGATATGATGGTTGGAACTTTTCCAAGATCTATGATGTAGGTCCCGACAAGGTTGATGTTCTGGCCGACACATCTAGCCGGAAGATCTATTATTGTAGCTTCTTGATTAAGCAATTTGACCATCTTCACCATGAGGACCTCGTGCGACTTATTCTAGAAGTTGTTCCTTATGGATTTTGTGCTTCCGAAGCCCGACCTATACTTGATGGCCATGTTAATGCTTTTAAGCATGATTGTGATATCTAGTACATCAAGTGGAACATTAGAAGCGGAGTGCTAAATGTCTCTTGGCGATCATCCAGGTTTTGCTCCTTGGCATTGCTAAGGACAAATCTGAGAAAGTGTTGTCTTTCTTTGCATCTGCATCGTCCATAACTATTCATGATGGTAGAATGATGTATTGCCAGGATCCTCGACGCGGATGTTGGTAAGACCTTGATGAGTAAGGAAATTCTCAAGTTCTTGAGAGCATGCTTAGCCACTGGGTTATATCCTCGGCATCATCCGGAATGTGCTTTCCATTTGCTGAGTTGTCTATAACTCTAGTTCTCTCTCCAACCCGGTATGCCATTTCTCTAAAACTCCTACAAACGATCGTTTGTGATATTTTTCGGATTTCGGGTTCTAGCAAAACCCTTGAGGTTGGAACAGGAGATGCGCCACGAAGATCGCTCTCTCCTAGATCGCTCTCTCTACAATCGCAAGGCCTAGCTCGGCGAACCCAAAGAGCGAGAGACACAAGAGTTTATCTTGGTTGAGACCCCACCGATGTGGTGTAATACCCTACTCCAGTGTGGTGTGGTGGATTGCCTCTTGGGCTGCAGATGAACAGTTACAAGGGAAGAACAACCTCCTGAGGAGAGGTGTTCTTGTGCTTGGTGAGCTTGTGTGTGGCTGTGGATGGAATGGCTTCAATCCCAGATGAGATGTCTCCTATGGTGGTGGCTAGTCCTATTTATAGAGGCCCTGGTCCTCTCCCCAAATATTGAGCGGGAAGGGATCCAACAACGGCCAAATTCGAAGGGAGAAAACTAGTACAGGTTATCCTGACTAAAGGTGGTCTTCGCCTGCCAAAGGCTCTGGTGGTGACGCCGTCTTGGGCTCCACGGTGACCTCCGTCCTGCCGTCCTGCTGGTCTCGGTCTTGTTGCACCAATATGGAAACCTTTTCCTGATGCCTTGGGACTCCTTGCGAGCGCTTGCCTATTTAGCACCAAAGAGGAAACAAGGACACTACACGCGCTGGCGCCCGCGTGGCTCCAGTCGTCATGGCTTGCGTCACAGGAACCTCGTGAGGTGTCCCTTGCCTTGATCTCTCCGCCCCTCGCGAGCCATCCCGAGGAGGTCTTGTGTGTTTGCTGGTGAAGATGGGCCGTGCAGGGCTGCTGGTGGAGCCACGCCATGGGCTGCCGGCGAGCAAGTGCAGGGACCCCGTTCCCGGGGCGCTTGACAGTAGCCCAGGGTCAAGTGCGCTTCGGACTTGGCTTGGCGAAGCCAAAGGGCAAGTCTTGAGGCTGAGGAGTCTGGATTAGGGGGTATCCGGATGGCCGGACTGTATACATCTTCCGGACTATTGGAGCGTGAAGATACAAGACTCAAGACTTCGACCCGTGTCCGGATAGGACTTTCCTTGGCGTGGAAGGCAAGCTTGGCGATCCGGATATTATATTTACTTCCTTGTAACCGACTCCATGTAAACCCTAGCCCTCTCCGGTGTCTATATAAACCGGAGAGGTTGGTCCTTAGAAGGCCGATCACAATTACAATCATACCATTATAGGCTAGCTTCTAGGGTTTAGCCTCTACGATCTCGTGGTAGATCTACTCTTGTACTACCCATATCTTCAATATTAACCAAGAAGGAAGTAGGGTTTTACCTCCATCGAGAGGGCCCAAACCTGGGTAAACATCAATGTCCCTTGCTTCCTGTTACCATTAGCCTAGACGCACAGATCGGTTCCCCTACCGAGATCCGCGGTTTGACACCCACATTGGTGCTTTCATTGAGAGTTCCTACGTAGTAAATCGCTGCGAGGCTCGATGGCTCCTCCGGTCATCATCAACAACACGATCCCGGTTGAGACCTTTCTCCCGGACAGATCTTCATGTTGGGCGGCCCTGCCTGGTCAACTCCCTTAGCCATTTGGAGCGGATCGATAGCTCGCCCACAGCCACGGATCAGTTTGAAACCTTTGAACTACGATGGACATTCGCGGAGACTTGATCTTGACGGATTCAGGCCTATGCCAGAGCACCGGGACGATCCACGACGAAACACGGCTTAGACCTGCCGTCGGGACGGCTTGAGGTATCACCACCGTAGTATACGGACCTAAATCCGGAAGCGGTAGCGCTGCCTGGGGCGGAGGATGGACCCGCCCAGCGGTCGCACACTCATCGAGGATGGAGCGAACAGGGTCTTACCTGTGGTGACCTGTGACTCGGACCCCTAGATTACGTATCGGACGTGGGTTCCAATCCGCACTTCCGAGCTAGCCGAGTAAGGTTGGGCTCCGTAATGGAGTTCACCGCTCTGAGATATCTTCGGCACTCGCCCTTTGGCGACATCTTGAGACTCATTAAAGTCTCTCTCTTTGTCGGGGCTCGGGGCGAACTATGTCGGCTCGAGTGGGAGGCGGGCGATGAAGGAATTCGTTGCCCACCCACCACCCACTTCATTGCCACGGTCGATGATTTAACAGAGTCTTGGACTTGACTCGAAGACATCGGCAGTATGGACGGCGATGCGGAGAAGAACATGAACCACAGCTCCTTTGGTGGACATCCCTCTTCTTATGATATATATATATGGTGGACACTCAGAGAGAAACAAATGGCGATGAGGCAACGGAGGATAAAACCTCAGGGAAAAATACAAAGAATGGGCGTCGTCGGCGCCACTCCAAGCCCCGCCACAGCAATACCGGCCCAGGAGACGAAAACAATCCGAATGGTGCCGAAGAAGAGTACAACCCTGATCAGCCCGCCTTTGAGCAGGCCGAACAGGAGGATGAGCAGGTCAGCCCAGAAGAACAGGCGACGGACGAATACCGGAGGAGGACAGCTACATGCCCCCCCTCGAAGGCGAGATTAGCCTCGGCGGACGATGGTCTGGCGTGCACGAGGATCCCGTGAGAGCAGGAGGCGCTTCAAGCGCCGGCTTATAGCCCACTGCGAGGAGCTGAAAAAGAAGCGGCGGAACTCCAAGCTGATCAAGACCTGCTCCGCAGATAGATGGACTGAAGTCTGGCAGTAGGAATCTGAGACTCAAGCACCATCGGTGACCGGCCACCTCATGGCGGGATAAAACGGCATATCAGTCGGCATACCAGCCAACACCCCCACGCCAACATACTACGGCCTAGGGCAACAAAACAGGACAGCCAAGATCGATCTACGGATCACGGGGGCGCGCCTCGACACGCGACGACGACCGTCATGCCGGATACACCTTCAACAAGATCGGTCGGGCGAACACACCACCAGAGCAATTCGACCTGCGTAGCCACAGGCCCGGCCGCAGGCGCCACACAACCCTACCTTCCTTGCGAAGTAATGGATCATGAATTCCCGAAAGGGTTCAAACCCGTAAACATCGAATCATCGATGGCTGTGAGACCCAGTATGGATCAAAGATTTTCTTCTCCACATTCACATGGCCCGTGGAAGCGACCTACATGCCATCAAGTATCTTCCCCTTAAGCTCAAAGGACCAGCCCGGCCTTCAGCTAAACAGCACCAACAAATTCCATTGGCGGTTGGGAAAACTGGAAGGCGCATTCCTCGACAACTTCCGGGGCACATATGTCGACCACGGCGCCGATGACTTGAGCCACATTACTCAACAGCCGGAGAGTCAGCCAGAAATTCGGACTCGGTTCTAACTAAAAAGAACCAAATAGTCATTGTCCGGACGCGAAGCCTGGCGGCTTTTAAGCATAATATCTATGACGAGTGGCTCGCTCGACATCTCGGCCAGGAAAAACCCAAGTCCATGGCAGCTATCACAACACTAATGACCCGCTTTTGCGCAGGCGAGGACAGCTGGTTGGCTCGCAGCAGCACTACACCACATTCTGGCACTTCGGATGGCCGTGACAATAACGGCAAGCCACGGCGTAATAGACATAAGCGACGGAACAACGGCGACAACACTGAAGCCATGACAGTCAACGCCGAATTCAGCGGAGCCAAGCCCGGTCAACGGAAGAAGCCGTTCAAAAGGAATAATCGAGGACCGTCGATCGGACCGCATCTTTGGGCGCTCGTGCCAAATTCATGGCACCCAGACAAACCGATAACCACACCAATAGAGATTGCTGGGTATTCAAACCGGCCAACAAAATAAACACGAAGACAAGGATAAGGGGCTGCTGCGGTGGCGATGACGAGCCCGACGTCCAAACACGGGGACGGAAGAAATTTCCCCGGTGAAAGCAGTCAACATGATCTCGCCGCGCATCCCCAGCGGGAGCCGAGCGGGCACTACAGGGCGTCTATGCGATGGAGCGGTCGCTAAATTCAACCCATGGTCAGCTTGTCCGATCACCTTTGATTGTAGGGATCACCCTACTAGCATCCGTCCGGCGGCTCGGCGCATTAGTCAAGACCCAATCATCGTGGTTCCACCTTACAGCGTCCTTATGGGCGGTGGCAGCCTTTGAACACGCTTTATCGGGATACGGTCGCCAAAATGGGCATTGACCCTTCAAGGATCAAGGCCACCAAAACCACCTTTAAAGGTGTGATTCTGGAGTAGTGGCCCGTTGCACGGGCTCTATAACGATGGAAGTGGTCTTGGATCTCGGATAACTTCGAGGCGTAGAGTTAATCTTCAACATCGTCCCTTTCGCGGATGGTTACCATACCTTTGCTCGGACGAACCGCATTCGCTAGATTCAATGCGGTACCACACTATGCATACCTCAAGCTCAAGATGCCAGGACCACGCGGGGTCATAATAGTGAACGGAAATACGGACCGATCTCTCCGAACGGAAGAACATACTACAGCCCTCACGGCGGAAGTACAATGCGGCCTCCTCCGACAAACCAATCCGGGCACCGTCAAGAGAGTCCGGAACACCCTGCAACAAGATCATCAGGCACGCCAAGAGCGCGACTAGCAGTCCGGCCTCCACTTAAGCCCCATCCAAGCAGCATTAGTGCCGTGTACACAATTACGCACTCAAGATACCATGGGCGTGGCGGGCGCAACAACGACTTCGATCAGCGGTCTTGGGATAACGCCACATACCTTCATAACTTTGTCCTTCTTCTTTTCAAGACAGTGATTTAGAGCAGCCTCTTTAGAGTAGCCGGATTGTTGGACTTACTTAGGAGAGAAAACCAAGGAGGCAACAGGCTTCGCGCACATAAGGAAACACCCATGTGGAATCTATTTACGATCATTATACATTTTTATATATCCATCTGGCCCTGCCTCCGGATAGGACATGCTAAATAGTCCTATTTATCTCCGCTTAATGCATCCATTGTAAACATATGCCTAAACATATTTTCATCAATGGGAGATTATATATAGTCAGCTCATTATTGTTATTTGAACATTTTCATATAAATGTTTCTTTGATATTGCATCCGTACACTTTGAGTGCAGTCCGTTTTACCGAGGGCTTCTTATGGTGCCCTTTCACGGCAACTAAAGTCGAACACTTTAAGCAGTCGGCACCCGAACTTATAGCACTATATGCATCGACTCTGAATCATGTCTTGGGTCTCTGATTGGGTTAGCCCGGCTCCCTTCTTTTGGTAACTTACGTTACATTATATCGGCTAAGGTAGCACGGGGAGAACTACGTGATTGTGTCGGTTCTTCGGGACGAGCACCTCGATGAAAGCCAAAAACTAACCGGCATGATGTGGCGAGAGCTGGTATTTGTTGAGATGTCTTAAAATCCTTAAAGATTTTACGCTTTAGGCGATAGATAAACCGTCCGATCTAGGCGTGTATCAAGCGCCCCAATTGACCTTCCAGTTCTAGGGGCTTCGCGAAATTTAAAATTGTAGACTTCTATGGCTAAGTGAAAGTTATAAAGCGAATAGTCGATTGCCTTGTTACATTGCGGGATACCTCCTTAAGGGACCAAACATTTGGATAAAGTATTCGGGTTTTCGGGAACACCCGGCACTAGTTAGCGTGGGGGCGGAAGCCGACGGTAGCCTACTTTCAATATTCTATAAACAGCCGCATAGAAGGTAATATTTTAAATCAAGCGATTGCTACATAGCACAAGTAACCCGATTTTAAATTACAAGGCGGCGAGGTACATTTAGTCAAAGATCTTGTCCTTGGAACACTCATCGGCCCGCGAGGCGAGCACCTTTCATAACTCCGTCGTAATACTTCTCGCGATGGCGATGCTCCTTGCCCTCCGGCGGACCGTCCTTCACCGACTTCTCCGCATCCGACTTGCCCCAATGCACCTTGGCGGGTAAAGGCCGGCGGGCACCCTCGATGCAAGCGGATCCTTGATTACTTCAAGGCGGATAGGCATTCACCATCCGCTTGATCAGGCCAAGTAGCTAGTGGGAAGGGGCTCACCAGGCCACATCCGACTATGAAATCTTTCATAGCCACTTGACCGACACATGGAGTTCGACCAACTGCTTGAGTTGATCACTTCGAGGCGTTAGGTGTTACTTGACATCTTGGGACTAGAACAGATTCTCCGTTGAGCTCCCCTCTTGGGCACGGTAGAACTCTCTGACATCGTCGCTGCGTGGCAGATCTGCGAATGCCACTGGAGAGCTCGAATTGAGTAAGTAAAAGCGACTCCTCCACATGTTTGCTTTGCACAAATAATTTCTTACACGCTATCTTTTTGGCCTCTGGATCTCTGATGTGCCTTCTCGGCTTCGGCCTTGGCATCTTTCATATTCACAAGGGCCTTCGCAAGCTCGGCCTCTTTCGTCTTCAGATCATGCTCCACGGATTCAAACTTCTTGCCGAGGTCCTGGAGCTCTTGATGTACCTCGCCAACTCTAGCACTTTGCTTCTCACGCTCCCTGCATTCCAAGGTCGCCTTGTCTTCGGCCTCGGATAGCGCTTTCTTCAGGGACGCCCCTTCGGCGGTGGACCCTTTCACCTGATCCACGACCTTTGCTGCCAGACTAAACAATTTTATCTATCTTTACATACATAAGGCGGAGAATTACTCACCTTTGCTCTCTTGAGCTGCCTCAAATCGTGAGGTCGAGCTCTCCCTGCGCTTTGCTCGAGTCCCGCTTTAGTTCGGCAACCTCGTCGGTGCGGAGCGTGGCAAGCAAGCGGCACGGCTGAGTCACATACACACTTCTTAGACTCCTGCGGATTATAATTGACCCTCCGTTTGGCTTTTCTTTACGAACACCAAGCAGTATCGAGGCTACTACCTGTCGGTGGTAATTTCACACATTCTTATTACTTACCTCGAAGCCCATCGGGAGGCTTGCGCAGGCTTGGTTGAGTGCACTTTTGGCGGGCCAGAACCTTTTGAATCACCGCACTCATAATAGTGCGGTGCTCTTCATCTATGGAAGCGCCTCGGCGCTTCCACCGGACTATCCGGCACCATTGGCGATGGAAGTCCTTAACGCAGGCTCGCCCTCCCTAACGAGCTTCTGCCTAAGTCCGGAACCGCCGAAGGTTCGGGCGGTGTTCGATCGAGAGTCCGCCTTGTTGCGGCTCTCATCGGCAGCGATCATGAGGATCTTGAACCCGCATGTCCGACATTTGGAATTCCGCCTTGGGGCGTCTCGAGGTCACCTCCCCCTTTCGGGGAACCTTGGGACAACACCTCCGTGTCATCCTTGAGCTGAGGTGGTGGCGTCGGAGTGAGTTCATCTCTGAAGCGCTCAGAGACCCATCCAAAGACGACACCTCCGGATGAGCCCTGGCCGGACTGCATATATGTTCGGCGTTATTAAACAACTATGAAGTGAAATCATGATAGAGTGCAGACACTTACGATCGCGCCAGGGGCTTCCCCCTAGGCAGCCACCCTTCCTCGCTGAGCGGCCGTGGTGGAGTAGTCCGGAAGGGACGTCTTTCCCTTCTTAGGCGTCCAAGCCTCCCCCTCCGGGGCGGCTTTCCTCTTTTTCTCCTCCGTAGTGCGGGGAGGTAGAGTTTCTTCTTGCTTCCCCGCCTCCATGGAAGGAATCTGTTTAAATCGTCATCGGACGACGTGGGTATGACGGCCTTGCGTCGAGGGCCTCTCCCGGCCCCACGGACCGTCCCCTTAGGCCTCTCATCCTTTCCGGATGGGGCGGCTTCTTCTTCTTCTTCTTCTTCTTCTTCCTCCTCTTCGGGTGAGGAGTGCGCCTCGTCGTCTTCGGACGAGGCTTCCGGCACAACCTTACGCCGGAGACCCTTCATAGTCCCTGGGGCCGTCTTTTCGGCCTTCTTCTCTGGTGCCTCGTAGGGCACCGGGATCAGCATCTCTGTCAAGAGATCATCAGCTGGATCTTCTGGCAACGGAGCCGGACAGTCAACCTGCTCCGCTGTCTCCACATAGTCCTGATCAAATATACACAAATACTTAAGACTCCCCCATGAATGTATTGGGAAAAACCAAATCCGGTGGTAGTCCGAAAACTCACCGGACGCGGGGGCCGCGCTGCATGAAGTCCGCGGTCCTCGGATGTGGGAGGAGGTGCTTCGGAGGCCTTAAACAACTCCTACCAAGCGTCTTTGTGCTTCATGCCATAGAGCCTCTGAAGCGTCTGGTGTTCGGCCGGGACAAACTCCCACAGTTGAATGCCCGCTTTGGCACGGCGAGAATCCGTGACAGGCATGACACGGATCACGTTGACAAGCTTAATGTTCTTGTCCTTCATGCTCTTGAGGCAGGTTTGGAGTCCGGTCAGCTCTGTAGGTTCGCCCCAAGTCAGGCCCTTCCTTTCCCAAGAGGTGAGCCGCATGGGGGCTCCGGATCGGAACTCGAGGGCCGCCGCCCGGTTAGGCGCCAGCGTCTCGGTGATGTAGAACCACCCGATTGCCACCCTTTTACGGTCTCGCAAAAGGAGCCGTCCGGCCAGTGACGTTAGGCATCTTGCCCACCATAGCCCCTCCGCATTCCGCTTGCTGTCCGTGCACAATCTTTGGCTTCACGTAGAAGATTTGCACCACAGTTGAAGTGAGGCGGATGCGGAGAAAGCCTCGCATACTAGCGATGAGCGCCGAGATGTTGAGGGCGAAATTTGGGGCTAGATCATGGAAATCTAGTCCGTAGTAGAACATGAGCCCAGCGGACAAAGGGGTGAAGTGGAAACCCCAGTCCGCAGACGAAGTTAGCGACGAACACGACCCTCTCGTGGGGTCCGGGGTCGAATAACCTGCCCAGCGTCCATGGCCGTGCGCTATGTCTGCAGCCAAGTATCAGACCGCTCGAAGATTTGCGATGTGCTTCTCCTTGGCGGTGGAAGCCACCCACTTGCCTCCTGCTCCGGACATGTTTAGGCTGTCTTTGAGAAGACTTGGGCTTGGTATTTGGGCTCGAGGGGCAAGAGTGGGCAAAGGAGGAAGAAGGCGTGGGTAAAAATGGAGAAATCTTATCCCTTTATAGAGCGGCAAAGCGGTCGCCTCCCCACTTGCCCGTTAGGAATCGCTTGCTTCCCAAGAGCCACGATTGATGATGTGGTGGGATTACCCGTACCCGTATTGATGAGAATCCGTGATAAGGGGACCACGATCTGCTTTGACAAGGCGTGTCAGAAACCGCCTCGCAATATCTTGTTGTGGCTGGTTGTGGGAAAAGCAGTTCGAATAATGACCCGGCCGTAATGACACGTCGCGTTGCCTAAAAAGTTGTCGACAGATTGCATTTGTGAAATATCATTCTCTCTCACGGTGGCATCGAAGATCATCTTGTGGATCCGGACCGGTTCAAGTGTTCGATAATTACCTTGGAGTATTCGGAGGAACCCGCCTTGCAATGCGAAGACAAGGCTGTGGCGGGACTCATCGTCATTGAAGTCTGGTTAGAGGGCTCTTGAGGAGTCTGGATTAGGGGTATCCGGACGGCTTTGGAATACATACATCATCCGGACTATTGAGGCGTGAAGATACAAGACTCAAGACTTCGACCCGTGTCCGGATAGGACTTTCCTTCGTGTGGAAGGCAAGCTTGGTGATCCGGATATTATATTTCCTTCCTTGTAACCGACTCCATGTAAACCCTAGCCCTCTCCGGTGTCTATAAAAACCGGAGAGGTTGGTCCTTAGAAGGCCGATCACATTTACAATCATACCATCATAGGCTAGCTTCTAGGTTTTAGCCTCTACGATCTCGTGGTAGATCTACTCTTGTACTACCCATATCTTCAATATTAATCAAGCGGGAAGTAGGGTTTTACCTCCATCGAGAGGGCCGAACACAGGTAAACATCGTGTCCCTTGCTTCTGTTACCATCACCTAGATGCAGAGATCGGGACCCCCTAACCGAGATCCGCCGGTTTTGACACCGACAAGCGCCACGGGCCCCAACAGCATGCGGCTCCGCTTGACGCGTGGCGATTGATTGGACTTGGGCCTCTCCGCTTCCCCACACTGCCTAGGCAACTGCCCGACTAACAAAAGGCTGGCGCGGGCAACGCTTGCCTTCATTGCTTTCCTTCGTCTTGCTCCAAATCTCCTTTCTTGCTCCTTGCCTCCAAAATCTCTAGATCTGCTCCAATTCCCTTTCGAGCCAGCGACCAATGGCGTCGCGGAAGGTCAAGGCTTCTTCATCGCCCACCTGGTACGATCCGGCTCTGGATGCACCCAATGTCTCGGAGAAGAACCTCGCCGCCACTTTCTGTGGCGGCGGGGAGAAAACGAGAAGGGGAAGACCGAGCTCCAGGCCGGCTCTGCCGAGCCGGAGGCTTCGAGGAGCACCTTCTACCCCTTCTTCCTGAGCAACGTCGTTGCTTGGCTGGTTCCCCCCTTCTCCGACTTCTTCTACGCCGTCCTCAGCCATTAAAAGCTACAGGTGCTCCATCTCCATCCCAACTCTTTTCTTCTCTTGTCGATCTTCGCCTTCTACTGCGAGGCGTACGTCGGGGTGATGCCGTCTGTGGCTCTGCTGTGCCACTTCTTCTTTCTCCGGATTAATGACGACCACACATCAGGGTGCGCAAACTTCGTCGCAGGCGGCAAGGCCAACACGATCTCGAAGGCCGGGAAGAAGGCAAATGGCTTCAGGAGCAAGTGGGTCATGATGGATGCCAAGTGCGTCCACCCTCGGTTGATCTGCCGATGGAGATGCCCAGTCGCGAGGAGGGTGGCGATCATAAAGCTTCTTGACGGCCAAGGCGAAGCGATCTTTGGAGAAAGATGACCGCCGACCTGAAGCCGCAGGCGCTAAGGTGGCGAGTTGGCGAGGCCATGCTCTCAAGGAGTTCTTGATCGGCGTGTGGCCCGCTCCGAGTACGCTCCGCACCTTGTGGACACTTTCGGGCGTGGAGGATAAACCGCTTTAGTCACGGAGGCCTTGTTCGGAGAAGAGCTGGATGTGGGTCTCCGCCTCCTGGTCGGGGATGACCAGGAATATCCGTTGAGTGCCTTCGTTCCCTTGTTCCTTCGCAAGGACGAGGCGCAGGTCGTGCCCGCAATGCCCACCTCAGTGAGCACGGGTTAGTGCCGTCGGTGCCTCCTTGGGTCCCTACTGCGACGGCGTCGGTGGACGTGTCTTCTGGCGATTCCCACGGGAGGGAAAAGGAGGAGGGCGAGGCGTGACTCGGGCGACCCCGAAGGGCAGGGGAGACCTCTCCCTTGCGCAGGGCGACATCCTCCGCACCTTGCACGATGATGATGGCGAGGCCGATGTCCTCACGGAGAAAGGAGCCACCCGTGCACAGGGGCTCCTCGAGTCAAGGCCAGCCCCAGAGGAAGCCAGCAGCAGGGGTTAGGCGAGGCGGGTTAGCGATCTCCAGCGATGATGCCTGGCACCAGCACTTTGGAGCTACCTCCTAGCCATCTGCTGCCCCTTCTTCTGCTCCTGGAGCCCGCACACCTGCGCCTCAGGCTGCGAGGCTCTTAGGCTTCAAACTTAAGTGGAGGGACTCGCCTCGGTGGACGATAAGTGTTCTTGTTCGCCTTGTTCTTGCTTCTTTGCTTGTCATGGCCTTCTCCATTGGTCAATTAGGCCGACACCCACGGTGAAGAAGAGGAAGGAGGATGAGGTGGTACTGCTCGAGACCAGATCGCCTCCTGCGGTTGCACCCCCTCCATGGATAAGGGCAGCTACGGTGCTCGTGCTTCTCCAGCCTGATCGTCCTCGCGAGGCTTGGGGGAGCATCCTCGGGAGGAGTCGATCCCGTGGCCTTCTTGGCTCGGGAGGTGTCGGCCTTGACACAGTCGCCGAGGTCCCCAAAGGTCGAGAGCTTAGGCCTCCCGGGCCATGGAGCAGCGTCGCCTCCTCCTCCTTCCTGTTGCATTGCTATCTCCGGTCCTTAGCCTCCTCTTACCTCTTGGACTCGGGGATTTTGTCGTGCGATTCTCTTAAATGCTTGCGGACGACAAAAGTCTTTGCCATCAGCTACCAAACAATAGGCGGCGAAAAAGCGACAAACGAAAGAAAGGTCTTCGCCATCTGTCGTTTTTGTCGTCTGTGGCGGGCCAGAAAGGTCTTTGCGTCATCTGCTGCCAGCGGCAAGAGGGGGCTACCTTTTTTTGTGTGGGTAAAATAAAAATCGTTGCCCCCACCTCCTCTATCTCTATCCCCTCTCTCCGCCCCTGCCTCACAGCCGAGCGCCGCCCGACCATGCCTCCCTCGACCCCGCACTGCTGCGCCACCTTGCCTCCGCCCACCGGTGCGCGCCGCCACCTCACCGGACACCAGGGCCCCGCCGCCTCGCGCTGCCGCCTGCGCCACATCGCGTGCCGCCACCTCCCCACAAGCTCACCGCCCCGCCGCGGAAGCCTCGTCGCGGGTCGCCCCGACCTCAAGATCCGCCGCCGCCATTGGAGCCGAGCACCGAGCTCCTCTGCGCCTCGCCCGTGTCCCCGCGTCACCGCCACCTCCCCACAAGCTCACCGCCCCGCCACAGAAGCCTCGTCGCCGGTCGCTCCGACCTCGAGATCCGCCACCGCCATGGGAGCCGAGCACCGAGCTCCTCTGCGCCCCGCCCGGGTCCCAGCATCGCAGCCGCCGCCCCACGCTGCCTCGTGCCCGTTGCGCCGTCGTACACTATGCTCAAGCCCTGTTTTTCTTCTATTCCCCTTTCCAAGTCTGCCTCTCATCTTATCCATGGGAGGCCGCAGCCGTCAGGTCGCTGCTGTTGCTGGTGGCGTGATCTCCATCGCTGTGAGATTGCTGCTGTTCTTGGCGCCGCTTCTCGTCGTGGTCGCTGCCGTGTGGAGGCTGCTCCCGCTCCCCTGCTCCTTGCGTCTTCGTGGCCGCCGCAGCTACCGGTGGAGCACGGGCTGCTGCTGGCCATCGGCCCACCCCCGGTCTGTTGCTTTTCCAACTCCTTGTGTCACTCTTGGTTCGATCTATAGCGCTGGAGCAACATAGTTCTTGTAGGTGGGTTAGCATCTTGGCTGGATTGTTTGATGTGGCCTGTTTTGCCTGTTCAGGTATGCCAACAGCTTGACGAACATGACTATATGCGTGTAAGAAATTAAACCTGGGGAGAGGAGTTAGTTTGCAAGTTATAATTCTGTTTTATCTTACACGTGAGGATTAGAAATGCTCTTGTACACTGGTTTTCCCTTGCTGTACATCACTGAACTTGGTTCAGTTAAAAACTGCAGGCCAGACAGTTCTGGACAGCAAGCTTCTATCTAAAAAATGAGTTAGCTATGCTTAGAATTTAGAGTTGGCCCCTTTACATAAGTTTTAGATAAAGTTCCAAGGTTTCCGTAGAGTACTTATTTGCTTCGTTTGGATGTACGGTTTGAGAGCAGCCATCATTTTAGTTTTCTGTCCCGAAATTTATGTTCCTGGGGTGCAGAATTTGTTGTATGGCAGTTTAGGCCATGCTAGAGGTTTAATTAAATTAAAGTCACAACACAAAAATTGTAGAGGATATTCTGCAGATGCTTAAACATATATTATTTGTTAGATTTCGTGTTATACACTAAATCCTATGGAATTATTAAGATGACTGTACTATGTTGGGCAGAATTTTACGTTTGACTTGGTGATTGTAACTAGACTTATACTCTAAGATTTTGTCATCGTTGATGATATGAGGACTTATAATATGATAACGTACGTATGAGCTGGGGTCTTGTGCGTAGGAGCGCCACTAAATTATATATTCTTATGTGTTGAGACCATGCTTTGCTGTGACTGAGATATATGCTTGATGACAAGTGTGGGTACTTCGAGTTCGGAACCGTTTGCCTCACAATTTGTGCCCCGGGGTTGAGGCAAGTTCACAATGGGATAATGACTTGCATAATCTCTATATTCCATTTTTATATATGATATCTTCCAAGTCAATGATGTTTATTATGATGGCGATGACGATGACCATGATATGTTGATTCAAGTACTATGCTTGCATTTGCATACTTGCACTCATGATGATAGTGAATGAAGGTGTGCACTACCTTGGTGGGAACATTGAGACCTTCATTGTTGGGTTGCGACCTACTTTGTAGGCAATCTCCACATATTGGAGTGAGTGGATGTCGAGGGGCGTCCACTCAAGCTAAACCGGTATACGCAATGAAATGAGATGAGCATGTAGGCATGTCGGGCACCATTATATGTGTTGAACACTAATGAGTGTATGGTGTTAAACGAGTCTTGGTATATTGATATGAGTCTTTTTTATTATTCCTTTATGAACTTCTTTGAGTCTTTGTACTCATCCTTGTTGCTTATATGTTTTAGGTAAATCCACGAGGGCGACATGCATGGGAGTCTTGGGAGTAGCATCCTCCTCATTGCAGGGCCTCCTCCTCATTGCACGGACCTCCTCCTTGCCGAGTGGCGCCCTCGCCCGAGTGGCGTCGGCCAAGCCATCGGCCACCAGTGCGTCCTTGGATCGGTTTCCACAGGCAGCATGTTGTTCCTACTTCTCTACCTACTCTGATGACACAATGTTCTTACGTATTGCAATAGAGTAGGAGTATTTGCTAGAGTAGCTAGGACGTACAACTATGGTTAATTGCTCTATGTACACATGCACGGATCTGTCATAACTTTACACTAATTTAAGATTGTCTTGATCTGAAGTCTTTGGCTCCTCTGACATGCATTTCACCAAGTGAAATGCTACATTTCTCTCTAACTCATTCTCTCTTTCTTAGTGTTTTTGTTATGCGGGTTGGAAGAAAAGAAGAAGATCCAGAGAAGATCTTAGTAATAAGATAGTTTTGACTTTGTGAAACTTGCTACCTATGGATGAAACTGTGTAATATTGATGGAACTATGTATATGTATGGATGGAACTTGCTACTATTGGTAATATGTGTTGGATATGCTATATTGGTAATATGTGTGTGTGTGTGTGTGTGTGTGTGTGTGTGTTTGATTTTATGTGAAAACGAATTGATATAAGAAAAAACAGAATTAAATGGGGCAATATAGGCTCTTTGCCATACATCGTTGAGATGGCAAAACTACTAACTCTGCCATCTGCCGGCGGATGGCAAAAACCATGCCCCTTGCCGTCCGCGAGCGGCAAAAGGCTGCCGTTAACCACCTAACGGACTAACGGTTTAATTATTGGCGTCTGCTTTCTTTGCCGTCGACTCTTCGATGGCAAAGGCCCCTAACGTCGACCACCATGCGGATGGCAAAGTAGCTCTTCTGCCGATCCTTACTTTAAAGACCTTTTGCCGTCCGCGGGGCAACAAACACCTTCTGCCGTCGCCGTTCACCCTTTGCCGTCTGTAGTGGCGAATGGCAAAGTAAGCTGATTCTGTAGTGTCGACTACATGGGCGTGCTCTTTCATGATGACCTGCGGCGGGAAGATCTTTAAGCGTCGACCCCGCTTTGGTAGCCGGCGCTTGGAGCTGGTTTACGGTGGTTGCGCTTAGAAGTGTCTGTTGGTGGCGCTAAGCCGGTACTGCTGACCTCAAGAAGGACAAGCGGTCATTGCTTTCGAGTTTGGCGCTCATGATGGCGCTAAAAGATGTCGAGGCCGCCGGGATCGGCCGCCGGGTCTTTGGAGGCCAAGCCAAGACTTCTGCTGCAATGACGTCTGAAGAAGCTTCGAGTACGCAAGGAGAAGGAGGAGAAGGAGAAGGCCGGAGGATGCCATCAAGGGCGTGGCAGAGATGGAAGCGATTAAGCGAAAAGCGCGAACCTTGAGAACCTGGCCAATTTGGAGAAAATTTGGAGTAGAAGGTGGAAGCGGAGAAGGCGAACTTAGCGCCAAGGCGAAGGTCTGGCGAGGACAGCGCTGCCTTGAGATCCTCGAGAGGGTCAGCGTGGTAATGCTGCAGGCGATCTGAGAAGGGCTTGGAGGAGCCGTTGACTACTAACGAGGAAGGCCCCGCCCAGCTGCTTCCCTATCTGGTCGAGGCGCTTGAGGAAGTCGTGAGCACTATCGGCCCCATGGCAGAGGAAGAAGCCCGCGTTGTTTCCTCAGCCGTGTTGACGTGCGTCTTCAGCCACCTGCATCTTCGTGATCTTGCCGCCCGCTTGACCACCGGCTTTGGAGCTGTGGATCCGAGAAACCTTCTTGCTTGTATTGCCAAGGTCGTGAAGGGTCAGGTGGGAGCCCTGCTGAAGAGGTTCCGCTCCTTCGCCCTTGTGCCCTCAACCGGTGCTGCTGCTAATCATGCAACTCCGGCAGGCGGTGCAAGTGAGGGCAACACCGTTGGAGAAGAAGCAACCCTTGCAAGCGACGGTGGCAACATCCGGGGGTGACGAGATGACTTGCTGGCGACTCCTTTCCTGTTTAACTCCTGCAATATGCACCATGCCCCATGGGAGCGTTTAAACTTGTGTTTGGTATTGAGAGAACAATATGTCTTGTAATATTTGCTTGAGATTTTGCGGTTTCCTTCCCATTTGCTTTTCGTTCTACGTTGGCAGGGCCCGACCCCGTGCATACCTCAGCTGCCGTTGGGTCATCTGAATCACCAGGATGATACCAAGGAGTGAGGGGCTACGTGGCCAGTTAGGCTCGTGAGTCGCGATGCTCAGGAGTCCCCCTTGACGCGCAAACAACTTATGGGAAGGAAATACAGGAATATGTCTAGTGTTCTACATCGGCAGGGCCCGGCCCCGCCCATACCTCAACCGCCGTTGGGTCGTCCGGATCACCAGGACGAGACCAAGGACTGAGGGGCTACGTGGCCAGTTAGGCTCCTGAGTCGCGATGCTCAGGAGTCCCCCTTGACACTCAAACGACCTTCGTACCCTTTCCCTCGCGGAGGCTCGTCTCGGGAGGGGCGCGCGACGACCAGGTCCCGGGGACCTGGCAGGGTGGCGTACGCTTGGACGTGACCCGAGCACAGCCCTCGTGCCCGACCCCCTCGCGCGACTCTCCCGAGGGGAGGTGTTGCAATGAGGCCAGACACTGAGCTCAAGGGCTCCCTGAGGTTGATACAGACCGGGGGCGCGTCGATTTTATCACCAAAGGCATGGAGCATAAGCGCTTCCGCACTTGCAGGCATAACCGCTCCTCGGTAGTGTCATTGCCCGGTAGCGAGCATGGTGCTTCCAGCAGTGCGTGGGAGGGACTCCCTCTGCGAGAGAGCCCCGGCGTGTCTGCTCCCATTGGTGTCAAAACCGGCGGATCTCGGGTAGGGTGTCCCGAGCTATCGCGTCTAAGCGAATGGTAACGAAGACAAGGGACACGATGTTTTTACCCGTGTTCGGCCCTCTCGATGGAGGTAATACCCTACTCCTGCTTGATTAATATTGATGATATGGGTAGTACAAGAGTAGATCTACCACGAGATCAAGGAGGCTAAACCTAGAAGCTAGCCTATGGTATGATTGTTGTTAGTCCTATGGACTAAAACCCTCCGGTTTATATAGACACCGAATAGGTTAGGGTTACGAGTTGGTTACATTGGTAGGAGATCTACATATCCGTATCGCCAAGCTTGCCTTCCACGCCAAGGAAAGTCCCATCCGGACACGGGGCGAAGTCTTCAATCTTGTATCTTCATAATCTTGGAGTCCGGCCGTGGCGATAGTCCGACTATCCGGACACCCCTAGTCCGGACTTCCTCGTGGCCGTGAACCGAGGCTTCAATGACGACGAGTCCGATTGCATTGATTGTCTTGACATTGCGGGCGGGTTCCTCCTCGAATACTTCATAGAAGGTTTTGAACACCAGGATAGTGTCCGGCTCTGCAAAACAAGTTCCACATAACACCGTAGAGAGAATAATTTGTGCACAAATCTGCTGACGTATTCCGCGGCGTGACATCACCCCCCGGCCAGGCCTTTATATGAATCATTTTTTACAGTTCCACCTTAGCGCGTTTATCGAGGCGGTTTCCTTGGCACGTCTTATCAAAAGCAAAGACCGTGCCCCCTTATTCCGGGATTCTCATCAATACGGACGTGGGTAACCCATCCACGCCATTGATTACGGCGCTTGGGAGATAAGCGAGTTTTACCAGGCTGGTGGGGGACGCATAGCTCCGTCCGTCGATATAAGGGGATAAGGATCCACCTTTTCACCTACGCCTTCTTCCTCCTTTGCTCCTTCATTTCCGCGCACTCGAGCTCCAGCGCCCAAGTCCGCACATCCCACCTCAACCTTCTCCAACCATGTCGGGAGGCGGGAGGCGGTGGATGGCCTCCTCCGTCACGGAGGGCACATCCTGAGATCTGGGAGGCGGATACTTGTCCGGCGATATCGCGCCTGAGCTGCCCGACGGGGCAGCTCATTCCAACCCCTGGCCCCATGAGAGGGTGGTGTTTCTCCCCACTTCCTCTGCGGACTAGGTTTTCCACTTCACCCATTTGTCCGAGGGCCCATGTTCTACTCGGCTGGACTTCCACGACCTGGCCCAATTTCGTCCTCAACATCTCGCGTTTATCGTCATGTGCGAGGCCTTCCTCTGCATCCAGCCCCACTTGACCTATGGTGAAGACCTTTATGTCAGCCGAAGGTTGTGGGCGGCCGTCAAGTGGAGTCTTGGCGCCATGGTTGGCAAGATGGCCAAAGTCCTATGGCTCGAGGCTCCTTTGTGGAGACAATAAAGGGGTGGCAATCGGGTGGTTCTACATCACCGAGCCACGCGACCACTGAATGGGTGGCGGCCCCAATTCATATCTGGCTTCCCCACGGCTCTCGTCATGGAAAGAGACGGGCCTGAAGTGGGGGGATTCGGACGAGCTATCCGGACTCCAAAAATGCGTCCGAAACCTGGTGGACAAGAACCTCAGGCTTGTCGACGTAATCCAGGTGATGCTCATCCGCCAGGTTCTCCCATGCCAACAACGAGCCTTCAATTTGTGGGAGTTCGATCCGGCACAGCACCGAACCTTGAGCCGGCTCTTCGACACTACGTACGAAGATGCCTGGAAGGTGCTATTCAAGGGCGCCGAAGCCCCCGCATCCGCTAACAAAGATCGCGGATACAGCTCGCGGCGTCAAGCCGGCGAGGTAAGTTATTTTTCCCTTTATGGGACTCTTTTTCCATAGATTGACTCTATGTGGGATCTAAAAGCTCCCTAATCTTTGACAGGACTGGCTGAAGACGTCCGGACAGATTATCTGTCCGGCTCCTTTGCCAGAAGACCCAGCGGACGCCCGATTGACGGGGCTGCTGGCTCCGGTACCTCATGTGGTGCCGGAGAAGAAGGCCAAGAAGGAGGCCATGGGAACTCGAAGGAGCTCCCAATGCAGTCTTGTCGATCTGAGCAGAATCTTCTCCACGAAGGCGAGGAGGAGGAAGAAGCTTCTCCCCGGTGGGGAGGAGAGAAAAGGAAGGCCGCCCCAACCGGGAGGCGGAGGAATCAAGAAGGAAGAACCCTTCCTCCGGACTTCTCCACCAGCGTCGGCGACGACGAGGAGGATTGGCCAACAAGGGCCAAGCCTCTGCGAGATCGTAAGTGTCCGGATACCCATGGCTTTTATATCATTGCATAGTGTTCTCTAATACGAACCATCATGCGGCCCGCCCAAGGGCGAGTTCGCCCGCCGACAAGCGGGTCCCCGAGTTCGTCGGAAATGGAGAGTACTTCACTTCCGACCGCCTCCTCACCTCACGCCCTTGACGACGGCCTTGGTGGGCCCCTAAGAGGGCTTGGTCAAGAGGATGTGGCGCGGAGGCGCCACAAGGCAACCTCCCGGACTCGAGCGCGTGGGGCAAGACCCCGGGGCTCAAGCCCGACCCTTGTCCGGACTCCATGCGGAACCTTTAGCGGTTCCGAGTCCGTAAGCGGTCCCTTCGTAGAAGGGTAAGACGCCGGTGTCCTCCGTCCAACCGGAGGCACGATAGCTCTTGGCGCTTAACAGCGCCTCCATCGAGGAGGAGCACCGCCTTTGTTATGAGTGCGGTGATCCGGACAGATTCGATCCGCCAAGGCGGGCTGACCAAGCCTGTACTAGCCTTCTAACGGGCTTTGAGGTAAGTTTAGAATATGTAAAAATATTACCGCATAGACAGTAGCCCTGATGCTTAGTTCGGTGTTCGGAAAGAAATGCGGACTAAGCATCTAAAAAGATATCATGCAGGAGTCTAACATAAGTGTGTCAATATGGGAATGCAGGCTGCATTGACCTCCTCTGCCAGACTTATTTGCGAAGGTCAATGCATTGAAGCAAAGTCTCGAGCGGTCCGAGAACGAGCTCGGCCAAGCCAAGAAGCAGCTCGAGGACAAGGAAGGTAAGTAGTACCTTATTAAAGAAATACCATATAGAAAGGTTTTGGTTGCAAAAAATAACAGGAATAACATGGGTACTGCGGGGGCCACGAGCAGGTGGTGACCTTGAAGGCGGTGTCCGTGGCCAGCTCATGGCGGCTGCAGATGCACCGAGCGAGAGAAGGGGAGGCGCAGCTGGCCAAGGTGCGGCAAGAGCTCCAAGCTCTCGTGGAAAAACACGAGTTTGGGCGTGACTCGAACTCGAGAGTCCGAGCTCGCCTCGGCTCTTGAAAGTGCCAAAGCTGCTAAGGCCGAGGCCCAAAAGCCCTCCAGTTGAGTCATTAAAGAAGATAGCGGCGGTAAGGCCTTCTTTATGCAAAGCAAGCATGTGAAAGTGAATTACCTATTACTTACCCGGATTCGGGCTCTCCAGAGCATTCGCAGATTTTCCCCATAGTGTATCGATCTTGCATTCTACCACGCCAAGGAGGGGAGCTCAGCGGCAAAGGTGTTCGGTCTCGATATCTCGAGGCGGACAACCGATGCCCCTGCGACCAGCTGAAGCAGCTGGTCGAGCTCCACAAGGTCGCCGAACAGGCCATGAAGGGCCTGATAAGCGGGTGTGGCCATTGGAAGCCATGCACAGGAGCTACTTGACTTAGTGCAGCGGCTGGTGGGCCTTTGTCCACGGATTGAGGTCATCAAGCGCTCCGTCTGCATTGAAGGTGTCCGTCGGGCCCTTGCCCGTGCTAAAGTGCTGCTGGGGCAAGCTGGATGCGGAGAAGCTTGTGACGGACGGGCCACCGAAGGGCAAGGAGCATCGCGCCCGAAATGTACTATGAGGGCCTCTGAAGGGTGCCCGCCGAATAGCGGATGAGTGCTCCAAAGATGTAATTTTGAATAGGCTCGCATTTGTTATCACATGCGCTGAAAACTTGTTCCGATGCGCTAAGCAACGCTTGTTAATTTAAAATATTACCTTCTGTGCGGCCGTTTATCAAATTTGAGAGATGGCAAGTCGTTGGCTTCAGCCCCCATGCCACGAGTGCTCGGGTGTTCGGGATAAACTTGAGCACTCTTGTTCCCATTCTTGGGTCCATCTAGGGAGGCGCTCAACACAACGAACAAGGCAACCTGACTTATAATGCTTGAACACTCTCACTTAGCCATAGAATTCTATAATTTTAAATTTCCGCGAAGCCCCTAGTATTCGGAAGACCGAGTTCGGGGCGCTATCCACGCCTTGGCCGGACAATTCCGGTTCCTCGCTCTAAGCGACATAAGTCTTTACGGACCGAAAAACCTCTCGAACAGCGACCGGCTCTCGCCCTATCATGATGGTCAGTTTTAGCTTTCCATCGAGGTGCTCGACCCAGCTCAAGCTGGGGCACAATCGCGATGGTTCTCCGATGCTACCTTAGCCGATATAGCGGGCGTAAGGTACCAAAACACGGGGCCGGCAAACCAACTATTGACCCAAGACATGATTGAAGCCGATTCATATAATGCTATAAGTTCGGGTGCCACACTTGTGAAAGTGTTCGGACTTATCACACCATAATTTTGGGATACTTAAGCCCACGGTGTATTGGCCGTACCAAAGTGTACGGTTGCAACATGTCGTGAAATGAACATATGTATAGATAAAGGAAGTAGAGCAATAATAAGCAAAAGCTATGTATTGTTTATTCAAAAGGTACTGCAATGAAAGCGAGCGATACAAATAGTGCGATAAGCAAGGGATGGGACTATCTAACATGTCCCCTCCGAGGGTAAGCTGCGAGATGGTATGTAAAATAGGTATAATGCTCGTAATAGAGACCACTGAACACTTGACGTGGCTTCTCGCTTCCACTGGCTGTTGCATCGCGAGTTCGGCGATTCTAGTGCGGACAGGACTTCAAAGATGGAGTCTGAAAGTAAGAAAAAGGAAGAAAAAGGAAAAAGGAAAAGAATGACACAATCGGAGCCCTCAGTGCGGTCGAGCCGCATTCTTGGCGTCCGTGGTATTGCCCCTCCCCATATGCCCATGGTATCTCCAGGCGTAATTATGTACGCGTAACACTAGCCGCAATTTCGCGAGGGCTGGGGTTGGGGCGGATTACTCTGGCGATGCTTGAATCGTGCGAGCGGTCTTGTTGTAGGTTACTTGGTAGCGCTGGCGGTGTCCGGGCGCTTAATGGCGGACTCGAGAGTTCTTGTGAGAGGCTGCTTTGTACCTCCGCCGCGAGGGCACGCCGTGTGCTCCTCCGTTCGGAGAGGCGTTGGTGTTTCCATTGACCGTGATTACTCCTCGAGGACCTGGCATCTTGAGCTTGAGGTATGCGTGGTCGCGGCACCGCATTGAACTTTACAAATGCGGTTCGTCCGAAGCGATGCATGATAACCGCTGCAGAATGGGGCGATGTCGAAGATTAACTCTTCACTTGGAAGTTATCCGGGATCCGAAGACCACTTGAGTGTAACCGAGCCCGTACAACCGCCTCTACACCGGTATGGCGCCTTTAAAGGTCGTCTTTGTAGGTTTGATCCTTGAGGTCTATGCCCATTTTGCGCCTTTGTATCCCGGTAAAGCGAGTTCAGGCTGCTGCCGCCATCCATCGGGACTCTAGTTAGGTGAAATCCGTCGATAATTGGGTCAAGAACCAATGCGGGAAACGCCGTGGCGGATGCTAGTGGGGTGGTCCCTTGATCAAAGGTGATCGGGCAGGAAGACCATGGGTTGAACTTGAGCGTGGCTCCATCGCATATCGTCCCTTAGTGCATGCTTCCGCTCCCTTTTGGGTATATGGGTTGCGTATATCATGTTCACCGTCCGCACTTGCGCGGGAAAACCTTACATCCTTTATTGTTCGTGGCGGGGCTCTTCCTCGTCATCGCTATGCAGCCCCTTGTCATTGAGTTCGGCACTTAACTTGCTCGCTTGCTTGAACACCCAACAGTCCTGTTGGTGTGATTGGCTAGTTTTCAGGGGTGCCATGTATACGCACAAGCGATCGAGTATTCGATCCAAGTTGGACGAGCCCCGGTATTTCTTTTGAATGGCTTCTTCCGCGACGGGTTTAGAGCCTCTGAATCCGGCATTGACGGTCGTATCTTGATGTTATCACCATTAATGCGGCGCTTGTTCTTGTTGCGACGCGACCTGCCATTGCTGTCCTTGGTATCCGAACTATCGGGATGTTTGGCCAAGTTGTTGCTTCGAGCTAGCTACTGTCCTCTCCGCTTTAAAAGCGGGTCATGAGTGTTGTGAGGGCTGCCATGGATTTTGGCTTTTCCTGTCCTAGGTGCCGGGCAAGCCATTCTTCGCGGATGTTATGTTTGAAGGCTGCAAGGGCCTCTGCATCCGGACAGTCAACGATTTGATTTTTCTTTGTCAGGAACCGTGTCCAGAATTGTCTGGCCGATTCTTCTGGCTGCTGGATTATGTGGCTAAGGTCATCGGTGTCTGGTGGTCGCACATATGTGCCCTGGAAGTTATCAAGGAATGCGGCTTCTAGGTATTCCCAACAACCAATTGATTCTGCTGGCAAGCTGTTGAGGCAATGCCGAGCTGGTCCTTTAAGCTTGAGTGGGAGGTATTTGATGGCATGTAGAGCATCTCCGCGGGCCATGTGGATATGGAGGAGATAGTCCTTGATCCAGACCGCAGGATCTGTGGTACCATCGTATGATTCGATGTTTACAGGTTTGAAGCCCTCAGGGATTTGATGATCCATTACTTCATCTGTGAAGCATAGTGGTTGTCTTGGCGCCTCATGATTGGGCTATATCACGGCGTAGCTCATCGAGCTTTGTCTCTTGTGTTCGGCCCGGCGGGTTTGTTTGTATCCGTGCGACAGTAATCCCGCGTCGTTGGGCGCCCACGTGATCCGTGATCGATCTTGTATGTTTTGCCTTATCCTCCAATATATCTACGCAAGTCCGCACGCTTTCCCGTGCCTTGGTACTTTGGAGCGCGTCGGGGTGTGGCTTGAGCGGAGGGCCGAGAGGCTTCTGTCATGCCACAGGGTGGCGATCTGCCATGTCGTCGCTGCTGACTTGGGTGCTTCCTCCTCTTATCAAGGCAACGACCTGCGTTTGGGGTAGCTTTTGGAGGGGCGTTCGAGTTCATACTCTTCGGCTGCAAGGACTTCAGTCCATCTGTCAGCTAGCAGGTCTTGGTCAGCTCTAAGCTATTGCTGCTTTTTCTTGAGGCTGCTGTTCATCATAGTAAATTTGCTCATCAAAGCTTGGGGGACAATAAATATCATCTTCATCAAACATATCTTCCCCAAGCTTGTGGCTTTGCATATCATTAGCATCATGGATATTCAAGGAATTCATACTAACAACATTGCAATCATGCTCATCATATAAATATTTAGTGCCAAACATTCTAATGCATTCTTCTTCTAACACTTCGGCACAATTTTCTTTTCCATCATACTCACGAAAGATATTAAAAAGGTGAAGCGTGTGAGACAAACTCAATTCCATTTTTCTGGTAGTTTTCTTTTATAAACTAACTAGTGCTAAAACAAGAAACAAAAAGATTCGATTGCAAGATCTAAAGATATACCTTCACTTACCTAGCCTCCCCGGCAACGGCGCCAGAAAAGAGCTTGATGTCTACTACACAACCTTCTTCTTGTAGACGTTGTTGGGCCTGCAAGTGCACATGTTTCTAGGACAGTAGCAAATTTCCCTCAAGTGGATGACCTAATGTTTACAATCCGCGAAAGGCGTAGGATGAAGATGGTCTCTCTCAAACAACGCTGCAACCAAATAACAAAAAGTCCCTTGTGTCCCCAACACACCCAATACAATGGTAAATTGTATAGGTGCACTAGTTCGGCGAAGAGATGGTGATACAAGTGCAAAATAGATGGTAGATATAGGTTTTTGTAATCTGAAATAATAAAAACAGCAAGGTAGCAAGCGGTAAAAGTGAGCGTAAACGGTATTGCAATGATAGGAAACAAGGCCTAGGGTTCATACTTTCACTAGTGCATGTTCTCTCAACAATAATAACATAGATAGATCATATAACATGCCCTCAACATGCAACAAAGAGTCACACCGAAGATACTAATAGCGGAGAACAAACGTAGAGATTATGGTCAGGTACGAAACAACCACAAAGTTATTCTTTCGGATCAATCTATAAAAGAGTTCGTACTAGAATAACACCTTAAGACACAAATCAACCAAAACCCTAATGTCACCTAGATACTCCATTGTCACCTCAAGTATCCGTGGGCATGATTATACGATATGCATCACACAATCTCAGATTTATCCAACCAACACAAAAGTACTTCAAAGAGTGCCCCAAAGTTTCTACCGGAGAGTCAAGAACGTGTGCCAACCCCTATGCATAGGTTCCCAATGTCACGAAACCCGCAAGTTGATTACCAAGACATACATCAAGTGTTCTCATAAAAGACTCAATCCGATAAGATAACTTCAAAGGGGAAACTCAATTCATCACAAGAGAGTAGAGGGGGAGAAACATCATAAGATCCAACTACAATAGCAAAGCTCGGGATACATCAAGATCGTATCATAGAAGAACACGAGAGAGAACACGAGAGAGAGAGATCAAACACATAGCTACTGGTACATACCCTCAGCCCCGAGGGTGAACTACTCCCTCCTCGTCATGGAGAGCGCCGGGATGATGAAGATGGCCATCGGAGATGGATCCCCCCTCCGGCAGGGTACCGGAAAGGGGTCTCGATTGGTTTTTGGTGGTTCTGGAGGCTTGCGGCGGCGGAACTCCCGATCTATCTTTTGTTCTGGAAGTTTTAGGTACGACGGTATATATGGGTGAAAGGAGAACGTCGGTGGAGCTACGGGGGCCCCACGAGGCAGGGGGGCGCGCCCAGGGGGGTGGGCGCGCCCCCCACCATCGTGAGCACCTCCCGTATCTTCTGACGTGGGGTCCAAGTCTATCAGGTGTGTTTCCTTCCAAAAATAACTTCTCCAGTTGATTTCGTTCCGTTTTGACTCCGTCTGATATTCCTTTTCCTCGAAACACTGAAATAGGCATAAAACAACAAATCTGGGCTGGGCCTCCGGTTAATAGGTTGTTCCCAAAAATAATATAAAAGTGGATAATAAAGCCCAATATTGCCTAAAACAGTAGATAAAGTAGCATGGAGCAATCAAAAATTATAGATACGTTGGCGACGTATCAAGCATCCCCAAGCTTAATTCCTGCTCGTCCTCGAGTAGGTAAATGGTAAAAATAGAATTTTTGATGCGGAGTGCTACTTGGCATAATTTCAATATAAATCTTCTTAATTGTGATATGAATATTCAGATCCGAAAGATTCAAGAAAAAGTTCATATTGACATAAAAATAATAATACTTCAAGCATACTAATCAAAGTAATCATGTCTTCTCAAAATAGCATGGCAAAAGAAAGTTCATCCCTACAAAATCATATAGTTAGGCTATGCTTCATTTTCTTCACATAAAGATGTTCCCAACTTCTATACCCCCGATGACAAGCCAAGCAATTGTTTCATACTTAAATAGTCTCAAACTTTTTCAACCTTCACGCAATACATGAGCGTGAGCCATGGATATAGCACTATGGGTGGAATAGAATATGATGATGGGGATTGTGTGGAGAAGACAAAAAAGGAGAAAGTCTCACATTGACGAGGATAATCAACGGGCTATGGAGATGCCCATCAATTGATGTCAACGTGAGGAGTAGGGATTGCCATGCAACGGATGCACTAGAGCTATGAATGCTCAACAAAAGAAAACTAGTGGGTGTGCATCCAACTTGCTTGCTCACGAAGACCTAGGGCATTTGAGGAAGCCCATAGTTGGAATATACAAGCCAAGTTCTATAATGAAAGATTCCCACTAGTATATGAAAGTGACAACATATGAGACTCACTATATGAAAAACTTGTTGCTACTTTGAAGCACAATATATGAGACTCACTACATGAAGAACAAGGTGCTATTTGAAGCACAATATATGAGATTCACTACATGAAGAACAAGGTGCTACTTTGAAGCACAAGTGTGGAAAAAGAGATAGTAGCATTGCCCCTTTTTATTTTATTTTTTTATTATTTTTTTGGGCCTTTCTCTTTTTTTGGGGACAATGCTCTATTGAATGATGATCATCACACTTCTATTGATTACAACATAAGGATTACAACTCGAAACTAGAACAAGGTATGACTCTATATGAATGCCTCCGGCGGTGTACCGGGATGGTGCAATGAATCAAGAGTGACATGTATGAAAATTATGCATGGTGGCTTTGCCACAAATATGATGTCAACTACATGATCATGCAATGGCAATATGACAAAAGTAAAGTATGTCATGATGATGATGAATGGAACGGTGGAAAGTTGCATGGCAATATATCTCGGAATGGCTATGGAAATGCCATAATAGGTAGGTATGGTGGCTATTTTGAGGAAGATATAAGGAGGTTTATGTGTGAAAGAGCGTATCATATCACAGGGTTTGGATTCACCGGCGAAGTTTGCACCAACTCTCGAGGTGAGAAAGGGCAATGCACGGTACCGAAGAGGCTAGCAAAGGCGGAAAGGTAAAAGTGCGTATAATCCATGGACTCATCATTAGTCAAAAGAACTCATATACTTATTGCAAAAATTTAGAAGTCATCAAAAATCAAGTACTACGCGCAAGCTCCTAGGGGGATAGATTTGTAGGAAAAGACCATCGCTCGTCCCCGACCGCCACTCATAAGGATGCACAAGCCAGGTACACTTCATGTTTCAAATTTGTTACATAACTTTAACCATACGTGCATGCTACGGGACTTGCAAACTTCAACACAAGCATTCTTTAAATTCATAATCACCAAACTAGCATGACTTTGATATTATCACCTCCATATCTCAAAACAATTATCAAGCATCAAACTTATCTTAGTATTCAACACACTCAAAAGAAAGTTTCACATATCTTGAACACCAAGTATATTAACATTAAGCACATTACCATGCTATTAACGACTCTCAAAATAATATAAGTGAAGAATGAGAGTTCATATTTCTTTAAAACAAATCCACCACCGTGCTCTAAAAGATATGAGTGAAGCACTAGAGCAAACAACAAACTACTCCGAAAGATATAAGTGAAGATCAATGAGTAGTCGAATAATTATGCAACTATATGAAAACTCTCCCATTTAATAATTTCAGATCTTGATACTTTATTCAAACAGCAAGCAAAGCTAAATAAAACTACATTGCAAGGATAGCACAACTCATGTGAAGAAGCAAAAACTTAGGCTCAACCGATACTAACCGATAGTTGTTGAAGAAGAAAGGTGGGATGCCTACCGGGGCATCCCCAAGCTTAGATTCTTGAGACTTCTTGAAATATTATCTTGGGGTGCCTTGGGCATCCCCAAGCTTGAACTTTTGTGTCTCCTTAATTCCTCTCATATCATGGTTTCTCTTTCTATCAAAAGCTTCATTCACAACAAACTCAACAAGAACTCGTGAGATAGGTTAGTATAAACCAATGCAAAACCTTATCACGTTCTACTGTAACAAATCACTAAGATTATTATCAACATTGCATACTAAATGCCTCTGTATATTTAATACTCCTATCCTCAAATAGAACCATTAAACAAGCAAACATATGCAAACAATGCAAACATAACAGCAATCTGCCAAAACAGTACAGTCTGTAAATAATGCAAGAGTATCAATACTTCCCTAACTCCAAAAATTATGAACTAAAATTACCACTGTAATAAATTTATCAGAGATCATTATGCAAAAAGATTCAACATTATAGCACTCTCTGACTTTTCTAGGGAATTTTTGCAACAGAGGTAAACTTTCTGTTTTCAAACAGCAACATGTATAGTAGCAAAATAAGCATGGCAAAGGCTATCCTTGACATTTTTATTGAAACTAAAGATGAAAAACATTACTCTAACTAACAGCAAGCAAAAACTAACAAGAGAAAATGACTCTCCAAGCAAAACACATATCATGTGGTGAATAAAAATATAGCTCCAAGTAAAGTTACCGATGAACGAAGACGAAAGATGGGATGCCTTCCGGGGCATCCCCAAGCTTAGACACTTGGTTATCCTTGAATATTACCTTGGGGTGCCTTGGGAATCCACAAGCTTAGGCTCTTGCCACTCCTTATTCCATAGTCCATCGAATCTTCACCCAAAACTTGAAAACTTCAACCACACAAAACTTAACAGAAAACTCGTGAGCTCCGTTAGAGAAAGAAAACAAAAGACTACTTCAAGGTACTGTAATGAAATCATTCTTTATTTATATTGGTGTTAAACCTACTGTATTCCAACTTCTCTATGGATTATAAACTATTTTACTAGCCATAGATTCATCAAAATAAGCAAACAACACAATGAAAACAGAACAGTCTGTAGTAATCTGTAACTAACGCAAACTTCTGGAACTCAACAAATTCTAAAATAAATTGGTGGACCTGAGAAATTTGTCTAGTAATCATATGAAAAAAGAATAAACTAAATATCACTCTCCAGTAAAAAGTTAAAGTTAATCTCGTGAGTGCTAAAGTTTTTGTTTTTTACAGCATGATCATAAAGACTTCACCCAAGTCTTCCCAAAGGTTCTACTTGGCACAAACACTAATTAAAACATAAAACCACATCTAAACAGAGGCTAGATGGATTATTTATTCCTAAACAGAACCAAAAAGCAAGAAACTAAAATAAAATTGGGTTGCCTCCTAACAAGCGCTATCGTTTAACGCCCCTAGCTAGGCATTATGATTTCAATGATGCTCACAAAAAGATAAGAATTGAAACATAAAGAGAGCATCATGAAGAATATGGATAGCACATTTAAGTCTAACCCACTTCCTATGCATAGGGATTTTGTGAGAAAACAACTTATGGGAACAATAATCAACTAGCATAGGAAGGCAATACAAGCATAACTTTAAGATTTTAAGCACATAGAGAGGAAACTTGATATTATTTCAATATGTAGAAGCATATGATCCTCTCTCATAATAATTTTCAATAGCATCATGAATGAATTCAACAATATAACCAGCACCTAAAGCATTCTTTTCATGATCTACAAGCATAGAATTTTTATTACTCTCCACATAAGCAAATTTCTTCTGATGAATAGTAGTGGGAGCAAACTCAAGAAAATAACTATCATATGATTGAGAATTAAGATCAAGATGACAAGTTTCATGGTTATAATTATTCTTTAAAGCATACGTGTCATCACAATAATCATCATAGATAGGAGGCATGCTTTCATCATAGTAAATTTGCTCATCAAAGCTTGGGGGACAATAAATATCATCTTCATCAAACATAGCTTCCCCAAGCTTGTGGCTTTGCATATCATTAGCATCATGGATATTCAAGGAATTCATACTAACAACATTGCAATCATGCTCATCATATAAATATTTAGTGCCAAACATTCTAATGCATTCTTCTTCTAACACTTCAGCACAATTTTCTTTTCCATCATACTCACGAAAGATATTAAAAAGGTGAAGCGTGTGAGACAAACACAATTCCATTTTTTGGTAGTTTTCTTTTATAAACTAACTAGTGCTAAAACAAGAAACAAAAAGATTCAATTGCAAGATCTAAAGATATACCTTCACTTACCTAGCCTCCCCGGCAACGGCGCCAGAAAAGAGCTTGATGTCTACTACACAACCTTCTTCTTGTAGACGTTGTTGGGCCTGCAAGTGCACAGGTTTCTAGCACAGTAGCAAATTTCCCTCAAGTGGATGACCTAAAGTTTATCAATCCGCGAGAGGCGTAGGATGAAGATGACCTCTCTCAAACAACCCTGCAACCAAATAACAAAAAGTCTCTTGTGTCCCCAACACACCCAATACAATGGTAAATTGTATAGGTGCACTAGTTCGGCGAAGAGATGGTGATACAAGTGCAAAATAGATGGTAGATATAGGTTTTTGTAATCTGAAATAATAAAAACAGCAAGGTAGCAAGCGGTAAAAGTGAGCGTAAACGGTATTGCAATGATAGGAAACAAGGCCTAGGGTTCATAATTTCACTAGTGCAAGTTCTCTCAATAATAATAACATAGATAGATCATATAACAAGTCCTAAACATGCAACAAAGAGTCACTCCGAAGATACTAATAGCGGAGAACAAACGTAGTGATTATGGTCGGGTACGAAACCACCACAAAGTTATTCTTTCGGATTGATCTATAAAAGAGTTAGTACTAGAATAACACCTTAAGACACAAATCAACCAAAACCCTAATGTCACCTAGATACTCCATTGTCACCTCAAGTATCCGTGGGCATGATTATACGATATGCATCACACAATCTCAGATTTATCCAACCAACACAAAAGTACTTCAAAGAGTGCCCCAAAGTTTCTACCGGAGAGTCAAGAACGTGTGCCAACCCCTATGCATAGGTTCCCAATGTCACGAAACCCACAAGTTGATCACCAAGACATACATCAAGTGTTCTCATAAAAGACTCAATCCGATAAGATAACTTCAAAGGGGAAACTCAATTCATCACAAGAGAGTAGAGGGGGAGAAACATCATAAGATCCAACTACAATAGCAAAGCTCGGGATACATCAAGATCGTATCATAGAAGAACACGAGAGAGAACACGAGAGAGAGAGATCAAAAACATAGCTACTGGTACATACCCTCAGCCCCGAGGGTGAACTACTCCCTCCTCGTCATGGAGAGCGCCGGATGATGAAGATGGCCACGGAGATGGATCCCCCTCGGCGAGTACCGGAAAGGGGTCCCATTGGTTTTGGTGGTTACGGAGGCTTGCGGCGGCGGAACTCCCGATCTATCTTCTGTTCTGGAAGTTTTAGGGTACGACGGTATATATGGGCGAAAGGAGAACGTTGGTGGAGCTACGGGGCCTCACGAGGTAGGGGGTGCGCCCGGGGGGGGGCCCCCACCCTCGTGAGCACCTCCGTATCTTTGGACGAGGCTCCAAGTCCATCGGTGGGTTTCCTTCCAAAATAACTTCTCCAGCTTGATTTCGTTCTGTTTTGACTCAAATCGATATTCCTTTTCCTCGAAACACCAAATAGGCATAAAACAACAAATCTAGGCTGGGCCTCCGATTAATAGGTTAGTCCCAAAAATAATATATAAGTGGATAATAAAGCCCAATATTGCCTAAAACAGTAGATAAAGTAGCATGGAGCAATAAAAAATTATAGATACGTTGGAGACGTATCAGGGGGCGCGCCCTAGGGGGGGCGCCCCCCACCCTCGTGACCGCCTCTCTGGTTCCTTGGTGTAGGGTCCAAGTCTCCTGGATCACGTTCGGTGAGAAAATCACGTTTCCGAAGGTTTCATTCCGTTTGGACTCCGTTTGATATTCTGTTTCTTCGAAACACTGAAAAAGGCAAAAAACAACAATACTTGGCTGGGCCTCCGGTTAATAGATTAGTCCCAAAAATAATATACAAGTGGAAAATAAAGCCCATTATAGTCCAAAACAATAGATAAAGTAGCATGGAGCAATCAAAAATTATAGATACGTTGGAGACGTATCACAGCACCAGGTGGGCGGCGGTCGCCGCCCATGGCTCTTGCGTCCTGCAGCTCCTGAGTGGCCTTGGTGATGAACTCCTGAGCGCCGGGCGCCCCTCGCCCAATGTCCTCCTGAGGGAAACGTGCCGCAAAGCACGCCTCCATGCGGTGCCCGCGCACCTCCCTCGTGATGTTGGCTAGGTCTGAGGCCCTCCAGAAGACAGCCCCCGAGCCCTGCTCGAGGAGGGCGCTGGGTGCGCCTTCCTATGCGAGGGAGGGAGGTGTCCCAGGCGTGGGCGCCGATCCTGACGTTGCGCCGCCATAGGCACCGCTCCCCTGAGGCCCCGTGCGGAGTAGCTGCTTCTTCTTCTTGGGGATGGCCTCAGGAGGGTACAGCGCTCCATTGTTGTTGGGGTGTTCGATTGCTGCGGCTTGGAAGGCACGCTCGAGGGAGCACACTACATCTCTTTCTTCGCAGGGGACGGTGATAATCCTGCCGGTTCCTGGCATCTTGAGGATGTTGTAGCCGTGGTGGGTCACTGCCATGAACTTGGTCAGGGCCGGATATCCGAGGATGGCATTGTACGGCAGACGGATGTGAGCGACATCGAAGTTAGCTCGGTGCAGTAGTTGTCACGCTGTTCGAAGGTGACAAGGAGGTGGACCTGCCCTATCGGGGTGGTTGAGCCGTCGGTCACTCCTGAGAAGGGCTGGGTAGGCTGAAGCAGATCGTATGGCACTTGGAGGCCGTCGAACGTCTCGACGGACATGACGTTAAGCCCTGCGCTGCTGTCGATGAGGGTCTTGGTGACTTGCATGTTGCTGATGAAGGGTGAGCAGAGCATCGGGAGGGCGCCAGCGGTGGCCGTGCACTTGAGCTGATCCGCCGAGCTGAAAGTGATGGCGCACTTGGACCACCTGAGCGGGCGCGTGGCCTCAAGCCTGGGAAGGGTTGCGTTCACCTCACGAGTAAACTGCTTGAAGATACGCTGAGAGGCTGGGGCCTGAGCTCCGACCAAGATGCAGGTGATGGCACGCGGTTCCTGGAAGCCCCCAACACCCTCGTCCTGATGGTGGTCGTCGTTCCTTCTCGGCGGTGGCGGCAGTGGAGGAAGTCCAGCATTGCCCTGAGGGCAGTCCTCGCGAGGCTGGTGTCGGCGTTCTGGGAACGGGGGTCCCCAGACTTGCCTGCCTGCGGCCTGCAGCGTGGCTCAAGTGGGGGCCCAGCGTGGCCCAGCTTCATCAGCTCAAGCTCAAGACCCTCGCGAGGGGCCAAGCCTCGCGGGGCGGATGACAGGAACCTTCCTCAGGAGCAGCCTCGTCAGGCAGGCTCGCGAGGAGGCGGAGAGATCAAGGCAGGGTACCTCACGAGGGTGCCCCATGACGCAAGCCATGACGATCGAGACCAGGCGAGCGCCAGGCGGGCGCAGTGTCCTCATTCCCCCTTTGGTGCAAAGGAGGCAAGCACATGCCAATGCATCAGGCAAAGGTTACAGTTTCGGTGCAGAGCGGCAGGAAGGAGGTCATCGTGGAGCCCAGGACAGCGTCACCACGAGAGCTTTTGGCAGCCAAAGACCAACTTTAGTCAGGATAAGTGTTCTAGATGTTCCCCTTCAAAATGGCCAATTTTTGGCGCCCTTCCCGCTCATTATTTGGGAAGAGGACCAGGGCCTCCCTCTATAAATAGGACTAGCCACCACAGAGAGGAGAGAGATCACGCACAGGGAGAAAGGACGGAGAACAGGTTGAACCTACCAGAGAGAGAGAGAGAGAGAGAGAGAGAGAGAGGGGGAGAGAGAGAGAGAAGCGAATGGACTCACCCAAGCAGTCCAGCGCACCAGCTCAAGAACAGCCCCTCGCGAGGCTGTTCTTCCTTTGTACTGTTCATCATCAGCCCTTGAGGCAATCCACCACACCACACACTGGAGTAGGGTATTACACCACGTTGGTGGCCCGAACCAGTATAAACCATGTGTCCCTTGTGTTGTTCATCGTTCGTAGTTTAGATCCCTCGCTAACCATTCACGCATGAGCTGGTAGGGGAAAGATCTCCGCACGCACCCCAATGTTCGAACCTCAATCCGACAGCTGGTCCCTCCATACACCCTCACGAGGCTGGTCCTGCCAGCGGTCCTTGTGAGGCTGGTCGCGCCTGAAGGAAATATGCCCTAGAGGCAATAATAAAGTTATTATTTATTTCCCTATTTTCTGATATATGTTTATTATTCATGCTAGAATTGTATTAACCGGAAACATAATACATGTGTGAATACATAGACAAACAGAGTGTCACTAGTATGCCTCTACTTCACTAGCTCGTTGATCAAAGATGGTTAAGTTTCCTAGCCATAGACATGAGTTGTCATTTGATTAACGGGATCACATCATTAGGATAATGATGTGATTGACATGACCCATTCCGTTAGCTTAGCACTCGATCGTTTAAGTATGTTGCCATTGCTTTCTTCATGACTTATACATGTTCCTATGACTATGAGATTATGCAACTCCCGTTTACCGGAGGAACACTTTGTGTGCTACCAAACGTCACAATGTAACTGGGTGATTATAAAGGTGCTCTACAGGTGTCTCCGAAGGTACTTGTTGAGTTGGCGTATTTCGAGATTAGGATTTGTCACTCCGATTGTCGGAGAGGTATCTCTGGGCCCTCTCGGTAATGCACATCACTTAAGCCTTGCAAGCATTGCAACTAATGAGTTAGTTGTGGGATTATGTATTACGGAACGAGTAAATAGACTTGCCGGTAACGAGATTGAACTAGGTATTGAGATACCGACGATCGAATCTCGGGCAAGTAACATGCCGATGACAAAGGGAACAACGTATGTTGTTATGCAGTCTGACCGATAAAGATCTTCGTACAATATGTGGGAGCCAATATGAGCATCCAGGTTCCGCAATTGGTTATTGACCGGAGACGTGTCTCGGTCATGTCTACATAGTTCTCGAACCCGTAGGGTCCGCACGCTTAAGGTTTCGATGACAGTTATATTATGAGTTTATGAGTTTTAATGTACCTAAGGAGTTCGGAGTCCCGGATGAGATCGGGGACATGACAAGGAGTCTCGAAATGGTCGAGACGTAAAGATCGATATATTGGACGATTATATTCAGACATCGAAAGGTTCCGAGTGATTCGGGTATTTTCAGGAGTACCGGGGAGTTACGGGAATTCGTATTGGGCCTGAATGGGTGAAACGCCCTCGATGCGGCTATATCTCCCACGTGTCGAGGCACGACTTAGAGGCATAACCGCATTGAAAGCAATGTCGCAAGTGAGGTAATCTTCACACAACCCATGTAATACATAAGGGAAAGAAATACATAGTTGGCTTACAATCGCCACTTCACACAATACATGAGCAAAACATTACATCATACAGATACAATCAAGGTCCGACTACGGAACCAAAATTAAAGAAGACTACCCCAAATGCTACACAGATCCCGATCGTCCCAACTGGCTCCACTCTTGATCAGCTGAAACGAAACAACACAATGCACAAAGTCTTCATCGAGCTCCTCCTTGAGCTCAGTGCATCACCTGCCCGGTTTCATCGGCACCTGCAAACTGGTTTTGGAAGTATCTGTGAGTCACGGGGACTCAGCAATCTCACACCCGCGAGATCAAGACTATTTAAGCTTAAAGGTAGGACAGGGTAGTGGGGTGGATCTGCAGCAAGCGACTAGCATATATGGTGGCTAACATACGCAAAAGAGAGCGAGAAGAGAAGGCAAAAGCACGGTCGAACAACTATGATCAAGAAGTGATCCTAAAGCAACCTACGTCAAGCATAACTCCAACACCGTGTTCACTTCCGGACTCCGCGAAAGAGACCATCACGGTTACACACGCGGTTGGTGTATTTTAGTTAAGATCAACTTCGGTTTTCTACAACCGACATTAACAAATTCCCATCTGCCACATAACATGCGGCACGGCTTTGAAAGTTCAAAACCCTGCAGGGTGTCCCAACTTAGCCCATGATAAGCTCTCGCGATCAACGAAGGATATTCCTTCTCCCGGGAAGACCCGATCAGTCTCGAATCCGGCTACAAGACATTTCACAGCAATAAAACAAGACCAGCAAAGCCGCCGGATGTGCCGACAAATCCTGATAGGAGCTGCACATATCTCGGTCTCGAGGCACACTCGGATGAGCAGTCCGTACAACTAAAACCAAACCTCAAGTTGCCTTGAGGGGCGCTGCAGGGCTCTAGTTCGGACCAGCACTCGAAGGAGCACTGGTCCGGGGCTAAAATAAAGATGACCCTCGGGCTCCGAAACCCAAGGGAAAAGGGCATAGGTGAGGCGAATGGTAAAACCAATGTTGGGCCTTCTTTGAAAAGTCTTATTCAAAGCGAACTGTCAAGGGGTCCCATAAATCACCCGACCGCATTAGGGACGCAAAAATCCGGGAACATAACACCGATATGACGGAAACTAGGGCGGCAAGAGTGGAACAAAACACCAGGCATAAGGCCGAGCCTTCCACCCTTTACCAAGTATATAGATGCATTAATTAAATAAGATATATTGTGATATCCCAACAAGTAAACATGTTCCAACAAGGAACAACATCTCCATGTTCCAACAAGGAACAAACTTCATCTTCACCTGCAACTAACAACGCTATAAGAGGGGCTGAGCAAGCGGTAACATAGCCAAACAACGGTTCGCTAGGAAAGGATGGTTAGAGGTTTGACATGGCAATATGGGAAGGCATGATAAGCAAGTGGTAGGCATCGTAGCATAGGCATAGCAAAAGAGCGAGCATCTAGCAAGCAAAGATAGAAGTGATTTCGAGGGTATGGTCATCTTGCCTGAAATCCCGCAAGGAAGAAGAACGAGTCCATGAAGAAGACAAACGGACGAGGTCGAATGAATCCTCACAACTCCGGAACGGAACCGAAGCTAACGAGAGAAGCAAACCGGAAACAAACAAACAACATGGTAAACAACCATCACATAAACATGACATGATGCACAATCAAGTATGATGCATGTCCGGTTTAAAGAGGCATGGCATGGCAATATGCACAAACAACACTACAAGTTAAGTGGAGCTCAATATGCAACGGGTTGCATATTGACAAACACCACAACAATTATTTAGTTCTCTCCCGATTAGGTACCCAACAATATTAAATGTTATTAACATGGCAAGAGGTGAAGCATAATGAAACTACCTATCTAGGCAAGTTTAAATGAGGCCGGAAACAACAACAACAATTCCGGAAAATCCCCATATGCAAATTATGGATTCGGTACAGATCTGACCTAAAGCATATTTTAGAGTTGTTAAACATGCAAAGTAATGTTACCATGTTAAACTAGGCATTTTTCTACCCCATTTACATATATAATTTATTTAAAATGGAGCTACGGTTATTAAGTTATGAAATAAATCATTTAAGCATGGCATTTAAGCAAATTAATGCAAACAACAATTATAAACATTTAAATGTTGTTATCATGATCACGGATGACATGTGCAAGTTTATGCAATTTTATGAAAACGTTAACATGAGCATTATGAAGCATTATGTCACCGTGGTGGAAGAAAGGGGGTGCCACGGCAACGACAACGGAAATGGTGCCACGGCAACATTCCGGTTCCGACAGCTCAATCGAGATATCGGTGCAAAGGAAAGCGTGGACGTGAGCGAGTCATGCAAGATGGTGGGGTGATCCCGATTACCGGGTTCCCGCGGAACGGTGGCATGGCAAAAGAGGGGCATCGCAAGGATGATTCGATCACGGTGCAAACATATCGTGCATCTCATCGCGGTCGTCACGGGTTATACCTTCAGAACGATCAAACGGGACGGTTCGCGTTGTCGAGGGAAGTAGACGTTCACGGGTCGTCGAGGGAAGTAGAGGAAGTCGTCGTTCACGCGATGATCGCCGAGGGAAGTAGTGGTACACGGCGACGGTAGAGGAAGTAGTGTTTCACGTTCGTTTTCGAAGAGGTACTTGACGGGTCCGAATCCCTTCGGGGTTGTCGTGGTACTTGCGGTCTCGCGATGGTAGTCATACACGGCGTAGGGGGAAGTAGACGTTCTCGTTCGATGGTAGTGGTACATCTCGTCATCGGAAGTAGTTGTTCATGTCCCGTGGATGTTCGGGGTCCACGGGGTCTTCGAGGGTCGACGGTAGTGGTACACGTCATCGGGGTACTTGTCGTTTCCGGTTCGGTGGTCGTCGGGTCGTAGTGGTACTTGGCGTTTCCGGAGACGACGGTAGAGGTACTTGGCGTATCGTCGGGGCACTTGTCGCATCCACCTGTAGTCGATCTTGACGGAACCGAACGTCCTCGTTGACCTGGTACTTGACGAAAAATCCCGAAGCTGGTCCTGGCGTCCTGGTTCGGAGGTTGTGGAGGCAGGGGACTCCGGCCCCTTGTGGAGTTCCTGGTGGTCGCCACCACCGGAGGAGGCGGCAAGGGGCGAGGGGACCGCGCAGGAGCAGCGAGGGTCGCCGGCGAGGACGCAGGAGGCCGGGCGCGGTGGAGGCGAGCGACGGTCACGGCAGCGAGGAGAAAGCGAGATGGCGCGAAGCGGCCAGGAACGACGGCTCCAGCTGGGCGGACGCTGCAGCTCCGGCGTGACGGGTCGAGGCGAGGACGAGGAAGCGAGGGGAGGCGGACATGGCGCTCCAGGGCCGCCGGAGTTGGCCGCTCCGGATGAGTTGCGGAGGCCGGGCGCGGGGAGCGGCGAGGTGATGGAGAGGCGCGGGACGGAGAGGAGGAGGGTTGAGGGCGGCGGCGCTCCTGGTGGAGCTCGTCGGCGACGAGGAGACCACCGGGGGGTCCGGCCTGGTGGCGAGCTTGAGGGGATCGGGCGCGGAAGGGAGAGATCGAGGGGAAAGGGAGAGAGATCTGGTCTGAGGGGATCGGGAAGGAGACGACGGCACTGGAGGGAGGGAACGAGAGGAGGAGAGGATCGGGGCTAGGGTAGAGCGGGCAGGGCGGGTGGGCCTTGGGGTTTGGTGGGCCGCCTAGTGGAGGAGAAAGGCCAGGGGCGGCTGGGCTGGGATCTCTTCTCTCTCTCTTAAACTCTTAAAACAGAGAAAAGAAAGGAAAGGGAAGAAAAGAAAAGATTAGAGAAAGAGTTTGACTGGGATTATTTTCCGAGCTCATAAAAATGTGAGGAATTTAACAAAATGATCCAAGGATTTTGGTGGAACTCCGGAAAATGATAGAATAATAATGGCAAGGTTTGGGGACCAAACTTGAAGCAGAAAAAGGAACGAAATTATTTTGCAAGTGTGTTAAGATCAATTCCAAATAAATGGAATAATTATTATAGCTCCCTAATAATATTGGGACGATATGTTATAAAGAGAAGTCAACCTTCCCTCGATTTAAATGGATCGAAAAATCCATACAATTTATTTAGAAGAGTTTAAAAAAAAAATTAATGATATGATGGCATGATGACATGATGCAATGCAAAAACAAAACAAACCCCACGACAAAACTCGGAAACCCTGGAAGGCAACTGAAGCTCCGGTCTTGGGGCGTCACAACACTCCACCACTACGAGAGGATCTCGTCTCGAGATCTAGGATGGCACCGGAGAAAAGCGGAAGAGTTAGAGGTAAAACTAAGTTGCTTCTCCGACAAACGAGTGAACCCAATGAACCTCGAGAGGTTGAACAAGATGAAAGAAAGAAAACAACGAAGATGAAGAAAGTTGAAAACACTCTGTTAGAAAAGAGGAACAAGGGATACGACGAGAACCAAGAGGTTAAGTGATAACATAGATACTGAAACCACTCCGGTTAAAACTAGATCGAGAAGGAATAAGATTGATAAAATTTGGGCAGCACTCCGACTGAAAGAAGAAGGAAAACTTGATAAGATGAAAAGAACTTGAAGAGATGACACAACCTCCGGTTAAATGGATAATGCAAGAAAAAGAACATGATCTTTACAAAACGAGGTGATGGGTGAAGAGAGCAACATCACAATGCCTTCGGGACAAATGAAAGAGTGGAATGGAATGGACGAAGGGAAACAAGATCTTGAAAGAGCATCCTTACGAAGTAGGATTGAACGGAGTTGTTTGAAAACAACAACGGTAAGAATAAGCTTGTAGTGGGCTTATGAAAACATCTCAAAATTACGAGGTGAAAAACTGCCACTAACGAAAACAATTGCTTGCTTGAGGTCAAGGAAGAGATGAAAACTGCTTTCGCCGAGAGGATAGGAGGAAAACTTGGATCATTGATAAGCACTATAATAGCAACATTCCTTAGGGAAGGCTTTAGGTGAAATATAGCCCAAGACAACTCCAATGAAGAGATTGATGGATTTAAAATACCTCATTCTTGACAACATGTGAATCATGAAACACGAAGGAAAATTGCCAAGAGTGACATAACACCATCTCAAGAGATAAGGTAGAAAGAATTGCACTTCGAAAAGAAGAAGAATACTTGAACTCCTCAAAACAAAACATGTGTTGAACACCATGCTTATTTTAGAGTAGCTTGACGGATCTTAACTCCGAGAGAAAACTTGATGAACAATTGAAGAATGAAAAGAATCCTTGAGGAAGCACCATGTAGAGCCTCCATGATGAACTCCGGTAAGAAAAGGATGATAAAAGAAAAAGATGTTGAAAACACAAGGTGAAGCCTGCAGTGCTAAGATGAAGCTTTGAAATGATATAGCCAAGAAAACTTGGAACTCCGGAAAGAAAGATGAACAAATGAAATCACGAATTTTGATGAACCTCCGGAATAAGGAATTGAATTTACTCGATGAAACAAGAATAAGAATTACATTATGTTGAACCTTCACCAATTAAATTGATGACAAGCAATGGATTAGGCATACTACTTATTCTCATTGATAAATGATTACAGATAGAGATATAGCGCAAACTTGAGAAGGTCTTCAACAAACCACCGGTAGGATTGAAACAACGAATAAATTAATATGATAACAAAGGAAGTGAAATCTTGAACGAAACACCATAAGAATTGAGAATGAACGAAGAAGGCACAATTCACCGGGAAGAATTGTAAAACGAATAAGGATGCTTGACAAAATTTAGATACATTAGAATGAAGAGATCATGAACTGATTAGTGAATACTTGAATGATGCACCGGTAAGATTTGGAGAACAAGAGCTGAACGCTTGAATGAATAATTCTGAGATGATGGGCTCCGAAGAATCAAACTGAAAAGACTCCTGAAATGCTCCGGGTGGGTTAAAAGAATTCTCACAATCAAAACAATTATGAGGATGGCATCAAGCTAGAATCAAGAATCTTGAAGAGAAAAGAGCGAGATTAAAGAGAAACTCGTCTTCGGTCTTCAAAATTCGAGAATGACGACGAGAAACACCACCATGAATTGTTGAGGCACTCCGGAATGAAAATTAGAAAGGTTGAACCAACAATGAAAATAATTTGAAAGATATTGGACAAAGGCATATGACTGATGATAACTCATTCTTACGTCAAACTTTGCAATGAATTTGGGAATAGCTCCTGAAAAATTAGAAGAGTTAGGTAAGATCCTGGGAAAAGACCTGTGGGTTAGGGCCCACTCAAAAGAACCACCGTTGAACAATTGTTTGAAATAGATATTGCACCGGTAGAATTAAATGGCTTGAATGAGATAGCATCCTCAAAAGGACTTGAGTGAATTGAGAATGGAAACTAGAATCTTCTGAGATATCTTCAACACTTCGGAACAAATGAATAACGAGAGGTGAATGATTAGGGTGCACTGGCATGAGAAAGCATTTGCAACAAGGAAAGGAATATGATCAATACTGAAAGCTTGAGTTAAATCCACCGGAAAAGAAAATTAGAATGGAACAATGATAAGGTAAAAGCTTCCTTAGCGTCTTCATGAGAAATCACCGGATAAAACATTTAAAGGAAAAGAATGCAGAAACTTCACATCCATACAATGGATATTTGGTTAAGAAATCTGAGTCCTTGAAGAAAAAGGGTGGGAGGGCGGGGAAAACAAAGGCAACTTAGGTCGGATGAAACGAACACCGTTGAGAAAAGCTTAGAATTGATCTTGCGAATGTTGGAATGATCGGATCCACTTGAAGAGAAGCACGCCGGTTGAGAAAAGAATTAACATGACAAGCTCAGTGATCAAGAAGGATTAGTATTCACATAGCAATATGAGAACACCATTTAGGAAAGGTATGGAATCAACACTTGGCATTGAAGCAACTCGAATACCACAAAAACAAAACAAAAACAAAGGATTGGCTTCAAGAATGAGCCGGAACAAATACATATGATAGAGATTTACCCAATCCCATATCATGCATCTGTCGGAAAGATATTCTATGAGATACTTGAATTCCCACCTATAAACTCCCGAAACTTTCTGGTTATGCAATCTGGTGTTGGGGATACAGGGGACACAAAATATATCACCCAAACTAACAATACCTAGATCCAATTTGTATCCATCCGTCAACACATAACCAAGAAATCCTCGAAATCGTGTACCTCGACCTTGAAAAACATCCGTTATACAAGTCATGGCAATACTCCCTTTTCGCCACAAGATCTTTGGGCTATCGGGGTTATCTCACCAACAACTGCACAAAAGAGATTTCGATGTCGGCAAAACTCAGGTATTCGAGAATCTGCAACGATAAAATTGTGACGACAACACCTCGGAGCTCAACTCCCGGGACACCGCCACAACCCCTAAATGACAGGAGGCACCAAGAACAATGTTCTCGTCACAAAACCATCGAACGATTCCAAGATACCAGCGTGATCCTAAAAATTTTTAGTGAAATTTGAGGAGAGAAAAGTCAAAACTCTCGTCGATACCTCACCAGAGCGACGAAGGGACTGAGGAGTAAAAAGAATCCTACTCTCCGATATATATAATCCTAAGACTCAAAACATTTTCCGTTCTAGACTCAACAACGTCAGCAAACAATCAAGCAGGGGGCTCCTAAGTCGGGGAAGGCTCTGATTACCAACTTGAAACGCCCTCGATGCGGCTATATCTCCCACGTGTCGAAGCACGACTTAGAGGCATAACCGCATTGAAAGCAATGTCGCAAGTGAGGTAATCTTCACACAACCCATGTAATACATAAGGGAAAGAAATACATAGTTGGCTTACAATCGCCACTTCACACAATACATGAGCAAAACATTACATCATACAGATACAATCAAGGTCCGACTACGGAACCAAAATTAAAAGAAGACTACCCCAAATGCTACACAGATCCCCGATCGTCCCAACTGGGCTCCACTACTGATCAGCTGAAACGAAACAACACAATGCACAAAGTCTTCATCGAGCTCCTCCTTGAGCTCGGTGCATCACCTGCCGGTTTCATCGGCACCGCAAACTGGTTTTGAAGTATCTGTGAGTCACGGGACTCAGCAATCTCACACCATGAGATCAAGACTATTTAAGCTTAAAGGTAGGACAGGGTAGTGGGTGGATCTGCAGCAAGCGACTAGCATATATGGTGGCTAACATACGCAAAAGAGAGCGAGAAGAGAAGGCAAAAGCACGGTCGAACAACTATGATCAAGAAGTGATCCTAAAGCAACCTACGCAAGCATAACTCCAACACCGTGTTCACTTCCCGGACTCCATGAGAAGAGACCATCACGGTTACACACGCGTTGGTGTATTTTAGTTAAGATCAACTTCGGTTTTCTACAACCGACATTAACAAATTCCCATCTGCCACATAACATGGGCACGGCTTTGAAAGTTCAAAACCCTGCAGGGTGTCCCAACTTAGCCCATGATAAGCTCTCGCGATCAACGAAGGATATTCCTTCTCCCGGGAAGACCCGATCAGTCTCGAATCCGGCTACAAGACATTTCACAGCAATAAAACAAGACCAGCAAAGCCGCCGGATGTGCCGACAAATCTGATAGGAGCTGCACATATCTCGGTCTCGTGGCACACTCGGATGAGCAGTCCGTACAACTAAAACCAAACCTCAAGTTGCCTTGAGGGGCGCTGCAGGGGCTCTAGTTCGGGCCAGCACTCGAGGAGCACTGGTCCGGGGCTAAAATAAAGATGACCCTCGGCTCCGAAACCCAAGGGAAAAGGGCATAGGTGAGGCGAATGGTAAAACCAATGTTGGGCCTTGCTGGAAAAGTCTTATTCAAAGCGAACTGTCAAGGGGGTCCCATAAATCACCCGACCGCGTTAGGGACGCAAAAATCCGGGAACATAACACCGATATGACGGAAACTAGGGCGGCAAGAGTGGAACAAAACACCAGGCATAAGGCCGAGCCTTCCACCCTTTACCAAGTATATAGATGCATTAATTAAATAAGATATATTGTGATATCCCAACAAGTAAACATGTTCCAACAAGGAACAACATCTCCATGTTCAACAAGGAACAAACTTCATCTTCACCTGCAACTAACAACGCTATAAGAGGGCTGAGCAAGCGGTAACATAGCCAAACAACGGTTTGCTAGGAAAGGATGGTTAGAGGTTTGACATGGCAATATGGGAAGGCATGATAAGCAAGTGGTAGGCATCGTAGCATAGGCATAGCAAAAGAGCGAGCATCTAGCAAGCAAAGATAGAAGTGATTTCGAGGTATGGTCATCTTGCCTGAAATCCCGCAAGGAAGAAGAACGAGTCCATGAAGAAGACAAACGGACGAGGTCGAATGAATCCTCACAACTCCGAACGGAACCGGCTAACGAGAGAAGCAAACCGAAACAAACAAACAACATGGTAAACAACCATCACATAAACATGACATGATGCACAATCAAGTATGATGCATGTCCGGTTTAAAGAGGCATGGCATGGCAATATGCACAAACAACACTACAAGTTAAGTGGAGCTCAATATGCAACGGGTTGCATATTGACAAACACCACAACAATTATTTAGTTCTCTCCCGATTAGGTACCCAACAATATTAAATGTTATTAACATGGCAAGAGGTGAAGCATAATGAAACTACCTATCTAGGCAAGTTTAAATGAGGCCGGAAACAACAACAACAATTCCGGAAAATCCCCATATGCAAATTATGGATTCGGTACAGATCTGACCTAAAGCATATTTTAGAGTTGTTAAACATGCAAAGTAATGTTACCATGTTAAACTAGGCATTTTTCTACCCCATTTACATATATAATTTATTTAAAATGGAGCTACGGTTATTAAGTTATGAAATAAATCATTTAAGCATGGCATTTAAGCAAATTAATGCAAACAACAATTATAAACATTTAAATGTTGTTATCATGATGCGGATGACATGTGCAAGTTTATGCAATTTTATGAAAACGTTAACATGAGCATTATGAAGCATTATGTCACCGTGGTGGAAGAAAGGGGGTGCCACGGCAACGACAACGGAAATGGTGCCACGGCAACATTCCGGTTCCGACAGCTCAATCGAGATATCGGTGCAAAGGAAAGCGTGGACGTGAGCGAGTCATGCAAGATGGTGGGGTGATCCCGATTACCGGGTTCCCGCGGAACGGTGGCATGGCAAAAGAGGGGCATCGCAAGGATGATTCGATCACGGTGCAAACATATCGTGCATCTCATCGCGGTCGTCACGGGTTATACCTTCAGAACGATCAAACGGGACGGTTCGCGTTGTCGAGGGAAGTAGACGTTCACGGGTCGTCGAGGGAAGTAGAGGAAGTCGTCGTTCACGCGATGATCGCCGAGGGAAGTAGTGGTACACGGCGACGGTAGAGGAAGTAGTGTTTCACGTTCGTTTTCGAAGAGGTACTTGACGGGTCCGAATCCCTTCGGGGTTGTCGTGGTACTTGCGGTCTCGCGATGGTAGTCGTACACGGCGTAGGGGGAAGTAGACGTTCTCGTTCGATGGTAGTGGTACATCTCGTCATCGGAAGTAGTTGTTCATGTCCCGTGGATGTTCGGGGTCCACGGGGTCTTCGAGGGTCGACGGTAGTGGTACACGTCATCGGGGTACTTGTCGTTTCCGGTTCGGTGGTCGTCGGGTCGTAGTGGTACTTGGCGTTTCCGGAGACGACGGTAGAGGTACTTGGCGTATCGTCGGGGCACTTGTCGCATCCACCTGTAGTCGAACTTGACGGAATCCGAACGTCCTCGTTGACCTGGTACTTGACGAAAATCCCGAAGCTGGCCCTGGCGTCCTGGTTCGGAGGTTGTGGAGGCAGGGGACTCCGGCCCCTTGTGGAGTTCCTGGTGGTCGCCACCACCGGAGGAGGCGGCAAGGGCGAGGGGGACCGGCGCAGGGAGCAGCGAGGGTCGCCGGCGAGGACGCAGGAGGCCGGGCGCGTGGTGGAGGCGAGCGACGGTCACGGCAGCGAGGAGAAAGCGAGATGGCGCGGAAGCGGCCAGGGAACGACGGCTCCAGCGCGGGGCGGACGTTGCAGCTCCGGCAGACGGGCACGAGGCGAGGACGAGGAAGCGAGGGGAGGCGGACATGGCGCCTGGGGCCGCGGAGTTGGCCTCCGGATGAGTTCGCGGAGGCCGGGCGCGGGGCGGCGAGGTGATGGAGAGGCGCGGACGGAGAGGAGGAGGGTTGAGGCGGCGCGCTCTGTGGAGCTCGTCGGCGACGAGGAGACCACCGGGGGGTCCGGCCTGGTGGCGAGCTTGAGGGGATCGGGCGCGGAAGGGAGAGATCGAGGGGAAAGGGAGAGAGATGCGGGTGCGAGGGGATCGGGAAGGAGACGACGGCGCTGGAGGGAGGGAACGAGAGGAGGAGAGGATCGGGGCTAGGGTAGAGCGGGCAGGGGCGGCTGGGCCTTGGGGTTTGGTGGGCCGGCCTAGTGGAGGAGAAAGGCCAGGGGCCGGCTGGGCTGGGATCTCTTCTCTCTCTCCTTAAACTCTTAAAACAGAGAAAAGAAAGGAAAGGGAAGAAAAGAAAAAGATTAGAGAAAGAGTTTGACCTGGGGATTATTTTCCCGAGCTCGCAAAAATGTGAGGAATTTAACAAAAATGATCCAAGGATTTTTGGTGGAACTCCGGAAAATGATAGAATAATAATGGCAAGGTTTGGGGACCAAACTTGAAGCAGAAAAAGGAACGAAATTATTTTGCAAGTGTGTTAAGATCAATTCCAAATAAATGGAATAATTATTATAGCTCCCTAATAATATTGGGACGATATGTTATAAAGAGAAGTCAACCTTCCCTCGATTTAAATGGATCGAAAAATCCATACAATTTATTTAGAAGAGTTTAAAAAAAAAATTAATGATATGATGGCATGATGACATGATGCAATGCAAAAACAAAACAAACCCCACGACAAAACTCGGAAACCCTGGAAGGCAACTGAAGCTCCGGTCTTGGGGCGTCACAATGGGCCATACGGGAAAGGAGAGAAAGGCCTCAAAGGGTGGCCGCACCCCTCCCCATTGGCTAGACCGAATTGGACTAGGGAGGGGGGGCGCCCCCTTCCTTCCTTCTCCTTTTCCCTTCCCTTTCCTTCCCTCCTACTCCTACTACTTGGAAGGGCTCCTAGTTCTACTAGGAAGGGGGAATCCTACTCCCGGTGGGAGTAGGACTCCCGTAGGGCGCGCGCCATAGAGGGCGGCCCTCCTCCTCCACTCCTTTATATCTGAGGGGCAGGGGCACCCCATAGACACACAAGTTGATCTTCGTGATCATTCCTTAGCAGTGTCGGTGCCCCCTCCACCATATTCCACCTCGCTCATATTGTAGCGGTGCTTAGGCGAAGCCCTGCGACGGTAGAACATCAAGATCGTCACCAAGCCGTCGTGCTGACGGAACTCCTCCCGGACGCTTTGCTGGATCGAAGCCCAGGGATCGTCATCGAGCTGAACATGTGCTAGAACTCGGAGGTGCCGTAGTTTCGGTGCTTGGATCAGTCGGATCGGGAAGACGTACGACTACTTCCTCTACGTTGCGTCAATGCTTCCGCTTCGGTGTACGAGGGTACGTAGACAACACTCTCCCCTCTCGTTGCTATGCATCACCATGATCCTGCGTGTGCGTAGGAACTTTTTTTGAAATTACTACGTTCCCCAACAGTGGCATCCGAGCCTAGGTTTTATGCGTTGATGTTATATGCACGAGTAGAACACAAGTGAGTTGTGGGCGATATAAGTCATACTGCTTACTAGCATGTCATACTTTGGTTCGACGGTATTGTTGGATGAAGCGGCCCAGACCGACATTACGCAAGCGCTTCGCGAGACTGGTTTTACCGCCGTGCTTTGCACACAGGTGACTAGCGGGTGTCAATTTCTCCAACTTTAGTTGAACCGAGTGTGGCTACGCCCGGTCCTTGCGAAGGTTAAAACAGCACCAACTTGACAAACTATCGTTGTGGTTTTGATGCGTAGGTAAGAACGGTTCTTGCTAAGCCTGTAGCAGCCACGTAAAACTTGCAACAACAAAGTAGAGGACATCTAACTTGTTTTTGCAGGGCATGTTGTGATGTGATATGGTCAAGACGTGATGAGATATAAGTTGTTGTATGAGATGATCATGTTTTGTTGAAGTTATCGGCAATCGCGAAGCCTTATGGTTGTCTCTTTATTGCATAAGATGCAAGCGCCAAATAATTGCTTTACTTTATCGCTATGCGATAGCAATAGTTGCAAGAGCAATAGTTGGCGAGACGACCATGTGACGACACATTGATATATATCAAGATGATGGAGATCATGGTGTCATGCCGGTGACGATGGAAATCATGACGATGCTTTGGAGATGGAGATCAAAGGCACAAGATGATGATGGCCATATCATGTCACATATTTTGATTGCATGTGATGTTTATCTTTTATACATCTTATTTTGCTTAGTTCGGCGGTAGCTTTATAAGATGATCTCTCACTAAATTATCAAGGTATAAGTGTTCTCCCTGAGTATGCACCATTGCGAAAGTTCTTCGTGCTGAGACACCACGTGATGATCGGGTGTGATAGGCTCTACGTTCAAATACAACGGGTGCAAAACAGTTGCACACGCAGAACATTCATGTTAAACTTGACGAGCCTAGCATATAACAGATATGGCCTCGGAACACGGAGACCGAAAGGTCGAGCGTGAATCATATACTCCCTCCATTCCTAGATATAGGGTGTATAGTTTTTGGCACGGAAATTAAAGAACGCACATGGAGGAAAGATTTCACAAGTTATGGGCAATATTATACCTGACTAATTGGCATGAAAAAATAAAGAAGATTGCCTAATATAAGGAAATGTAATCAAGTCCCTGAAAAAATTATCCAAACGAGTGGTGCAATGCAATACACCTTATATTTTGGGTTTTTTCTCAAAAATCTATACACCTTATATCAAGGAACGGAGGAAGTAGTAGATATGATCAACATAGTGATGTTCACCATTGAAACTACTCCATCTCACGTGATGATCGGACATGGTTTAGTTGATATGGATCACGTGATCACTTAGAAGATTAGAGGGATGTCTATCTAAGTGGGAGTTCTTAAGTAATATGATTAATTGAACTTACATTTATCGTGAACTTAGTCCTGGTAGTATTAGCATATCTATGTTGTAGATCAATAGCCGCGTTTAGCTCCCCTGTTTTATTTTTGATATGTTCCTAGAGAAAACTAAGTTGAAAAATGTTAGTAGCAATGATGCGGATTGGATCCGTGATCTGAGGTTTATCCTCATTGCTGCACAGAAAAATTATGTCCTTGATGCACCGCTAGGTGATAGACCTATTGCAGGAGCAGATGCAGACGTTATGAACGTTTGGCTAGCTCAATATGATGACTACTTGATAGTTTACTGCACCATGCTTAACGGCTTAGAATCGGGACTTCAAAGACGTTTTGAACTTCATGGACCATATGAGATGTTCCAGGAGTTGAAGTTAATATTTCAGGAAAATACCCGAGTTGAGAGATATGAAGTCTCCAACAAGTTCTATAGCTAAAAGATGGAGGAGAATAGCACAAGCAGTGAGCATGTGCTCAGATTGTCTGGGTACTACAATCGCTTGAATCAAGTGGGAGTTAATCTTCCAGATAAGATAGTGATTGACAAAATTCTCTAGTCACCATCACCAAGTTAGTAGAACTTCGTGATGAACTATAATATGCAAGGGATAACGGAAACGATTCCCAAGCTCTTCGTGATGCTGAAATCAACGAAGGTAGAAATCAATAAAAACATCAAGTGTTGATAGTTGACAAGACCACTAGTTTCAAGAAAAGGGCAAAGGGAAGAAGGGGAACTTCAAGAAGAACGGCAAGCAAGTTGCTGCTCAAGTGAAGAAGCCCAAGTCTGGACCTAAGCCTGAGACTGAGTGCTTCTACTGCAAAGGGACTGGTCACTAGATGCGGAACTGCCCCAAGTATTTGGCGGATAAGAAGGATGGCAAAGTGAACAAAGGTATATTTGATATATAGATTATTGATGTGTATTTTACTAGTGTTCGTAGCAACCCCTCGGTATTTGATACTGGTTCAGTTGCTAAGAGTAGTAACTCGAAACGGGAGTTGCAGAATGAACAGAGACTAGTTAAGGGTGAAGTAACGATGTGTGTTGGAAGTGGTTCCAAGATTGATATGATCATCATCGCACACTCCCTATACTTTCGGGATTAATGTTGAACCTAAATAAGTGTTATTTGGTGTTTGCGTTGAGCATGAATATGATTTGATCATGTTTATTGCAATACGGTTATTCATTTAAGTAAGAGTATAAATTGTTGTTCTATTTACATGAATAAAACCTTATATGGTTACACACCCAATGAAAATGGTTCTTTGGATCTCGATCGTAGTGATACACATATTCATAATATTGAAACCGAAAGATGCAAAGTTAATAATGATAGTGCAACTTGTTTGTGGCACTGCCGCTTAGGTCATATTGGTGTAAAGCGCATGAAGAAACTCCATGCTAATGGACTTTTGGAATCACTTGATGCTTGCGAACCATGCCTCATGGGCAAGATGACTAAGACTCCATTCTCCGGAACAATGGAGCGAGCAATAGATTTGTTGGAAATCATACATACTGATGTATGTGGTCCGATGAATATTAAGGCTCGCGACAAGTATCATTATTTTTTGACCTTCACAGATGATTTGAGCAGATATGGGTATATCTACTTAATGAAGCATAAGTCTGAAACATTTGAAAAGTTCAAAGAATTTCAGAGATTAGTTGAAAATCATCGTAACAAGAAAATAAAGTTTCTACGATCTGATCGTGGAGAAGAGTATTTGAGTTACGAGTTTGGTCTTCAGTTAAAGCAATGTGAAATAGTTTCACTAGTCACGCCACGTGGAACACCACAGCATAATGGTGTGTCCGAACGTCATAACCGTACTTTATCGGATATAGTGCAATCTATGATGTTTCTTACCGATTTACCACTATCATTTTGGGGCTATGCATTAAAGACAGCTGCATTCACGTTAAAAAGGGCACCATCTAAGTCCGTTGAGACGACACAATCTGAACTGTGGTTTGGCAAGAAACCAAAGTTGTCGTTTCTTAAAGTTTGGGGTTGTGATGCTTATATGAAAAAGTTTCATCCTGATAAGCTCAAACCCAAATCGGAGAAATATGTCTTCATAGGATACCCAAAGGAGACTGTTGGGTACACCTTCTATCACAGATCCGAAGGCAAGACATTCGTTGCTAAGAATGGATCCTTTCTAGAGAAGGAGTTTCTCTCGAAAGAAGTGAGTGGGAGGAAAGTAGAACTTGATAAGGTAACTGTACCTGCTCCCTTATTGGAAAGTAGTTCATCAGAGAAATCTATTCATGTGACTACTACACCAATTAGCGAGGAAGCTAATGATGATGATCATGTAACTTCAGATCAAGTTACTACCGAATCTCGTAGGTAAACTAGAGTGAGATCCCCACCAGAGTGGTACGGTAATCCTGTTCTGGAAGTCATGTTACTGGACCATGATGAAATTGCGAACTATGAGGAAGCGATGATGAACCCATATTCCGCGAAATGGTTTGAGGCCATGAAATCTGAGATGGGATCCATATATGAGAACAAAGTATGGACTTTGGTTGACTTGCCCGATGATCGGCAAGCCATAGAAAATAAATGGATCTTCAAGAGGAAGACGAACACTGATAGTAGTGTTACTATCTACAAAGCTAGGATTGTCGCAAAAGGTTTTCGACAAGTTCAAGGTGTTGACTACGATGAGAGTTTCTCACTCGTATCTATGCTTAAGTCTGTCCGAATCATGTTAGCAATTGCCGCATTTTATGAAATCTGGTAAATGGATAAACAAAACTGCATTCCTTAATGGATTTATTAAAGAAGAGTTGTATATGATGCAACCAGAAGGTTTTGTAAATCCTAAAGATGCTAACAAAATAAGCAAGCTCCAGCGATCCATCTATGGACTGGTGCAAGCATCTCGGAGTTGGAATATACGCTTTGATAAGTTGATCAAAGCATATAGTTTTATACAGACTTGCGGTGAAGCCTGTATTTACAAGAAAATGAGTGGGAGCACTACAACATTTCTGATAAGTATATGTGATTGACATATTGTTGATCGGAAATAATGTACAATTATTCTGCAAGCATAAAGGAGTGTTTTAAAGGAGTTTTTCAAAGAAAAACCTCGATGAAGCTGCTTACATATTGAGCATCAAGATCTATAGAGATAGATCAAGACGCTTGATAAGTTTTTTCAATGAGTACATACCTTGACAAGATTTTGAAGTAGTTCAAAATGGAACAGTCAAAGAAAGAGTTCTTGCCTGTGTTACAAGGTGTGAAATTGAATAAGACTCAAAACTCGACCACGGCAGAAGAGAGAAAGAGAATGGAAGTCATTCCCTATGCCTTGGCCATAGGTTCTATAAAGTATGCCATGCTGTGTACCAGATCTATTGTATACCCTACACTGATTTTGGCAAGGGAGTACAATAGTGATCTAGGAGTAGATCACTGGACAACGGTCAAAATTATCCATAGTGGAATAAGGATATGTTTCTTGATTATGGAGGTGACAAAAGATTCGTCGTAAAGGGTTACGTCGATGCAAGTTTTGACACTGATCTAGATTACTCTAAGTCTCAATCTGGATACATATTGAAAGTGGGAGCAATTAGCTAGAGTAGCTCCGTGCAGAGCATTGTTGACACAGAAATTTGCAAAATACATACGGATCTAAATGTGGCAGACCCGTTGACTAAACTTCTCTCACAAACAAAACATGATCACACCTTAGTACTCTTTGGGTGTTAATCACATAGCGACGTGAACTAGATTATTGACTCTAGTAAACCCTTTGGGTGTTGGTCACATGATGATGTGAACTATGGAGGTTAATCACATGGTGATGTGAACTATTGGTGTTGAATCACATGGCGATGTGAACTAGATTATTGACTCTAGTGCAAGTGGGAGACTGAAGGAAATATGCCCTAGAGGCAATAATAAAGTTATTATTTATTTCCTTATTTCATGATAAATGTTTATTATTCATGCTAGAATTGTATTAACCGGAAACATAATACATGTGTGAATACATAGACAAACAGAGTGTCACTAGTATGCCTCTACTTGACTAGCTCGTTGATCAAAGATGGTTAAGTTTCCTAGCCATAGACATGAGTTGTCATTTGATTAACGGGATCACATCATTAGGAGAATGATGTGATTGACATGACCCATTCCGTTAGCTTAGCACTCGATCGTTTAAGTATGTTGCTATTGCTTTCTTCATGACTTATACATGTTCCTATGACTATGAGATTATGCAACTCCCGTTTACCGGAGGAACACTTTGTGTGCTACCAAACGTCATAACGTAACTGGGTGATTATAAAGGTGCTCTACAGGTGTCTCCGAAGATACTTGTTGAGTTGGCGTATTTCGAGATTAGGATTTGTCACTCCGATTGTCGAAGGGCCCTCTCGGTAATGCACATCACTTAAGCCTTGCAAGCATTGCAACTAATGAGTTAGTTGCGGGATGATGTATTACGGAACGAGTAAAGAGACTTGCCGGTAACGAGATTGAACTAGGTATTGAGATACGACGATCGAATCTCGGGCAAGTAACATACCGGTTACAAAGGGAACAACAAATGTTGTTGTGCGGTCTAACCGATAAAGATCTTCGTAGAATATGTGGGAGCCAATATGAGCATCCAGGTTCCGCTATTGGTTATTGATCGGAGACGTGTCTCGGTCATGTCTACATAGTTCTCGAACCCGTAGGGTCCGCACGCTTAAGGTTTCGATGACAGTCAATTATGAGTTTATGAGTTTTGATGTACCGAAGGAGTTCGGAGTCCCGGATGATATCGGGGACATGACGAGGAGTATCGAAATGGTCGAGATGTAAAGATCGATATATTGGACGACTATATTCGGACATCGGAAAGGTTCCGAGTGATTCGGGTATTTTCGGGAGTACCGGGGAGTTACGGGAATTCGTATTGGGCCTTAATGGGCCATACGGGAAAGGAGAGAAATGCCTCAAAGGGTGGCCGCACCCCTCCCTATTGGCTAGTCCGAATTGGACTAGGGAGGGGGGGCGCCCCCTTCCTTCCTTCTCCTTTTCCCTTCCCTTTCCTTCCCTCCTACTCCTACTACTTGGAAGGGCTCCTAGTTCTACTAGGAAGGGGAATCCTACTCCCGGGAGTAGGACTCCCGTAGGGCGCGCCATAGAGAGGGCCGCCCTCCCTCCTCCACTCCTTTATATACGGGGGCAGGGGGCACCCCATAGACACACAAGTTGATCTTCGTGATCATTCCTTAGCCGTGTGCGGTGCCCCCCTCCACCATATTCCATCTCGGTCATATTGTAGCGGTGCTTAGGCGAAGCCCTGCGATGGTAGAACATCAAGATCGTCACCACGCCGTCGTGCTGACGGAACTCCTCCCCGACGCTTTGCTGGATCGAAGCCCGGGGATCGTCATCGAGCTGAACGTGTGATAGAACTCGGAGGTGCCGTAGTTTCGGTGCTTGGATCGGTCGGATCGGGAAGACGTACGACTACTTCCTCTATGTTGCGTCAACGCTTCCGCTTCGGTCTATGAGGGTACGCAGACAACACTCTCCCCTCTCTTTGTTATGCATCACCATGATCCTGCGTGTGCGTAGGAATTTTTTTGAAATTACTACGTTCCCCAACAGCGCCACTCCTGGCGGGGGCCGCGATCGTCCCAGCGTCCTCCACCTCGTCCTCCTCCTAGGCCATAGCCTTGGTCGTTGCGCTCGGGGCGTCGACCGAAGCGTCCATCTCGAATGGCCCTAAGGTCTTGACAATCGTTGGTGTTGTGGATGTGTACATTGTGGAAGGCGCAGAATGGTCGGCTGCTCTTGGACAACTTGGGATGGTCCCGGCCGCGCTTCGTATCCGGCTCTGCCGTGAGCTCGGCTACTCCCTTGCGCTTCACGTCCTTGGTCTTGGCATTATTCTCCTCCAGGTCGGTAGCCGAGAGCTCGAGGAGGGAAAGGCGCCCCTCCTCAGCTCTTGCGCACTTGGTCGCCAGGTTGAACAGCTCCAAAGACATGCATTGCTCCTCATTGATGTCGAGCTCCTCCTTCATCTTGACGTCACAGGCGAACGCTGTTGAAGCACTGGATGTACTTCCACAGGGTCTCTCCTGGCTGCTGCTTGATGCGGCACCAGGTGACCCTCAGCCGGAGGGCGGTCACGAGTGCCCTGGAAGTTGGCGATGAAGCGGTCGCGCATCTCATCCCAGGAGGAGATCGAACCCAGGGGCAGGTTCAGGAGCCACGAGCGAGCACCATCCTTGAGAGCCATGGAGATCTAGTTCGCCATGACTTTTGCGTCACCGTTGGCCGCCTCAATGCTCAGCTCGTAGAGCTGCAAGAACTCCGCCGGGTCGGGGGTGCCGTCGCAGCGAGGAGGCAGGTCTGGCTTGAACTTGCCCGGCCAGGCGACGCTACACAGCTCAGGAGTGAAGGCGCGGCAGCCTGCTGTGGCCACCGGGGCCCTTTCCTAATGCGGAGCCTGCCCTTGATGCCAGCGCACCGCCGCCGTAGGCGTCACGTGGTCTTGTCGTAGTGGCGCTGGGAGCGCGGGCGCGTTCTCTTTCGCCCGGGGAACTTCTTGGCAGCTTCCGTCTTCTCGCACGGGCGCCCAACGCGGAGGGTCACGCCGGGGAGGCGCACGCCTTGGCGCCAGAGCGCCGTCTTGGTGCAGAGGTGGTGGAGGCGCTCAGTGAGCCACGTCGCCCACAGCTGGCAGAGGGGGAGCCCCCTGCGGCGCTGATGAGCTCGGCGATGCGGTACATCCAGTTCTCGTAGAGGTCGTTGACTAGGCGGCAGCGTAGGAGCTCGTATGCCATGAGCAGCGCGGCCTGTGCGTCCGTGGGAGTACGACGAGCGTGAGACGACGAGCCGACTGGGGTTAGCGACGGAGTGGCGGTGCGGCCGTCCCACCGTACCGAGGGGTGCAGCGAGGACGCTTGCTACTCGCTTCCGGCCGGGCCGGTGGCGGTGTTGGCGGCGGGTGACGGAGAACGACGGGGAGGCCCGCCAACAGGAGCGGTCCGAGCGACGCGGGCGGCGAGGGCGGCCCGATGCTCAATGCGGGCCCGATGAGAGTCCTCCATGGACGCGACGAAGCGACGGGACGCGGATCGGTGGGAGGAAATCTTCGGCGCGCCAAATGTGGGATTTCGGGTTCCGGCAAAACCCTTAAGGTTCGAACACTGGGGTGCTCATGAAGATCTCTCTCACCCTAGATCGCTCTCGCTACAATCGCAAGGCCTAGCGCGATGAACCCAAAGAACGAGAGACACAAGAGTTTATACTAGTTCAGGCCACCGATGTGGTGTAATACCCTATTCCAGTGTGGTGTGGTGGATTGCCTCTTGGGCTACAGATGAACAGTTACAAGGGAAGAACAACCTCATGAGGAGAGGTGTTCTTGTGCTTGGTGAGCTTGTGTGTGGCTGTGGATGAATGGCTTCAATCCCAGATGAGATGCCTCCTATGGTGTTGGCTAGTCCTATTGATAGAGGCCCTGGTCCTCTCCCCAAATATTGATCGGGAAGGGCTCCAACAACGGCCAAATTTGAAGGGAGACAACTAGTATAGGTTATCCTGACTAAAGGTGGTCTTCGCCTGCCAAAGGCTCTGGTGGTGACACCGTCTTGGGCTCCACGGTGACCTCCATCCTGCCATCCTGCTGGTCTCGGTCTCATTGCACCGATATGGAAACCTTTTCCTGATGCCTCAGGACTCCTTGCCTGCGCTTGCCTCTTTAGCACCAAGGAGGAAACGAGGACACTGCGGGCGCTAGCGCCCGCCTGGCTCCGGTCGTCATGGCTTGCGTCACAGAAACCTCGCTATGTGTCCCTTCCCTTGATCTCTCCGCCCCTCACGAGCCAGCCTGGTGATGCCGCCCCGAGGAGGTCTTGTGTCGTCCGCCTCATCAGGCTTGGCCCCTCGCGAGGGTCTTGAGCGTTTGCTGGTGAAGATGGGCCGTATAGGGCCGCTGGTGGAGCCATGCCATGGGCCGCAGGCAGGCAAGTCTGGGGACCCCCATTCCCAGGACGCCGACAATATTCCTTAGGCTGGTATAGAGAATTTCAATGATAAATCCATCAAAAGTAATCCTTTTTGCCACTTAAGGGAATAATTCTACGAATCACTTCCCCTGAGGTGCCCTGTTATGAGATCATGGCAATTATCTCCTTGCTACTTTGAAACCATGCACCATCTTACTCAAGTGTGGAATTGTTGCCTACCAACTTGCATCATTGTCATCTACTTCTTCCCATTGCACCTGATGCGTGATTTATGCCTCAACCCAAGAGATGTTGTCATGGTATTATCACGGGGGTGCTAGACGACATATGCCACAAGGTGGCTTCGTGTGAGGGCAAGACTGCTGCTGGAATATCTAGGGACGGGTATGTGAGTAGCACACGCTAGTTTACCCAGGTTCGGGGATCTCCGGAGAGAAAACACCCCTACTCCTGCATGTCTGATTATATATCGGGGGTGTACATCAGACAGTACAAAGTGCTCCTGGAGTTGTATCTGGGATTAGTGTCATGGGCATCTGACTCTGTATATGTGCGTGTCCAGAGTGAGCGTGCATGCTCTAGTGGCCAAGCATGGCCGTGGTGGAGTGTGTGGCCGTGGGAGTCCATCCTCCTGGATGGATGGATGTGGCCTCCTTTTATAGTTTGTAGCTAGCTTAATGTGTAAGCTAGCTAGTGGCATGGGTGGTAGTGGCTTTGGTTGTAAGCTACCTTGGGTAGCTTACAAGCCAAGCTATGTAGGCATAGCTAGTGGCATGGTGCATGTCATGCTTGTCCCCTAGGGTACTTTATAAATCAGTACCCAGGGGACACGGTACACTGTAGATGACGTCGCGGTACGGTTGTCCATCGGTGTCTTGTAGGTGTCGGGTCGGGCTGCAGTCGGCAGCCGGTTGGTTGGCCCAGTCGGCAGCCGGCAGCCGGGCCGCAGCAGCGGATCGGAGCCGGGCAGCAGCGGGAAGCAAGGCGGACTGAGGGGCTTTGCTAGCCCCGATGTCTTGATTTATTGTCTCACCTTCTTCGGGATATCCGTGTCCAATTACTCCGACAGATGTTCTAATGTCTCACTCCATGAGTTGATCTTGAGTTGCTCGATCTTGAGAAGATCGATTCCTCTAGAGTTTCTTTCTGTCGTCACTGTGTTGGAGAAAGATCTGGAAAGCAAGGATGTCAAGATCAACATGATGCAAGCAATCCAAGTTCTTATGAAGTGCAGCCTGGATCGTGAAGATTGTGCTAGCTTGTGTCCCCTCTGTCTTCTTACCTCACGTCTTGAATCTCGGGATGAGATTCTTGTTTAGTGGGGGTGAGTTGTCACAGCCCTAGAATTTGTTTGCAAATAGTTGCACGAGCATCCATGCATCATGTCTAAATTTATTTTAAATTTGAAATGGGCATTGTTAAAACCCTAGCACCAGATCAAATCCAATAGGTTCAACCTAAATAATCTTCAATGAACCCAAAATGTCCCTAAGAAAAGGTCATGATTTCTCGTTAAGGTGAAAACCTCTGCCAAAAATGATGAGCATATTTCTTGGCCATTTATGGATTTTTGAATTAACCCATATTGTATTTGAATTGGGGCTTGTAAATGCTATATATATTTTCAATAGCTCCTATAATTCTAAAAGTTTTGCTAGGGCTCTGGAATTATTCAGCTAGCATCCAAAAATATTTTCAGGATTTTACCAAGTGGTTTAGTATTTTTACTAAATCAAAAACAACAGCAGAAAATAGAAAAATAGAAATAAAAGAGAGAGAGACTCACCAGGCGCTCACCTGGCAGCCATCTAGCCAGCCCAGCCCACCAGGGGCAGGGAGGTCTTCTTCCTCCTACCAGTCGGATGCACAACGCGTGCCCGACGTGTGCGCGGCCACCGCACGGAAACTCCTGCTTGCCGCCGACCGCCTGGAGCTGGCTAGGGACGCCACACACGTCCCCAAGCCCCACCTTCTCACTCTCATCCCCGTTCCCCACCTCCCTATTGCTCCGCATCTCAGACCCAAACAAATCCATCTTCGCCGCTCACTGCCACCACACTCACCGCCCGTCCCTCGACCAACCGCCGTGACCATCGGCTCTGCCACGTCGTCTGCATCATCCCAAACGAGCCACACATCCTCAAGCACCCTACAACATTGCCACCATCGTCGTCTTCACACTCGTCCTCCGCGGTTCGTTGCCGTCGATCTGGCTTGACCCAAACGCCCCCGAGCCCGCTGACATTCCCAACAGACTCGCGTGAGCCCCCGTTCGAAAACCCCCTTGCCCCGTTGCCGAGCGCGTCACCTAGCTAGCTTAGCCGACGGAGCCGAGAGCTCCCGAACTCCGGCAATGGCAACGCCACGGCCATAGCTGCTTCCACTCGCATTCGAGCGCGACAATGTACTCACCATGCTCCTAGGAGCCAAGAACGCCCACCAGCTCTTCCTCCCGTACACCACAATGCCGTTCCTGAGCGCGCCGTACTCCGGGGACCGCCGTTGTGCTCGCCGTCATCGCCTCCGGGCCCCTCAAGCCCGGCCCCGACTACCAATCGATGCGAACGGGCCCCCTCGTCCCGCATATGGCCTCGGCCATCTTTTTTGTCACCGGAGAAGCAATCCCGAGCGCCACCGCCGCATATGACATCGACGGCGTCAAGCCGCCGCCCTGTTTGACCCTGGTGACCAGGGGTTTGACCTCCCGTGGCTCACTGACGTGTGGGCCCAAGGCCCTGACTAATTAGTGTTAGGCTAAAATTAGTGTTAATTAACTTAGTTAACTAGAAGTGAGACTGACAGATGGGCCCCATTGGTCAGGTTTGACCTGGGCAGCCCCGTTGACCCGCTGAGATCAGAATGACGTCATGCTGATGCAGTAAATATTCTCTAGGATTTAAAATAAATCAGAAATGATTTATTTATTTCAGAAAATATCCAAAAACTCTAAAATTCATAGAAATCCAACCATAACTCCAAATGAAAAGTTTTATATATGAAAAATGATCAGAAAAATCCAGTCAATCCATTTGTACCATTTTCATGCATGTTAGAACAACTTATAGCTACTGTTTAGGACCAATCATACAAATGTCATTTGAATACCCACATATGGAGTTTGAATTTGAATCTTGGATTCAAACCAACTCCATTTAATCTATTGCTAGTTGCATTCGCTCAACTCACAACATATTGACATGTCATGATCATGCATTATATTGTGCATTGCATTGATTGTGTTCCTTCTCAGTTGGCGGTGGTTGTTCCCTCTCGATAGACGTGTTACGATGATGAGTTCGATGACACCGGTGAAGAGCTATACTTTCTTCATAAGTGCCAGGTAAGCAAAACCCCCTTGTTCATTCTGATATAATCCCACTCTCTCGCTCCTCCTCTCTTTTACAGCATTAGGACAACAACGATTCAATTGTTACATGCTGCGGTAGTTGAACCCCTTTCCTTTGCATAACCTGTCATTGCCACAGTAAATAGATGAAACCCACTAGCATGAGTAGGAGTTGTCTGAACCCTGATGTGCCTACTCATTCATGCTTGTTGTCATGCCTACTACTGCTTAGAGTTGAGTAGGTCTGATTCATCGGGGATGAATTGGAATGTGGTGAACATGTCTTACTGTTGAGAGCTAAGTGTGTGAACACGTTTTGGTAAAGGTAGCGGTGAGAGGCCATGTAGGAGTACATGGTGGGTTGTTTGATTGAAACCCTCCTCAGGAACTGAGTTCTGTGTTTGTGATCCATGAACAGCTACTACCACACATTGGGATCCTTGATTGACTTTCTCGACTTATTAACCACCCCTGTCTTCTGTCTAGGAGTTGCAACTGTTTCTTGTGTTTGTAGTATGCTGGAGGCCATGCACAACGCTGACCCTAGGGCTGGGCTGTGATGCGGTAGGCACGTGGCACGGTGTACCAGGCGCACGTTTGGTGTCTTGGGAACCCTGCACACATCGTTTGGCGTCATATGTGGAAACCTCGGCCAGACTCCTTGCGGATGAAACCTGGAGAGGCGATAAACCTGGACTAGGGACTTGTGTGGTTAGTCAGGTCATGGCCAACACCCTCGCCAGGCTTCCGCTTGAAGGTTACCGAGATACATGGCGGTAAGTGGCGAGAGCGTCTGTGAAGAAGTACACCCCTGCAGGGTTATAAATGATCTATTCGAAAAGCCGCGTCCGCGCTAAAGGACTTCTGGGTTACCTGTACAGTTCAGAGACAAGTGAAAGTGGACACTCTAAAATGCGCAAGATAAGCGTGAGTGCTATGGATGGCGTTCTCGTAGGGAGACGGGAGCGGATCCATAATGGTGTATAGATATGGTGAATATTTGGACTTGTGTGCGCCATCTCAAAAGAGTTACTTGCAGTCATATTTCACGATAGCCACCGAGTTAAAGCTGGCTTGCTGCAGTCAAACTCCACCACCCCCTTTGTTGATACTGATGCATATGTAGCTAGTTCTGATGTAAGTCTTGCTGGGTACATTTGTACACACGTTTGCTCAATTTGTGTTTTTGTAGAGAGACTTCAGTCTCACAAGTAGTTCCGCATGGACTTCGACATTTAGCTTGTTACCTCACCTACGATCTTGTGCCCTCGGCAAATGTCGGTGTCAAAACCGGCGGATCTCGGTAGGGGGTCCCGAACTGTGCGTCTAAGGTCGATGGTAATAGGAGACAGGGGACACGATGTTTACCCAGGTTTGGGCCCTATGCATGGAGGTAATACCCTACTTCCTGCTTGATTGATCTTGATGAATATGAGTATTACAAGATTTGATCTACCGCGAGATCCTAATGGCTAAACCCTAGAAGTCTAGCCTGTATGAGTATGGTAATGAGTATCTCCCTCTCCGGACTAAGTCCTCCGGTCTATATAGACACTGGGAGGATCTAGGGTTACACAAGGTCGGTTACAAAGAAAAGGAATCTACATATTTGGTCGCCAAGCTTGCCTCCCATGCCAAGTAGAGTCCCATCCAGACACGGGTGCAGTCTTCGGTCTTCATATCTTCACAGCCCATCAGCCCGACCCATGGCTAACAGGCTGGACGCCCGAGGACCCCTTAGTCCAGGACTCCCTCAGTAGCCCCTGAAGCTGGCTTCAATGACAAGGTATCCGACGCGTAGGTCTGTCTTCGGCATTGCAAGGCGGGTTCCTCCTTCCAAACTCCAAGATAGTCTTCGGACATATTAAACATGTCCGGACCTGTAACATAAGTTGTGTATACTTCCATAGAGGGCACCAAAATTTATAAATCTAATCCACCGACAACTGTTTATAGCATGATGCCACGTCACCATCGGGACATTACTTTAAACCCGTTGTTAGCTTGCAGCCCCGGGTTTTGAGGCGCGGCTTTATTGACACGTCTTATCCAAGCCGAGATCGTGTCCCCTTTATTAAGGGATTCTTATTAACACAGACGTGGTAACTCAACCGTCTCTGTGGTACAACTCCTTGGAAACAGGCAAGTATCAAGGCCCGGGAGTTGACGTTTATATACTCACGGTCTTTATAAAGGGGTACAGATCCGCCTCCCCCTCTTCCACGTTTGCTTCTTCCTCAGCACTTGCTATCTCGAGTTCTAGAACCCAAGTTTCGGCCACCTCAAACCTTAGTCATGTCCGGATCCAGCCTTCCCGGTCGGTGGGTAGCTTCTTCTGTTACACAGGAGGATATTGTGAAGCTTAGGGCGGCGAGATATCTGACCGCAAAAATTCTCCATCGGCTCCCTACCGAAGGCAGGTTATCCCTACCCCCAGATCCGGCGAGAGGTTTGTGTTCATCTCCCACTTACTCCGAGGGTTAGGCTTTGCCCTTAATCCTTTTGTTCGAGGGCTCATGTTCTACTATCTGGACTTTCATGATCTGGCCCCAAACTCTGTTCTTCTTATGTCGGCATCTATCGTCACATGCGAGGCCTTCCTTCGAATCCCTCCACACTTCGGCTTGTGGCTCAAGACCTTCAATGTGAAGCCACATAAGATAGGGGGAAGCAAGCAGTGTGTGGTGGCGCCACCGTGAGCAAGCTTAATAGCCCTCTTTGGCTTAAAGGATCCTTCATCGAGTCCTATGACCTATGGTAGCGGGAGTGGTTCTTTATCACTGAGCCCCGCGGCTCCAGGTGGGCGGCTGCGCCTGCGTTTTGATCCAGCCCTCCGATTAAGCTCGCATCATGGATCAATAAGGGGTTGGACTGGGGGTCAATTGATGAGGTATAGACTCTGCAAAGCCGCATCCGGAGCCTCCTCAAGAGGGACATTGATCTTATCAACGTTATTCAAGTAATGTTGGTTCGTCGAACCTTGCTGTGCCAAAGGCGACCTCTCCGCATGTGGGAGTTTAATCCCGAAGGGCTGCGGACACTTCAACACTTCTTCGGCACTACGCACAAAAGGATGTGGAAAATATTTTTCGGGAAACAAAAGCAGTGTCCGGATACTACCGAAGACATCGACCTTAATTGTAACCATCCGAATACAACGGTAAGTATCCATCCTCCAAACAGCTCCTAATCAGGTATCATGTGGTAAGACACTAAGCAAACCATCTTTTTCTAGGGCTGGATAAAGAAAGCGAAATGGATTAGGTGTCCGGCCCCTCTTCCCGAAGACTCAAGGGACCTAGTGTTAACAAGGATGCTGGCCCCGGCAACGTACCCGACGCCGGTAGAGGGGGGCAAGGTGGAGAGTGGGAAGACCCGGGATGACCTTCGTTCCAGAGGTAAATCAGATACCGAGTCTGGGGAAATCGACATTTCTTCGCCCGAAGACAAAGGCGAAGGAGAAGCAAGCATCCCTTCTCCATTTAGGAAGAAAAGGGACGCCTCCGAAGGTTGGGAGGGGCGGTCTCCCAAGAGGGGCAAGATTCCATCGTCGGGTGGCTCGGGATTGGAAGGCGACGCCGCTGAACAGCTCCATCGTGAGGACAAGCCTTTGACCAAATCGTAAGAGACATGTAATGTACATGTGTATCCTTACAGTTTGGCGCAGAGTTTTCTTGGGCAATCCTCTTCTTCGGGAGATCTTTTCCCAGAGATGACGAAAAGCAAGACGCCTCCCCCGACCTCCTCGCCCAATAAGGCGGACGACTCCAAAGTGTCATCCCAGAGGGTTTTTCTTGATCAACAAGCGGCCTGGTGGATGAAGTAGGCAGTACCCGAAGGTGAGCCTCCGATCGTCCGTGATTCGGGGGCCAACAATGAAGGCCCCGGACTATCCGGTTTTCAGCCAACGATGATTCTGGAGACGGATAAACAGGTTCCTTCAAAGGATGGTCGTGCTCCTACAACGGCTTCCGGAGACCCGACGGTGCCGGATATGTTGAGGGATATGTTGCGAAAAGCATCTGTCTTGGAGGAACAACGTACCTTGATGGGTACGGTGGTTGAGAAGATTCTGTCCGTGAAGAGCAGATTGAATGAAGCCTCCATGAGCCTACTTAAAGGCTTTGAGGTTTGTGATGTAATATTTTCAACTATATTTTATTTGCAAAAATGCACTTGTGTATAGGTAGTAGCCCCTGAGACTCGGGTTGGCTTCCCATGGGAGGCGAACGGAGGATCAAGAAGAAACACTCAAGGACCAATCTTGTTAATTGGAACACAGGCTGTTTCCCCCCTGACGACTACCTGGACTATGGATATTGTCGAGCTGCAGCGGAAGCTTGATGTGGCAGGGGATGATATTGCGTTAATCAATATGGATCTTGACGAGTCGCAAGGTATGTATTCGGAGCAGTCCTTACACATATGTGTTTGTAATATAAGTGTGACGCTGAAAGTTGCATACTGGCATATGCATGGCTACAGATGGTGCCGCCGTCGTTGAGATTCTTCGGGCGGAGCAGGCCCGGGCCAAGGAGCAGGCCCGGTATAGCAATGCGGCTGACGAAAAGGCATCGGCTGAGTTAAAGGCCGAACAAGCTGCTCGGCACCAAGACGAGGAGAAAATATCCACGATGGCGCTCGAACTAAAAAATTCTACTAGCCGCTGTGAATTCCTTGAGAAGGAGAATGAAGCCAAAACGGCTGAACTTGACAAGGCCTTGTGAGAGGCGAGAGAAGCGCGGTCCGAATCTAGAGCAGCCTGTGAGGAGATCCCACAAGCTGGGGAGATTGCAGCTGGTAAGCCATTTTTACTATAGACTAAGTTCGGCGATCCGGACTATGCTCAGCTTAACCAAGTGTGGAGTTCTCCAGTCGAGTTTCTAGACTTGCCGAAGAGTTCTTCCGATGCGGCGCAGTTTTACAAAGCGCGAGAGGGGTATTCCATGGAGAAGCTTTTCTGGTCACAATTTGGCGCATCAAAGCGCCCTCTGTTGCTGAATGAACAGATGTCCCAATGGGCCGAGCTTCATAGGATATCCGGCGTTGCCATGAAGAACGTCATAATCCGGCTGTGGCCGACTGAGCCTATTCCGAATAGCTACTTCGGCTTGGTGCAGCGGTTTGTTGATGCGGTGCCATGTATCGACGCTGTTAAGCGGTCGGCATGCATTGAGGATGCACGGATGGCCTTTGCCCGTGTCAAGACATACTGGGGGAAGATGAAGGCCATCGATGTTGCAGCGAAGAGTCCACTCAAGGGCAACGACCATCACACACCAGAGCATTATTTTGAGGACGTCTTGGAGGCTGCCTGCTTGATAGAGGGTCAATGCTCAAAGGCATAATATTCGAGTGAACTCTCTACGAATTATAAAAGACAAATTTTATAATCAGTCTATATTTTAGTTTTGCCTAAAGGCTTTTGTTCCTCCTGTGCGGCCATTTGTATATGATCTGAAAGTTTTCCAGTCGTCGGCTTCAGCCCCCTCGTAGGAAATACGGGGGTGTTTGGAAAGGCATCTAATCACTCTTGACCCAACGTCTTGGTCCGTGAAGGAGGTGTCAATTCGGCGAACCAGGCAACCGGACTATAGGGCGTTAACACTTTCACTTAGCCATAGGAGTTTTATGGTGGGTCTATGATATAGCCCCTGGTATGTACGCGGCTTATTCTCATATGATGTGTTTACATATTTGACCTGGGAGAGGTCCTTCGTGTGACACGGAAGGAACCGCGAAAGATTCCAATAAGTCATCGAGTGGTTGACCAGCTCTCGTCGCATCATGACAGTCAGTTTTCGGCTTTCTCTACTGAGGTGCTTAGCCAGGTTAACCGGAAGCACAGTCGTAGTAGTTCTCACTTTACCACCTTAGCAGATATAGCGGAACGTAAGGTAGCAAGCACAGGAGCCGGGCAACCCAATTATTGACCCAAGACATGATTCGGAGCTGATGCATATAAGGCCAAACTCATGACGCCAAAGTATGCTATAGAGCTGTTCGGACTTGTCGGCAACTCGTTTTGTTCCCATACCGAGCCCCTGGCAAGTTATGCCGAGGTGTATGTTTGAAACAACCGTAGGGGCAATAACTCAGTCTTTTAGAAAAGAGTGGATTATTTTTGCCAGGATCTGAGTGATGTGCCAATCGTTTATATAAATAACGAAGCCATACCTTGGCTATTTTACATGCCAAGGGTGGAAGCCTAAGGATAAAGGTACTTTACAGGCTCAAAATACTGAGTACGGTCTAGAAAAATTTATTTTGGACCTCCTGTCGCACATCTGCATCGCCTGTCCTCGGTTAGGGTATTCCTTGACGGAAATGACTTTTTGATGAGTGTATGAATCCGAACTCTGATGGAGCCCGTGAGTGACTAGCCTTTGAGCCATCTGTAGAGAAGATAGTAAAAAAAAGGAAAAATAGTTAGGAAAACAAGAGAGTTTATGGGAGTGCTTGTAGGCCTATCCTTATTGTGCTTCCGCCGATGCCCAGGGTATTTTAAGTGCATAATTCTGTATGCGAAAGCCGAATTGCTAGTACAGTATGGACATTGACCGGTCCCGTTGAACAGAGACCGGCGGCACCCTGGACGATGAGGTATGTGGTGAGGCGAGGCCGCTTTGTAGTTCGGCTGAGGTATCCATAGTATGATCTTCTGCATGGGGGAGGGTTCGTGCATTCACCTCTAGGGGTGTATGTGACATATACCATGTTTACTGTTTTTACTTTGGGAGGAAACTGCTTCTGTCCCCCGGTGTTCTGTTGGTGAGTCTCTTCGCCGTCGCTATCGCCAGGCGCCCCCTTCTCCTTGTGTTCGGCATTCAACTTGCCGGCCTGTTTGAAAACCCAACAGCTTCTATTAGTGTGATTAGCTGGTTTATTAGGGTGGCCATGAATCTGGCAGGGCCTGTCCAATATTCTGTCTAAATTGGATGGTCCGTCCCTTTTTGCTGTGAGCGGCTTTTTTCGTAGGCCGGGCCTGGGGCCGCTTAATCCAGCGTTGACCGCTGTGTCACGTGTTCCCATTGTTTTTGAGGTGCTTGTTTTTATTGCGTCGTGGCTTCCCATTGCCGTCCCGGACTTCGGAAGTGCCCGGGTCATTGGCGCTATTGCTTCTACGAGCGAGCCAGCTGTCTTCTCCCGCGCAAAAGTGGGTCATCGTAGCCGTAAGGGCTGACAAGGATTTTGGTCTTTCCTGACCAAGGTGGCGGGCGAGCCACTCATCCCGGACATTGTGTTTGAAGGCCGCTAGGGCTTCTGCGTCCGGGCAGTCTACGATTTGGTTCTTTTTAACTAGGAACCTAGTCCAGAGCTTCCTTGCGGACTCCTCGGGCTGCTGGACAATGTGACTTAAATCATCGGCATCCGGTGGCCGGATATATGTACCCTGGAAGTTGCCGCGGAAGGCGTCTTCCAGATCCTCCCAGCTGCCAATCGAGTTTTCGGGCAGACTGTTTAACCAGTGCCGAGCTGGTCCTCTGAGTTTTAACGGGAGGTATTTGATGGCATGAAGGTCGTATCCGCGGGCCATATTTATATGGAGAAGGAAATCCTCAATCCACACCATGGGATCGGTTGTTCTAGCGTATGATTCAATATTTACAGGTTTAAACCCTTCAGGGAATTCATGATCCATCACCTCATCAGTGAAGCAAAGGGGGTGTGCGGCTCCTCTATATTGGGCCACAACGCGACGTATCTCTAATGGAGTTCGTCTGCGGTTTTCGGTACGTCCAATAGATTGTCGTCGTCGCGTGTTGAGGTGCGTCTTTGCGATCCATGGATTGATCTGGTATATCCTATTCAGCTGTCCATGTCCTGCCGAGTGCCGTGTTTATACTTTCGGGCTGCTTTATATTTGTTTTCATGCTCCGGTGGTATAGGCTAATGTTCGGCTTGAATTGCCGCTTCCTCCCGACCATGTAGTGTTCTGTTTGCCGTATTGCGCGAGGGAGGTACGGACTTCAGTGCATCCTCATCGAACTGAGGTATTAGTTTGCGCTTCGGGTAACTCTTGGCTGGGCGTTTGAGGCCGTAGTCTTTGGCTGCTAGGACATCAGTCCATCTGTCATTGAGCAGATCTTGGTTAGCTTGAATCTGCTGCCGTTTCTTTTCCAGGCTTCTTGCTGTGGCAATGAGCCGGCGCTTGAAGCGCTCCTGCTCGGAGGGTTCCTCTAGCACGACGAATTCTTCGTCGCGGAGGCTTGTCTCGTTGTCGGTGTCAAAACCGGCGGATCTGGGGTAGGGGGTCCCGAACTGTGCATCTAGGCGGATGGTAACAGGAGACAAGGGACACGATGTTTTTACCTGTGTTCGGCCCTCTCGATGGAGGTAATACCCTACTCCTGCTTGATTAATATTGATGATATGGGTAGTACAAGAGTAGATCTACCACGAGATCAAGGAGGCTAAACCCTAGAAGCTAGCCTATGGTATGATTGTTGTTCGCCCCACGGACTAAAACCCTCCGGTTTATATAGACACAGGATAGGTTAGGGTTACACAGAGTCGGTTACAATGGTAGGAGATCTACATATCCAGACGCCAAGCTTGCCTTCCACGCCAAGGAAAGTCCCATCCGACACGGGACAAAGTCTTCAATCTTGTATCTTCATAATCTTGGAGTCCGCCGTGACGATAGTCCGCTATCCGGACACCCCTAGTTCGGGACTCCTCAAGAGTTCTAACCAGGCTTCAATGACGACGAGTCCGCGCGCTTGATTGTCTTCGCATTGCGAGGCGGGTTCCTCCTCCAATACTTCATAGAAGGTTTTGAACACCAGATAGTGTCCGCTCGCAAAACAAGTTCCACATAACACCGTAGAGAGAATAATTTTTGCACAGATCTGCCGACGATTCCGTGGCGTGACATCACCTTCGCCAGCCTTTATATGAATCGCTTTTTACTGCTCCACCTTAGCGCTTAGCGAGGCGTTTCTTTGGCACGCCTTATCAAAGCATAGATCGTGCCCCTTATTCCGGGATTCTCATCAATACGGACGTGGAACCCATCCGCGCCATTGATTACGGCGCTTGGGAGATAAGCGTAGTTTTACCAGTCGGTGGGGGACGATAGCTCCGTCTCATCCATATAAGGGATAAGGATCCACCTTTTCACCTACGCCTTCTTCCTCCTTTGCTCCTTCATTTCCGCCCACTCAAGCTCCAGCGCCCAAGTCCGCACATCCCACCTCAACCTTCTTCAACCATGTCGAGCGGAGGCAGGTGGATGGCCTCCTCCGTCACGGAGGGGCACATCACAAGATCCTGGAGGCCGGATACTTGTCCGCGATATCGCAGACAGAGCTGCCCGGACGCTGGGCAGCTCATTCCAACCCCTGTGCCCCATGAGAGGGTGGTGTTTCCCCCACTTCCTCCACGGACTAGGTTTTCCACTTCACCCATTTGTCCGGGGCTCATGTTCTACTACGGCCTCGACTTCCACGACCTGGCCCCAATTTCGCCCTCAACATCTCGGCGCTTATCGTCAGGTGCGAGGCCTTCCTCTGCGATCCAGCCCCACTTCGCCTATGGCTGAAGACCTTAATGTCAGTCAAGGTTGTGGGCGGTCCGCTGCCGCGAGTGCGGAGGCGCCATGGTTGGCAAGATGGCCAAAGTCCTATGGCTCGAGGGCCCTTTGTGGAGACAATAAAGGTGGCAATCGGGTGGTTCTACATCACCAAGCCACGCCACCCTCGAATGGGTGGCGCCCCGAATTCAGATCTGGCTTCCCCACACGGCTCTCGCCATGGAAAGAGACGGCCTGAAGTGGGGGATTCAACGAGCTATCCGGACTCCAAACATGCGTCCAAACTTGGTGGACAAGAACCTCAGCTTGTCGACGTAATCCGTGTGATGCTCATCCGCCGGATTCTCCCATGCCAACAACGGGCCTTCAATTTGTGGGAGTTCGATCCGCACAACACCGATTCTGAGCCGCTCTTCGACACTACGTATTTAAGATGCCCGGAAGGTGCTGTTCAAGGGCGCCGAAGCCCCGCATCCGCTAACAAAGATCGCGGATACAGCCGCGCGCGCCAAGCCGGGCGAGGTGTTATTTTGCCCTTTATGGGACTCTTTTTCCATAGATTGACTCTATGTGGGATCTAAAAGCTCCCTAATCTTTGACAGGACTGGCTAAAGACGTACGGACAGATTATCTGTCGGCCTTTGCCGTAAGACCCAGCAGACGCACCGATTGACGGGCTGCTGGCCCGCACCTCATGTGGTGCCGGAGAAGAAGGCCAAGAAGGAGGCCACGGGAACTCGAAGGAGCTCCCGACGCCAGGTGCTGTCAGGTTCTGAAGCAGAATCTTCTCCTGAAGACGAGGAGGAGGATGAAGAAGCTTCTCCCCCAGCGGGGGAGGAGAGGAAAAGGAAGGCCGCCTAACTGGGTAGGCCGGAGGGCCCAAGAAGGAAGAACCTTCCTCCGACTTCTCCACCAACATCGACGCACGACGAGGAGGATTGGCCAACAAGGGCCAAGCCTCGGCGAGATCGTAAGTGTCCGGATACCCATGGCTTTTTATATCATTGCATAGTGTTCTCTAATACCGAACCATCATGCAGCCCGCCTAAGGGTGAGTTCGCCGCCTCGGCTGCGGGTCCCTCGAGTTCGCTGGAAATGGAGAGTACGCTACTCCGCCTCCTCACCTCATGCCGCAGACGCCATGGTGGGGCCCCAAGAGGGGCTTGGTCAAGAGGAAGTGGCGCAGGAGGCGCCACAAGGCAACCTCCCGACTCCAGCGCTGGGGGGCAAGACCCCGGGGCTCCAAGCCCGACCCTTGTCCGACTCCATGCCCGAACCTTCACTGCCCGAGTCCGGCAAGCGGTCCTTCAGAAGAAGGGTAAGACGCCTGTGTCCTCCGCCCAACCGGAGGCACCGGATAGCATCGAGGCGCTTAACAGCGCCTCATCGAGGAGCACCGCATCATTATGAGTGCGTGATCCGGACAGCCAGTTCGCCAAGAGCGGGCTGACAAGCCTGCACTCAGCCTTCTAACAGGCTTTGAGGTAAGTTTAGAATATCTAAAAATATTACAAGATAGACAGTAGTTCTCGATGCTTAGTTCGTGTTCGGAAAGAAAAGCCGGACTAAGGATCTAAAAAGATATACGCAGGAGTCTAACATAAGTGTGTCAATATGGGAATGCAGGCTGCGCTGCTGACCTCTGCAGACCGATCATGGAGGTCAATGCATTGAAGCAAAGTCTCGAGCGGTCCGAGAACGAGCTCGGCCAAGCCAAGAAGCAGCTCGAGGACAAGGAAGGTAAGTAGTACCTTATTAAAGAAATAACATATAGAAAGGTTTTGGTTGCAAAAAATAACAGGAATAACATGGGTACTGCAGGGCCACGAACGAGGTGGCGACCACTCAAGGAAGCGGTGTCCGTGGTCGAAAACAAAGCTGCCGTAACGACCGAGCGAGAGAAGGGGAGGCGAGCTGGCCAAGGTACGGCAAGAGCTCCAAGCTCTCGTGGAAAAACACGAGAGTTTGGAGCGTGACTCGAAGACTCGAGACTCCGAGCTCGCCTCAGCTCTTGAGAGTGCCAAAGCTGCTAAGGCCGAGGCCCAAAAAGCCCTCCATGAAATTGAGTCATTAAAGAAGATAGCGGCGGGTAAGGCCTTCTTTCTGCAAAGCAAGCATGTGAAACTGAATTACCTATTACTTACCCGGATTCGGAGCTCTCCAGGAGCATTCGCAGATTTGCCCCGTAGTGTATCTGATGCTGCCGCATTCTACCGCGCCAAGGAGGGGAGCTCAACGGAAAAGGTGTTCGTCTCAAGATATCGAGGCCGGACAACCGGTGCCTCGAGCGACCAGTGAAGCAGCTGGTCGAGCTCCACAAGGTCGCCGAACAGGCCATGAAGGGCCTTATAAGCGCGGTGGGCCATTGGAAGCCATGCTGGAGCTACTTCGCTTAGTGCAGCGGCTGGCGGACGCTTGTCCACGGATTGAGGTCATCAAGCGCCCGTCTGCATTGAAGGTGTCCGTTGGGCCCTTGCCCGCAAAAGTGCACCGGGGCAAGCTGGATGCGGAGAAGCTTGTGACGGACGGGCCACCAAGGGCAAGGAGCATCGCACGCCCGAAATGTACTATGAGGGCCTCCTCAAGGGTGCCCGCCGAATAGCGGATGAGTGCTCCAAAGATGTAATTTTGAATAGGCTCGCATTTGTTATCCTGCAGACGCTGAAAACTTGTTCATATGCGCTAAGCAACGCTTGTTAATTTAAAATATTACCTTTTGTGCGGCCGCTTATCAAATTTGAGAGATGGCAAGTCGTTATTTCAGCCCCATGCCACGAGTGTTTGGGGTGTTCGGATAAACTTGAGCACTCTTTTTCCCATTCTTGGGTCCATCTAGGAGGCGCTCAACACAACGAACAAGGCAACCGGACTTATAATGCTTGAACACTCTCACTTAGCCATAGAATTCTATAATTTTAAATTTTGGCGAAGCCCCTAGTATTCGAAGACCGAGTTCGGGCGCTATCCACGCCTTTGGCCGGATAATTCGGTTCCTCGCCTAAGCAGCATAAGTCTTTAGGGACCCGAAAAACCTCTCGAACAGCGATCGCTCTCGCCCTATCATGACGGCCAGTTTTAGCTTTCCCATCGAGGTGCTCGACCCAACTCAACTGGGGCACAATCGCAGTGGTTCTCCCATGCTACCTTAGCCGATATAACGGAACGTAAGGTACCAAAACACGGAGCCGGCAAACCCAACTATTGACCCAAGACATGATTCGAGCCGATTCATATAATGCTATAAGTTCGAGGTGCCGAGTTGTGAAAGTGTTCGGACTTATCACACCATAATTTTGGGATACTTAAGCCCTCGTGTATTGGCCGCACTAAAGTGTACAGTTGCAACATGTCGTGAAATGAACATATGTATATATAAAGGAAGTAGAGCAATAATAAGCAAAAGCTATGTATTGTTTATTCAAAAAGGTACTACAATGGAAGTAGAATGATACAAATAGTGCGATAAGCAAGGGATGGGACTATCTAACATGTCCTTCTCCGTGGGTAAGTCATTGGATGATATGTAAAACAGGTATAATGCTCGTAATAGAGACCACCTGAACACTCGATGTGGCTTTCCGCTTCCCTGGCTGTTGCATCGTGAGTTCGGCGATTCAAGTGCCGGACAGGGTTTCTCAAAGACGGAGTCCTGAAAGTAAAAAAAAGGAAGAAAAAACGAAAAAGAAAAAGGAAATGACACAAACGGGAGCCCCTGGTGCGGTCGAGCCGCATTCTTGGCGTGCTGTTGTCTTGCCCCTCCCCATATGCCCATGGTATCTCCAGAGCGTAATTATGTACGCGTAATACTAGCTTCGCAATTTCGCGAGGGCTGGGGTTGGGGCCGGATTGCTACTCGTGCTTGAATCGTGCCAGGCGGTCTTGTTGCAGGTTACTCCGGGTGCGCTTGGCGGTGTCCGGACGCTTAATGGCCGGACTCGAGAATTGTCGTGAGAGGGTGCTTTGCACCTCTGCCGCGAGGGCCGCCGTGTGCTCCTCAGTTCGGAGAGAGCGTTCGGTGTTTCCATTGACCGTGATTACTCCTCGAGGACCTGGCATCTTGAGCTTGAGGTATGCGTAGTGCGGCACCGCATTGAACTTTGCAAATGCGGTTTGTACGAAAGCAAAGGCATGATAGCCGCCATGAATGGGACGATGTCAAGATTAACTCTTCGCTTCGGAAGTTATCCGGGACCGAAGACCACTTGAGTGTAACCGAGCCCGCATAACCGCCTCTACACCCGGTATGACGCCTTTAAAGGTCGCCTTTGTAGGTTTGATCCTTGAGGGTCTATGCCCATTTTGGCGACCGTATCCCGGTAAAGCAGGTTCAGTTGCCGCCACCATCCATCGACTCGTTAGGTGAAATCCGCCGATAATTGGGTCAAGAACTAATGCGGCGAAACCGCCGTGATGGATGCTAGTGGGTGGTCCTTGATCAAAGGTGATCGGGCAGAAGACCATGGGTTGAACTTCGCGATCGCTCCATCGCATATACGCCCCTTTAGTGCACGCTCCGCCTCCCTTTGGGTATATGGGTTGCGATATCATGTTCACCGTCCGCACTTGCGTGGGAAAACCCTTTGTCTTCTATTGTTCGGCGGCCGGGCTCTTCCTCGCCATCGCTATGCAGCCCTTGTCATTGAGTTCGCACTTAACTTGCTCGCTTGTTTGAACACCCAACAGTCCTCGTTGGTGTGATTGGCTAGTTTTCGGGGTGCCATGTAATCGCATGCGATCGAGTATTCGATCCAAGTTGGACGGGCCTTGGTATTTCTTTTGAATGGCTTCTTCCGCTGACCGGTTTAGAGCTCAATCCGCATTGACGGTCGATCTTCGTTGTTATCGCCAAGCACGCGGCGCTTGTTCTTGCTGGCGACGCCGACCGCCATTGCTGTCCTTGGTATCCGAACTATCGTGATGTTTGGCCAAGTTGTTGCTTCGAGCTAGCTAGTTGTCCTCTCCGCACAAAAGCGGTCATGAGTGTTGTGAGGGCTGCCATGGATTTTGGCTTTTCCTGTCCTAGGTGCCGCAAGCCACTCATCGCGGATGTTATGTTTGAAGGCTGCAAGGGCCTCTCGATCCGGACAGTCAACGATTTGATTTTTCTTTGTTAGGAACCGTGTCTGTAATTGTCTCGCCGATTCTTCCGCTGCTGGATTATGTGGCTAAGGTCATCGGGCGTCCTGTGGTCGCATATATGTGCCCCGGAAGTTATCAAGGAATGCGGCTTCCGTGTCCTCCCAACAACCAATTGATTCTCGCTAGCAAGGTGTTGAGCCAATGCCGAGCTGGTCCTTTAAGCTTGAGGGAGGTATTTGATGGCATGTAGATCATCACCAAGGGCCATGTGGATATGGAGGAGATAGTCCTCGATCCGCATCGCAGGATCTGTGGTACCATCGTGATGATTTGATGTTTACGGTTTGAAGCCCTCGTGATTTGATGATCCATTACTTCATCTGTGAAGCATAGTGGGTGTGCGGCTCCTCCCAGATTGGGCTATATCATGACGTAGCTCATCCGAGCTTTGTTCATCGTGTTCGCCCGCCGGGTTTGTGATCCGCGCGACGGTAATCCCGCGCCGTTGGGCGCCCACGCGATCCGTAGATTGATCTTGTATGTTTTGCCTTATCCTCCAATATATCTCGCAAGTCTAGCGCATTTTCCCGTGCCTTGGTACTTTTTGAGCGGCGTCAGGGTGTGGCTTGAGCGGAGGGCCGAGAGGCTTCTATGTCGCGGGCACGAGGTGGCTGGTCTGCCATGTCATGCGCTGGTGACTTGGGTGCTTCCTCCTCTAGTCGAGGCAACGGCCTTTGTCGGGGATATACCCCGCGGTATAAACCGGCCAGAAGTTAACCCGGCCGGACTTGGTGGTTTATTTGAGACCCCGCTGACACTTGGCAGTTCACCGGCGACCTGTTTGGACCTGGCGGTTCATGACTCATTGGTAATCCGCAAAGGGTGCGAGGAGCGATAAGACTCGTGGCCCAACGGCGGTTCATGAAGGCCGTTCACACTATGGTGGGCCGGTTTAAGAGGAAAGGCATAAGGAATATTTGTCTTACAAGGAGTTAAGACCTGGACTTGTATCCGTTTGTATTAGAGATAGACTAGTCCTAATCCTAATAGGACTCACATGTAACCCGCCTTCAACATATATAAGGAGGGCAGGGCTCCCCAAAGAGGGAGAAGCTACAAGCAAGAAGAAATAATCTTAGGGCTAGACACAAAGAGGAGAGCCGGTTTACGGCGACTCCTCGTGATGATAATGAGATCTAGCCTCAAACAGCATGTAGGGTTTTTACCGGATGATGTTTCCGGGGCCCAAGCTGTCTAAATCCTGTCTTGTGTTGCGCCTCTCGATTCCGCCAAACCTCTCAAGCTACCACATAGATGCGTTGGCCTCGTGACTAAGTCCTCGACACTAAGGACATCTGCCGTGACAATTCCACGACAGTTGGCGCCTACCATGGGGCCTCCGCACGGTGGTGTTGAGTTCTTGGAGGGATCTTTCTTAAGGGTTTCGAAGTTCGCCAAATTTTTCGGATAAAAAAGCTGGTTTGAAAGGATTTTCATCAGGCCAAGTTCATCACCCAGATTTGAAGATTTATGAGATTTAAGGTTCAAGGAAAACTTAGGGTTGCGCTGCGGTCAAGACGTAACTAGGTGATCCGTCTGGATCGGGTTCTTCCGCCATGAAAGTCGCCGAAACCAATCGGAGATTCCTTTCGCCCGCTGCAGAAATCCATCAAAAGCGCCTCACTTTTTGGATCGAAGAAAAAACTCGCTGCAGCCGCTGCGGTGGCTCCAAGTCTCGAGGGAATCTCACCACGCCTTTTCCTAAAGTGAAGGCCGAGTCAAATCTAAGGAGTAGTACTTTGACCCGAAACAGAACAAACACGCTGCGAGATTATCCGCTGCGTGGCGTGTGTACGCACAAGTCCGGAGGAAATTCACAAATGTGGTAGCAGGAAAATCCAAGGCGATGGTGTTGGTATTTTTAAGGCAAAATAGTCCAATAAGACTAGATCAATACGACTCCACAAGAAAGACCGAAGTTATGCAAATCAATTTTCACTTTTTCAGAATATCCGCTTGCTATACGGAGGGCAAACCTACGAGGGCACAAGTTCCCAGTGCCAATTATTGCCTAAAATCCATCTGCTTGCTATACGCTAAGGGCTAGGCTAATTCACTATTCCTCAATTGCTAAAGCTATGTTCACCAGCTCACAAAGATCCACGGAAGACTCTGGTTTTGGGAAAGGATAATCTATACAACAAGGTCCAGATTCGCTTTTGATTATTTTTGGGTCAAATCAGCCACGAGTACTATTGAACCGCCTAGAGTTGCCGCTCGCTCTGCTGCTTCTGCCTCAAGTCACTGGGCCTCACAAGAACACAACCCGCCGATCGCCGTGATCATTACTTCGAGCCGCCTAAATGATGGAGAACTGAGCTGCGCCTCGCCACGTTGTTCTAGCGGCAACTGGCTCCATGCACGGAGTTCATGAAATCCCGCATGCTGTTGTCCCTATTCAAAGGAATCAAGTGGTAGTGCTAAGGAGTATTATTCCAAGCAATGAACAAACACAAGTTCTAATTAGCTACTGTACCTACGAGCAGATTGGGAGAAAACTATGCAACAATGTACATGTATATAGTACGTCCGGTCTAACCTTCACCAAAGATGCATCGGATACAGTGTTCAGGCCATGGGGGAGCCATAGACTTGTCTCCGCCTTGGCCTCACCTCGCGCCTGCTATCTTTACTAAACCGCCAATACGACCACAAGTCGCCGTGCCTCGTCAAAAACTATCGGCCCGCCGTGGCCCTGTGCTAAGTCGCCGGTGCCTCTCCATCGCAGCTGTGGCTCAAACTGGTTGTTGGTTGAAGTACTACTTGGATGCGTATTTCAAGTGGTAATTGACGGACTTGGAATACTGATGGAGGTGAACCTCAAACGCTTGATGGATGACAGGCACTATTGCATGTGAAGTCTCTAGTGTGTACTGCTTTATACGCACGATGATCCGGTCAAGACTGCATAAGTTTAACCACCCGATCAAATTCTCGACGAACAGCGATACGCTTTTGTCACCAAAATCGACAAGTGTTTCCTTCACGATTTGGAGAAGCAGCAGGTTGAGGACTGCCAGCTGGTTCTTCCTGCTTCCACCTCGCCACATCCGGCTTGGTCACTGCCCGGGCCCCCGCCATCGCCGACTCTCGCCAGGCCGCGGCGCCCGCCTCAACTCTGTTGCCGGCCTGGTCTGCTCGCCGTTGCCTCAACTCTGAACTACTCAAGTCGCAAAGCCCCTCCGCCGCCTTAAAGACCGCTGAGCTCCGCCGCTGTGGTGGCTGCGTTGAGACACCCCCGCTGGTCCGGCCCATAGTCGGCCTCGAGTCACCTTGCCGGTTTCTAAAGAAGATCATGTGGTAGAGAAATCAAGACTACCGCTACACTCTGGCACTGGTTCTGCTACTTGGTTTATTAAAACATCAGCCCAGGCGAGGTACAAGTTCCACCGTGAGTAAAAACTTTTGTCCAAGAAAAAGTCATCTGTTGTCCGGCAGAGAACAACAATATTCGTCGGTTATTTAAAGGCATCAGGTGACATCCATCTAAGGTTATTTATTAGCGCATATTGTTTTTGTCAAAGAACAATTACTTTGATCTGTATATTTTTATACAGGATAATTATTCACTACAAATGTGGTTTATACCACGGTATGGAGCACGGGCTAATAATGTTCGCCCGACGATAATCCGTGACGACATCGATGAATGGACGCGCACAAGCCGCCATCCAGCCTACATCGACTCGCCGGGACCGCCTCAAGGTTGACTTCACTCTGCAAGCATGCTTATCAAGATTCGATTGATACGCCGTCTCGCACTAGTTTATAACGCCGCGCCAACTCGGCCGCCATTAATTTTAGCTTAACCATGGTGATCATCAACTCCACGATGAATAACCCCCGCATGATATATCGTGAAATCCATCCAATATATTTTATATTGTATATTGCCTTCTTTAAAAGAGTAATTACTTCGGCCCGCAAAGTTGTCTAATGCAGGACCCTAAACCGCCATATTGGTGCAAATTTAAAGGTCACGTAAAAATTTCCGCTTAAAAGAGGGATTCGTTTAAAATCCAGCTCAAGGGGAAGATATCTCCACAAAGCTTTGAAGCTCTCAATATCCGGTTCAAAATCCCGGTTCAAGAAGGATTTATCTCTTGCAAAAGTTAAAGGTGCCAAAGAGGACCTGGCTGCCATGAAGCGCCGTCCAAACATGGGTATCATACCTTATTGGCTTATCATATTATTGGTCACTTGGGGCTTGGTCGATCCAACCATAGCCACGCCTCTTGATCGCCTAGTGCCACAACATCACTTGGGGCTTGGTCGTGTCCGAACCAATGCAACGCTTTTGATAGGCGAAGCCACCAGATCACTTGGGGACATGGTCAAGTCTGAACCACCACGCCTTTGATCGGCCTAAGGCCATAGAGTCACTTGGGGCTTGGTCGAACCCAACCATTGCCACGCCACTTGATCGGCATAATGCCACGGTTTCAGCTTGGGGACCCGCTGACTTGAACCATAGCTACACCTTATTTGGATCTTGGTCGTGTCCGACCATGGTAACACCATCCGATCGGCTCAAGAAAGCCTCTTTTTGCAAATGGTCTTATCATTGCCTTTGCTTCCATATTTTTTCATAACTGTTATTTGATTTTGTTGCGCTTTTAAACCGACATTGTTAATCCGCTTCAAACTATCAATTACAAATTGGCGGAACACGGTCAAATCCTAATCCGAGACTATCTCGCCCGGTTTGATTTTACGTTACCATCTTATTATGGAGTAAACCGTGTTCATTAACCCGCTTGACTTTCAATTACAAGTTGTCAAGACATGATCAAATCATAATCCGGAGACTATCCGCCCGGTCTGGTTTGACTACGAGTCGCCAGATTATATATGGTTAAACCGGTGTTTATCATAACCCGCACGGTTTTATCATAAACCGACACAAAGATGAAAGGAGTTATCATTACTCAAGATTGGGGTTATCACCCTTACTACAAAAGTTGGTAAACCAATGATGTGATTCAATGTCACAGTATGATATATTTCATTGATTATTCTTATGCAACCTTGGTTATAAACCTGGGTTATATGTTGGGCATTATGATTCGTCCGTGTAAACCGCCAGACACTTTAAACTTGTTGTATGCGAGACAGGTTGAATAAAGCATGATGATAAATTATCCGGTGTTTATTAAACCGCCTGGCTTTAAGACGATAAGTCGCCAGATATTATCCGTGTTTGTTAACCCGCCTGGCTTTGGACTATAAGTCGCCAAGACATATTTGGATTGCGCCATTGAATCATGCGCTTATAAATCATTGGGTTATATTATTCAAATAGCCAAACTTGGCTGAATTTTCATTATGATATTGAATGAATAAGGTTTTTCATACCAGATTATATTATCTTGAATAAGCCAACATGGCTAGATTTTTGTTATGGTTATCAATAACCAATATTATGATTGAGGTTTTCAAAGTCGCTTTAGCGCAATGGTTATTATTTTATCAAAGGATATGATTTATTCTACAATGGAAGGAATAGTCCCGAGTCGCTGCAGGCTTACGACCTGGCCCTTGGGGGCTACACATCGCTGCTCAAGTCTACATGATCATATTTATAAAGTCCCTGCTCATTATTGCATAATGACCCGACCCTTGGGGGCTACCAATTGCTCCTGTCAACAGTTGAAGGTACAAAGCTTTTTATTCATTATATTGAAGGGTCCACTACCCAGTTGGTAAAGCACAAGGCTCTTAACCTTGTGGACGTGGATTCAAGTTCCATGATGGGGGTTACATCATATGATGTTATTTTCATTGAGGTATATATTAAGTCCCAGCTCAATATTTTCTTACTGAGCCGACCCTTGGGGGCTACACATCGCTGCTCAAGTCTACATGATCATATTTATAATGTCCCTGCTCATTATTGCATAATGACCCGACCCTTGGGGGCTACCAATTGCTCCTGTCAACAGTTGAAGGTACAAAGCTTTTTATTCATTATATTGAAGGGTCCACTGCCCAGTTGGTAAAGCACAAGGCTCTTAACCTTGTGGACGTGGATTCAAGTCCCATGATGGGGGTTACATCATATGATGTTATTTTCATTGAGGTATATATTAAGTCCCAGCTCAATATTATCTTACTGAGCCGGCCCTTGGGGGCTACACATCATTGCTCAAATCTACATGATTATACCTACAAAGTCCCTGCTCATTGTTGCATAATGACCCGGCCCTTGGGGGCTACACTGGTTGAAGTTTTTATGAGTATAAGACAATTACAAGTCCTAGGTTGCTGCAAGCATGATAGCCCGACACTTGGGGGCTACATAGTATGGAGTATTCAGTTTTTACTAGTCACTGGGATAAAGAACATGGATTTCTTTGAAAGTGGCAGTATTTATATTGAAGCAAAGTCTTAAGCCACCACTTTGTTCTTCTCAAAGACTTGGGGGCTACAGGTATTATATTATTATCGAAGAAATATTTTTAAATTCTCTGATTGAGCAAACTAGGTTGACCCGGCGTTACCAATCATCATGAACCAGTGTCTGCAACAATCATGACTCAAATTATCAAGTTTTATAACCCGACAGTTTTGGCAATGATAAAACCGCAAGTTCGCATCTTCAAACCGTTGAATATTAGATGAGTATTTCAAGACCAATATTTCTTAAACCGCGCTTTGGAAGCCGACTCAAGTGGATTATTCTTCACAATATTTTTCTATAAGAAGCCAACATCAGCAATTTGAGTATGAAGCTGGTTATTGACCCGGATTTTCTAGAAGGAGGAAATGACAAAGGACTTAAGGACGATCAAAAGCCGGTCTACAAGAATTCTTAACCCGAGCACAACCTGCCAAATTTGTTCTCGTGTTTATTTTGCAGATAAGTTTACCATGGATAAATCCAAGCTAAACTTGGGGGCTAATGTCGGGGATATACCCCGCGGTATATACCGGCCGGAAGTAAACCCGGCCGGACTTGGTGGTTTATTTGAGACCTCACGACACTTGGCGGTTCACCGCGACCCGCTTGGACCTCAAGTGTTCACGACTCATTGGTAATCCGCAAAGGGTGCGAGGAGCGATAAGACTGGTGGCCCAACGGCGGTTCATGAAGGCCGGTTCACACTATGGTGGGCCGGTTTAAGAGGAAAGGCATAAGGAATATTTGTCTTACAAGGAGTTAAGACCTGGACTTGTATCCGGTTTGTATTAGAGATAGACTAGTCCTAATCCTAATAGGACTCCACATGTAACCCGCCCCTTCAACATATATAAGGAGGGGCAGGGCTCCCCAAAGAGGGAGAAGCTACAAGCAAGAAGAAATAATCTTAGGGCTAGACACAAAGAGGGGAGCCGGTTTACGGCGACTCCCTCGTGATGATAATGAGATCTAGCCTCAAACAGCATGTAGGGTTTTTACCGGATGATGTTTCCGGGCCCGTTGTCTAAATCCCTGTCTTGTGTTGCGTCTCTCGATTCCACTCAACCCATCTCAAGCTACCACATAGATGCGTTGGCCTCGCGACTAAGTCCTGACACTAAGGACATCTGCCGTGACAATTCCACGACAGCCTTCGTTTGGGGTAGCTTTTGGAGGGGTGTTCGAGTTCATACTCCTCGGCTGCAAGGATTTCAGTCCATCTGTCAGCTAGCAGGTCTTGATCAGCTCTAAGCTGTTGCTGCTTTTTCTTGGGGCTGCTTGCCGCAGCTATAAGCCCGCGCTTGAAACGCCCTGTTCGGCGGGATCCTCGTGCACAACAAATACGTCTGTCGCCGAGGCTTGCCTCATCTTCGAGGGAGGCGATAATTATCGCCCTCGACTTATTTTTCGCAGACCGTCAGGCAGACTTGCTTCTCCTCCTCCCGCGCTGAGTCCTGCCGAGGGGGGTTCTTCGCACCGTCCGGGTGTTATTTTCTCCCGCGCCGAATCACCGCTTTTATTGTGGCGGATTTAGAGCGCGCCACGACGCCGGTGCTTCGCTGTTTCTTGAGGGGTCATCCTCCGTTGTTCCATTGCTGCTCCCATCTTTTGGGATGTCCACCATATATGTCATATGAAAAGGTGGCCTTCAAGTGCCCCGTAGGCGCTGGTCTTGTCGCTCCAGCATCGCCGCCCATACCGCCGATGTCTTCGAGTCGTAGTCTAGCATGTCGGCAAATCATCGACAGTGGCTACAAAGTGGGTGGTGGTGGGCGCGAATTTCTTCGCCGTCGCATCCCAACCTTCCCGTCCCGTAGTCCGCCAGAGCTCTCCGGATAAAGAGAGAGACTTTAGTGAATTCAAGATGTCGCCAAAGGGCGAAAAGCCGAAAGATGTCCGCGACGGTGAACTCCATGACCGCGCCCCAATCGGATTCGATTAAGGGGGCACGGAGGGTTCGGGTCCGGAGAGGAGTCCGACACCGGAGTCAAGGTCTTCGCAGCGACAGGATGGAGTTCGCCAATCGCCGAGAGATTGTAGCCCCGAGGCGTGTCCAACCACTCGCCCTCGATCGGGGAATCCGCCCGGATTAAGGGTCGGAGCGGATGTCGGTGCGCCTCCGAGGCAATCGCTCGCTGCAGAGCCAGATCATGCCCATCAAACAAAGGCGCGCTGTTATTGCGGCTCGAATCCGTCAAGATCAAGTCTCCGCGGATATCGGCCGTATTGTTTGAACTTCCAAATCTGACCTGATGGCTGGGGCGAAGCTTTCGATCTGCTCCAGATGGCTGCTTAATTGGCGCTAGCAGCAAAGCCGCCGAATACGAAGATCTCTCCGGGAGAAAAGTCTCACCCTGACCGCCGTTGTTGATGATCGGGAGCCATCGGCCTATCGTGACGGCATACGCAGGAACTCTCAATGAAAGCACCAATGTCGTGTCAAACCGCGGATCTCGGTAGGGGGTCCCGAATCAGGCGTCTGGGCGGATGGTAACAGGAGACAAGGCACGATGTTTTTACCTGTGTTCGGCCCTCTCGATGGAGGCAATACCCTACCCCGCTTGATTAATATTGATGATATGGGTAGTACAAGAGTAGATTTACCACGATATCAAGGAGGCTAAACCCTAGAAGCTAGCCTATGGTATGATTGTTGTTCGTCCTACGGACTAAAAACCTCCGGTTTATATAGACACCGGATGGGTTAGGGTTACATAGAGTCGGTTACAATGGTAGGAGATCTACATATCTGTATCGCCAAGCTTGCCTTCCACGCCAAGGAAAGTCCCATCCGGACACGGGACGAAGTCTTCAATCTTGTATCTTCATAGTCTTGGAGTCCGGCCGTGACGATAGTCCGGCTATCCGGACACCCCCTAGTCCGGGACTCCCTCAACGACTTCCAAGTAATGTATTCGTCTTATAATTCAATGCCGCACCCCTCGGCTTCTGTGCATCTATGACTTCAGCTTCCACGTGTCGGGCGAATGGGGACGGTCAGGGTATTTTTGCAAATAACACCCTGGCCATGCAAGAAAGAGCGTCTATTTAAAGAGATTGGGTCTCAGATCCATTTGGCACCGTGCGGAGAAAGTCATCAGAGATTTCCAGGAAAGACCATTCCAACATGGCTAACATTCCCAGCTCCTCCTCCGTTCCGACCAGAGAAAGGCGAGTTGGAGAGGTGCTATGTGTCCCACAGTCAATTGGAGAAGTTGCAAACGCAGGGATTTCTCCCTCCTTCAGATCTGGTCCTGTCGAAGGGGTTGGCCTCCTTCAACGGCAAAACCCAAAGGAGGATTTCCTAATCCATATGCAGGGGAACAGTGTGCCTCGCCCTCTATTTGCTAAGGGGATTTAATTCACCCATTCCTCCGAGGGCTTCGAATATTATGGGCTCCAATGCACAATTTACCTCAACCTCCATCTCGTGATATCGCAGCTATGTTGCCTTATGCGAACTATTCCTGGGTTGTGAGGCCCATTTTGATCTGTGGAGAAGGTTATTTTGTCTTGTCCCGCGCAACCACGAGGGATCGATTTTTGAAGTGGGCGGAGCCAAAATATGGCGTATTGCTGAGTCCGGATACCTATCCGGCATGCCGAAGAAAGCTTCAGAAGAGTGGACCTCTGAATGGTTTTACATCGAGGACGTGGTACTTCCAGATCCAGTCCGGAGGGGTCTCCCGAGTTTCCAAGTGTTCCTCTGAATAAACACCACAGTTGGCGCCCTGGGAGCCTCGAGGAGGAAGATAGTGTGGAAATCCGCCAAGTCCTGAGCAAGATCAGGACGCTTGCCCAGTCCGGATACACAATAGTCAAAGTGATGGCGACCTCCATAGTGCGGGGGGTCCAGCCACTTCAATACAGAGGACTTCCCATGTGGAACTACAATGGGGAAGATGACGCCTCCCGCTGCGGTAGGAAAGGTCCAGACACCCCTGCCGCCCTAGCCAAAGTATTGGCCGAACTATTCAAGGGTGAGGAAGAGGAGTTCCTGTGCATCACACACAGAGAAGGATATTCCATGTACAGTCCTCCTAGCTGGGTAAGCCTCCAACTCTTCAGCTCTACTCACCTCACTCCCTGAGCTTTGCTTCAATGAATATTAACCCGTCCATTTGTAACATCATTGGTGAAAGATTTCCGAGGGGCTTCACAGCCCCGCCCCACACCGCAGCCCGAGGGCCACAATCAGGACCTTGACCATCGATTTGAAGATGATCTGGATATATTCGCGGTACTCGAGAATGGCGTGTTTTACCAGGCGAGCTACGACGGCACCGAAGTGCCCATCATCGCCGATTACCGTTGTCTTCTCCCCGCTTCGCACGTAAGTAGTCAGGAGACATCTCTCTTGAAAGGGTTCCCTCGTTCCACCTCACCCACGGCACTGTCTCGTGCTTCGAAGGGGAGGCATTCTACATACCGTGCTACTGGGCAAGCCTTCGAAGAGGAACACAAACGAAGACACGGTCGGGCCCTTGTCAAAGAGGTTGGGTTTGCAAATATGTTTTCTTAATAGTCGCATCCAACCGTGAATTTCATGTTCATCCTGCATCAGGAAAAGAGTCCGTCGGACTGTGTTCGTTGGTCCGGTCAGTAATACTCCCAACAGCAAGGATCCAGCATCAGCCGAGGGGATGGGGGCTGATATGGGAGTGACGCCGGACTGTCCTTCAGCCGAGGGCTCGGAGAATATGTCAGTCACCAACTCGGAAGTGGAGAGCGCCATGAATCATTGGCGCCGGAGGGCCATTTTACAAGACCCCGCCGTAAGAGGCGCGACGCCTTCACTCGGCTGATGCATACATCCGAAGCTGCTCGAGATGGGCTTAGCAGAGCCACAAAGCAACATTTAAAAGATGTGCAGGTAAGTTTACTGTGTCTCAGTAAGATAACCGTATGCCAGTAGCCCCCGAGACTTAAAGTAGTTAGAACAACTGATTTGTGGATTGCTGCATGATCAGGTTCTATCGGAGAAGAACGACGTGCTAGCCCAAGAGCTAGAAAAGTGCCAGACGCAGTTAAACGCAGTGACTGCCGAACTGGAAAAATCCAAGGCGGCGTCTTCCGGTGATATTTCCCTCCATTGAGAAATAGTTATTGCATAGCAACCGTGTTAACATTGCGGCTTTATCTCATAACAGGATCATCGGATCAATTGGAGGAAAAAGAGTCGAAAAGGCTGCATGCCATAGGCGAGCGGGTTTTGACCCATGTCAGACAGGAGAAACAAACTCCAAGATGCAAACACCCAGCTGGGCGAAGAGCTGAAGGATGTGCGGGCCCAGCTAACTGACTCCGTGAAGGAGAACAAAAAACTGCGAGGCGGCATATTCAGTATGTGGTCGTAGCTGTGATTGCAGGTATATTGACGGGCCGTCGCGAAGAGGAGGTGTCTGGATCATCAAGTGATCTTCTGCAAGGGTTGTCGTAGTTGCACGAGCAAGCTCGGAAGGCAATGCGGAGTGTAGCCAAGGCCTTATGGCCATCTGACTCCCCTCCAGGGAGTATGGAGAAGCTTGTAGAGCTATTCAAGGGAGCGCGGCGGCATATCCGACTACGGAAGATATCGGCCTGCCGAGGGTGCGCGAGAGGCCTGGGCATGTTAAAAATGTGGTATACCAAGATGGATCCGAATCTGTCGGATTTCGGGTTCCTGCGGACCCTTGAGGTTCGAACTCTGGGGTGCGCAGGGAGATCTTTCCCCTACGGGCTCACGTATCGAAGTCTCGCAAATGATCTAGGCTAGAAGCAAGAACACACAGGGGACACGAGATTTATATGGTTCAGGCCACCATTCTGGTGTAATACCCTACTCCAGTGTGTGGTGTGGTGAATTGCCTCAAGGGCTGATGATGAATAGTACAAGGGAGAATAGCCTTGCGAGGGCTGTTCTTGAGCTGGTGCGACGAACTGCCTGGGTGAGTTCAGTCGCCTCTCTCTCTCTCTCTCTCTCTCTATGCGTGATCTGGATCCTCCTCTTCTACTGTGGTGGCTAGTCCTATTTATAGAGGGAGGCCCTGGGCCTCTTCCCAAATAATGAGCGGGAAGGGCGCCAACAACTGGCCATTTGAAGGGGAACATCTAGTACACTTATCCTGACTAAAGTTGGTCTTCGGCTGTGTCGGATTTCGTGTTCCGGCAGACCCTCTAGGTTCGAACACTGGGGTGCGCACGGAGATCTCGCCTTCTACCTACCTGCACCTCGCCGCCTCGCTAGGATTTAGAGCTACGAAAGGAACAACACAAGAGACACAGGGTTTATACTAGTTCGGGCCACCATTGTGGTGTAATACCCTACTCTAGTTTGTGGTGTGGTGGATTGCCTCTTGGGCTGATGATGATTAACAATGCAAGGAAGAACATCCTCGCGAGGGCCCGTTTTTTTGTCAAAGATGAACTGCTAGGGGAGTTCACCGCTCTCTCTCTCTCTGCTTTTTAGATTTCTAGATCCGATCCCCTACTGTGGGTGGCTAGTCCTATTTATAGGCAAAGGCCCCGGCCTCTTCCCAAATATTGAGCGGAAGGGCATCAACAATTGGCCATTTTGAAGGGGAACATCTCGACACTTATCCCGACTAAAGTTGGTCCTCGCTCACAAAGGCTCGTGGTGACGCCGGCTTGGGCTCTACGATGACTTCCTTCCTGCCGCTATGCACGTCTTGGTCTTGTTGCAATCAAACGGATGCCTTTGCTTGATGTTTTATGCGTGACGCTTGCTCCCTTTGCACCAAAGAGGAAAGGAGGACATCGCTGGCTGGCGCCTCGGGCGCCCTTGGTCGCCATGGCTTACGCCATGGGCACCTCGTGAGGTACCCGCTTGATCTCACCGCCTCGCGAGCCAGCCCGACGAGGCCCCGCCTCGAGGAAGCTCCTAGTCATCCGCCTCATGAGGCTTGGCCTCGCGAGGGTCTTGAGCTTGTGCCGATGAAGATGGGCCTTGCCGCCCACCCTTGAGCCACGCCAAGCAGCCGCAGTGCAAGTCTGGGTACCCCGCTCCTGTAACGCCGACAAGAGCCTCCGCCCAAGGCGCGCTCGACTTGGCCGAGCAAAGAAGCGGCGCGCGCGGCGTCAGGTCTTAACAGCCTGCGGCCTTGGGTGCCGCGTGGCGTTGATTGACGTGGCGGATCCGCCCCCACGACGCCTCGCAACTACACGAATTGACAAGTCCCCGCATGCAAAGCGGTCATGATTACTCGTGGATCGTGGAGGCCGGGCGGTTGGCCTCCTCTCGCTAGGCACGGACGGCGCCCGCCCTTCCGGGTCCATCCCTCTTGCTTCTTCTTCTTCTTCATGGCTCCGCCAAAGAGGTTCTCGGTCATGAGAAGGGAAAGGCTCGCCAGTTGACCCCGACTCTCCCCACCCAAGCGCCGAGTCGAGGCCCTCGCAAACACCCTGTGGCTCCCATGGTGGCTCCTCGCGTCGTGGAGGTGGTCTCCCATGCTGTGGGGCACGCCACGGCCCGGCGCACCCCTAGGCCATGCCCCACTCGGCAGAGGTGCTGCCGAGTTCATGGTGTGGTCGGCGGAGCCGACCAGCACTCGGCTCCAGCCTCGCTTCCTCCTAGGTGAGCTTCCTACCGGTGCCCCGGGCGCCTCGCTTCAGCGGATGGTTGCCGCAGCCGGAGCGTGGCCCGACCGCGGGCTGGCAAACGCTTGCTTCGCCGCGTGGTCTGAGCCGGCGGTGCACCCTACACTTCAAGTTTGACGGCGACGCCACCCTCTACGTGAGGGTGTTCGGGAAGACGGTAGCCGCGCTGGATGCTGCCCCGAGAATGATGACCGCGGACGCGGGCCCAGCCCCAGCGATGGTGAAGATGACAGCGCGCGCGGGGGCGGCGGCGCTCAGGGATCGTAAATCTTCGACGACTCTTGTTCGGGCAGAGGCTCCTCCAGCGGTGGCCGCGACCAGCCTCCACGCCGTCGCGCCCGCCTGGAGGGAGGTAGCGGGTCTGCCCGCCGTCTCGCCCCAGTGAAGCGCGAGATGGAGTCCGCCTGAGCTCCGGAGGCAGTTCGGGTCTCCCCCGCGAGTTGGTGTCAGGCGAGCCGTGCTTGTTTTGTTCTTTTTCCTTTTCCTGCGCAAAGAGACAGTAGTGTAGGGCCCCGCGGGGGCGTGCTTGGACTATTGATGTTAATTGTCGTACTGTTTCCGCTGTTTCGGTATTTTGCCTTTGTGCTGCACGCCTTAGCAGAGAAATTACTTAGCTCGGGGCTGTCGTGGCCTTTGCTTCCCGAGGCCGAGGCCTCGTCGAACGCTTCATGTCCCGTGAAGGTTAGTCTGAGGTTGCTCCCTGCCTCACTGCAGGCAGCGATCACCCAGGTCATATGTTCAGTGTCATGCGGTGTGGTGGGGGACCGAGGGGTGCTCATGTAGTGGACCCGGGTAAGGAAGGCTTAAACGATAAGGGCAGAAAACGCCGCGAGGGTGCTCACAGCTCCTCGCGAGACTTGCGCGAGAGAAATCGAGGTGAGAGCGGAAAGGCAAGGAGTCACAAGCCAAAGATGGCAACAACTTCAATAAAACTTCAAATGGGAATGAACAAACCAACTGCAGAAAGCAATGAGAAAAGCCGTCCGCACCTAATCTAGTCTTCGACGCCTTCTCACCAGCAGGAGCTAAGTGCTGCCATCGGGTGTGGAGGGAGCCCTGGCCCGAGGCCGCGCCTCGAGACTCCGGGCGGTACAGCCCCAACTCATTATTACGTGAGTGTGTCACGGGCGGCGAAGCCACAGCATTGGCCTTCTTCACGTGCTCCGGCCTTTTCGTAAAGATGAAGTTCACAGCGCTGCCTTCTTCACAGGCACCGGGCCTTTTCCAAAACACGACAGCTTCACAGGCATTCGCCTTCTTCACAGGCTCTGGGCCTTTTTAGGTGTAAAACCTCCATAGGTGCTGGATGTTCCACGCGTTCTGGACGGGCACCCCCTCCTGAGTCTCCAAGAGCGCGGAGCCGGGCCTTGAAACATGAACAACCTTGAACGGGCCCTCCCACATGGGAGAGAGCTTATGCAGTCCCTCCCTGGAGAGAACCCGCCTGAGCACGAGGTCTCCTACCTCGAGAGTCCTGGGGCGGATGTTGCAGCAGTGGTATCGCCGTAGCACTTGTTGGTATCTTGCCTCTCGCAACGCGGCTTCCCGACGGTGCTCCTCCCCCAGCACGAGGTTTGTCCCCCGCATGGCGTCCTGCTACGCCTCGTCGAACGCCAGGACCCGTGCGGAACGACGTCTGACCTCGTGAGGGAGGACTGCTTCAGCTCCATAGACCAGGAAGAACGGGTCTCGCCAGTTGGCTTGGTCGCGGTCGTATGGATGGACCACAACACGGATCAAGCTCGTCAGCATCAACCTCTGCCGCAGCCTCCAGCTTTCTTCTTGAATGTCCCGGGTCTTGAGGCCTCTCAAGACCTCCGCTGGCCCGCCGGCTCGACCGCTGTTCGTGGTGCGCCATCGAAGCATAGCATATCTGCATCCCAAGGTTAGCACAATATGTTTTGAAAAGGTTACCGTGAATGCGAACCGCTGTCGGTGATGATGCGTTCGGCACCCCAACCGCTCACGATGCCCTTGATGAACTTGACCGCAGAACTCTGCGGGATGGTGCGGACGGCTTCCACTTCAGCCCACTTGGAGAACTTGTCCACGACGACGAGAGGTAGCGATAGCCCCTCGGCGCCCGAGGAACGGGCCAGTGATATCCAGCCCCGGGACCGCGAACGCCATGAGAGGGGTATAGTTTGCGTGCCCCCGCCGGCCGATGGATCTGCTGGCATGGAATTGGCAGGCCTCGCAAGCCTTCACCAGCCTCGACGGCATCATTGAGTGCAGGAGCCAATAGAAACCGCTATGAACGCCTTGCCAACGAGGGTCCGCGATGATGAATGATGCCCACATCCTCCACTGTATATCTCCGCCAGTTCCTTCCCTTGCTCCCCGGAGATGCGCCGCAGGACACATCATTTGGTCGCCCGAGATAGAGCTCTCCATCCTCGATGCAAGATGCCGTGGCTTGCCGCGCCACATGCTCCGCCTCCTCCTTCTCCGCAAGGTCCCTTGCGCCAAGTAGCTCCCGAGCTCCGTGATCCAAGACCCTCCCGAGGCTCCAGCCACAAGAGCAAAGCGCGCCTCGAGGCCGGGCCACTGCACCGGCTCCCGAGGCTGGTGGTCGGGAGCTCCTCCCAGGCTGCGCCAGCTGACAGGATGGCGTGGCGAGGGCTTGAAGAGCCGCCTCAAGACGCCAGCCCCGAGGTAGCTGCCTGGATGCTCGCTTGGCGGCGTCATCGGCCTCCTGATTGGTGCCACGGGCACATGCCGCAACTCCACTCCCCAGTAACTGCCTCTCCATCCTGCGGACCTCCGCAAGGTAGGCTTCCATGTGCTCATCCTCGCTCAGATACCTTGTTGGAGAAGTTGACGAGGAGTTGTGAATCACCCTTGATGGTAAGGCGCCACCCTAGGGCAGTCGCGCCTTCGTGCCTGCTATTAGGCCTTCATATTCTGCTATGTTGTTGGAGACCTTTTCTCCGTGCTGGAAACAGAGCTGCACGGCGTAGTAGAGCTTGTCTTGAGTAGGAGATATGAGCACTGCTCCAGCCCTCGCGCCGTGCCTGGAGAATGCCCCGTCGAAGTACATGACCCAACCTTACGGCGCCTCGCTTCCCGGGGAGAGGGATCGATCCTCATCAGCCTTGAGGCCCGGCGCGTCCGTCCATTCTGCCACGAAATCCACTAACGCGGCCCCCTTGATGACTCTGGTTGTGCTGAATTCGAGCTGAAATGCTTGCAGTTCAATGTTCCATTCAGCGACTCTTCCAGCTGAGTTAGGGCTCCTGAGCACCCTTTCCAAGGGGTACGCTGAGATGACCTTGATGGGGTGGCCCTGAAAATAATGCCGCAGCTTGCGCGAGGCCACCAATAGCGCGAGGAGGAGTTTTTGTGGCATGGGGTACCGCGCCCTCGCCTCCCGCAACACTGTGCTGACGAAGTACACGGGGTGCTCAACGAGGTTGGGAGTGCCGGTGTCGATGGTTCCCTTCGGAGACCGCGGCGCCTCCTGAGACAATCGAGCCTCTAGCGGCTGGTCGCCAGGGGGAGGGGCCTCTCCTGTCCCGAGTGCGTTCTTCTGTGGCGGCTGATCCTTCTTGGCTGTGGTAGTGGTCTCTGTGGGTCTTCCTTGATCCTGCTTCGCCTCGACCCGGGCAGCTGCCAAGGCTTTGGTCCGACGCTCCTCCCTAACCGCCACTAGGGCTACGCTGGCGGAGTAGGGAGTGGCTGCAAGGTAGAGCACCAGGGGCTCTTGAGGGCGCGGAGCCACCATTACCGGGGGCTGGTTAGGTAGCTCTTGAGATCTTGGAACGCTTTGTCGGCCTCTTCAGTCCATTCAAAGGGCCCCTTTTTCTTCATCAACTGGAAGAAAGGCAGCGCTCGCTCCCCCAACTTGGAGATGAAGCGTCCTAGTGCTGTCACGTGCCCGGTGAGCTTCTGCATTTCTCTGAGGGTCTTTGGCGGGCTCATGTCCTCGACCGCCTTGACCTTTTCTGGGTTAGCTTCGATGCCTCGATGGGACACAAGGAAGCCCAAGAGCTTGCCCGAGGGGACCCCAAACACACACTTCTTCGGGTTGAGCCGCAGGTTCACTGCATTGAGGCTCGCGAAGGTTTCCTCCAGGTCTTATATCAGGGTTTTGGCCTCACGAGACTTCACCACAATGTCATCGACGTAAGCCTCCACATTCTTCCCGAGCTGCAGGCCCAAGGTGATGTGCATCACCAAAAAGGTCGCTTCTCCTGCATTACGCAGCCTGAACGGCATGCATGTGTAGCAGTACACTCCACATGGGGTCAAGAAGGCCGTCTTTTCCACATCTTCTACCGCCATCTTGATCTGGTGATATCCGGAGAAGGCATCCAAGAAACATAACAGGTCGCACTCGGTGGTGGAATCGACGATCCGATTGATGCGAGGGAGCGGAATGGATCTTATGGGCAGGCTTTGTTGAGGTTGGTGAAGTCGACACACATGCTCCTTCCCCTTTCTTCGCACAACAACAGGGTTGCCATCCAATCTGGGTATCGGACCTTGCGAATGACCCCATGCAGCTTCCAGCTTGCGGGTCTCTTGGATGATGAAAGCCTGCTTTTCAGTGGACTGCCGCCTTGCCTTCTGCTTCACGGGCGGACATTGGGGCACACGCGAGGTGGTGCTCGATCACGCCTCTAGGGATCCCTGCCAGCTGATCAGGCTCCCATGCGAATACCTTCTTGTTTGCGCGCAGGAACTTGACCAGGGCCTCCTCCTGCTCGGGCTCAAAGTTGGTGCCTATGGTGAAGGTGGCGTTAGTGGATCCGTCCTTGTCGACTAGTATCTGCTTGGTTTCCGCCTTGTCTTGGGTGAACAACTGCTTCTTCTTGGCCGGCGCAGCCCCCTTGGGCTGAGGGGCGTCTGAACCGGCAGGCTGTGCCGATGTCGCTGTCTTGCAGGCGAGCTTGAGCACTTGCAACGCATCCCCGGTGTCTCCGGACACGGTGAGGACGCCGTTGCTCCCGGGCATCTTCATGAGGTTGTACGCTGGGTGAGTCGCGACCATGAATCGGGCTAGTGCTGTGTAGCCGAGGATGGCGTTGTATGGGAGGCCAATGGGGGCGATGTCAAAGTCGATTAGCTCCGTGCGGAAGTTGTCATAAGTGCCAAAGGTTACCGGGAGACGGATCTGCCCCAGGGAGCTAGACGTCCCGCCCACGACACCCAAGAAAGGCCGGCTGGGCTGAAGCCGCTCCGGCGGTATGTGGAGGAGGCTGAAGGCTTCGACCGAGAGCACGCTGAGGCCCGCGCCACCGTCGGTGAGAGTCCTGGTGACGGCCACCTGGCAGATGGTGGGGGTGCACAGCATTGGGAGCGCGCCCGAGCAGGTTGATTGGAGGGGTGGTCCTCCGAGCTGAAGGCCAGATCGGCCTTGGGCGCCGGCCGACCTGGGGGAGCCCCCTGCCGCGCGGAGGCAGCGCTGACCTGGCGGACGAATGGCTTGACATGGTGGCCTAAAGGTGGCGCCTGCGAGCCGCCAAGGAGAGCCGCGACGACTTGGGGCGCCGGCGCAGCGTGCTGGGCGAGGAAGAGGTTGCGCAGCTCTTCCCAAGAGGCCACGGAAGCCGCCGGTAGGTGGAGCAGCCACGCGCGCGGGGCGTCGGTGAGGGCCATGGGAAGCCAATTAGCCATGACCCTGTCGTCGCCTCCTGCTTCAAGGATGGCCTCCTCGTACGCCAGCAGGAAGGCCAGCGGATCAGTCGTGTCATTGTAGCGCGGTGGCGTCTCTGGCTTGAACTTGTCCGGCCACCGCACCTGTCGCATTGTTGGGGTCAAGGCTCGGAACCCCCTGGCCCCCGCGCTGGCGTTGGCGACCAGAGCGGGCGGCGCGCTGCTCAACACAGGGCGAGTCGTGGTGTCGGCGAAGAGCGGGTCGGCGGAAGGGAAAGCTCCAGCGCACCCCTACCTGGCGCACCAAATGTTGGATTTCGGGTTCCGGCAGACCCTTTAGGTTCGAACACTGGGGTGCGCGCGGAGATCTCGCCCTCTACCTACCTGCACCTCGCTGCCTCGCTAGGATTTAGAGCTACGAAAGGAACAACACAAGGGACACAGGGTTTATACTAGTTCGGGCCACCATTGTGGTGTAATACCCTACTCTAGTTTGTGGTGTGGTGGATTGCCTCTTCGGCTGATGATGATGAACAATGCAAGGAAGAACAGCCTCGCGAGGGCCTGTTCTTGGCTGGTGCGATGAACTGCTAGGGGGAGTTCAGTCGCTCTCTCTCTCTCTCTCTCTCTCTCTCTCTCTCTCTCTCTCTCTCTCTCTCTCTTTTAGATTTCTAGATCCGATCCCCCTACCCTGTGGGTGGCTAGTCCTATTTATAGGCAAAGGCCCTGGGCCTCTTCCCAAATATTGAGCGGGAAGGGTGCCAACAATTGGCCATTCAAGGGGAACATCTAGTACACTTATCCCGACTAAAGTTGGTCCTCGCTTCAAAGGCTCGTGGTGATGCCGGCTTGGGCTCCACGATGACTTCCTTCCTGCCGTTGCGACGGTCTTGGTCTTGTTGCACCGAAACGGATGCCTTTGCATGATGCTCTCGCCTGCGCTTGCTCCCTTTGCACCAAAGAGGAAAGGAGGACACTGCGCGGGCTGGCGCCTGCCTGGCGCCCTTGGTCGTCATGGCTTACGTCATGGGCACATTGTGAGGTACCTGCCTTGAACTCTCCGCCTCCTCGCGAGCCAGCCTGACGAGGCCGTGCCTGAGGAAGCTCCTAGTCGTCCGCACCGCGAGGCTTGGCCCCTCGCGAGGGTCTTGAGCTTGTGCTGATGAAGATGGGCCTTGCCGGGCCACCCCTTGAGCCACGCCGCAGGCCGCAGGCAGGCAAGTCTGGGTACCCCCGTTCCCAGAACACCGACAGGCTGCCAAAGGCTCTGACGATGACGCCGCCCTGGGCTCCGCGATGACCTCCATCCTGCCGTTTTGCTGGTCTTGGTCTTGTTGCACCGAAACGGTAACCTTTGCCTGATGCCTTGGCCTGCGCTTGCCCCCTTTGCACCGAAGGGGAAACAAGGACACTGCGAAGGCCGGCGCCCTCCTGGCACCCGCCTGGTCTCGGTCGTCATGGCTTGCGTCATGGGCCCCTCGCGAGGCGCCCTGCCTTGATCTCTCCGCCTCCTCGCGAGCCTGCCTGATGAGGCTGCTCCTGTGGAAGCTTCCTGCCGTCCGCCCCGTGAGGCTTGGCCCTTCGCGAGGGTCTTGAGCTGATAAGCTGTGCTGCACTGGGCCCCCACTTGAGCCACGCCGCAGGCCGTAGGCAGGCAAGTCTGGGGACCCCTGTTCCCAGAATGCCGACAGTAGCCCCCCGGGCCCAAGGCGCGCCCTGACTTGGCTTAGCTGAGAAGGGAAGGGCAAGTCGCTGCGGGCCCGAATAGCCTGCGGCCTTGGGCGCCGCGTGGCGGTTGATTGGACGTGGGCGTCTTCGCTTCCCCATGATGCCTTGGCAACCGCACGACTTGACAAGTCCCTGCATGCCAAACTAGGTCATGATTACCTGCGATCGTGGAGGCCGACGGTTGGCCTCCTTCGGCTATAAGTATGGTACGGCGCGAGCCATCCCAGTTCATCTCTCCCTGCTACTCCTTCTTCTCCATCCCGGCTACTCGCCACTCCCATGGCCCCGCCGAAGAGGTTCTCGGCCGCGGAGAAGGGAAAGGCCCGTCAGGAAGGGCCTGACTCTCCTCCGACCAAGCGCGGCCGGGGCCGCCCTCGCAAGCATCCTGCGGCCCCTGTGGTGGCTTCCTGTAGTCGTGGAGGCGGTCCCCAGCGCGGCGATGAGCGCCCGGTTGCAGATGGGAGGCACGCCGGAGCTACGCGACCCCCCAGGCCGCGCTTCCGCTCGGCGGAGGTTCTGCCGGAGTTCGTCGTGTCGTCGGCCGACCTGACCAGCACCTTGCTCTAGCTCCCCCGCTTCTTCGTAGGTGAACTTCTGGCCAGCGCTTCGGGCGGCCTCTAGCTTCAGGCGGACGGTTGCTGCAGCAGGGCCTCCCGAGCCTCGCTGGAGGTCTCCGTCGCCGGGGATGCGGCCCTGGCCCGCGGCTGGCAAACGTTTGCCCGCGCGTGTGGCCTGAGCCGGAGGTGCACCCTGCACTTTAAGTTCGACGGCGATGCCACCCTCTTCGTGAGGGTGTTCGGGGAAGACGGCCTCCGTGGTGGGTGCTGCCCCGAAGACGATGACCGCGGCTGTGTGCCCACCCTCGGGTTGATCAGGACGAAGATGGTGGCAGGCGCGTGGGAAGCGGCGCTCGGGGCTCACCAAGCTTCGGCGACTTTCCTTCGGACATCAGCTCCTCCAGCGGTGGTCGCGACCATCCCTCGCGCCGCCTGCCTGGGGGAAGGTAGCAGGTCAGTCCGCCATTGCGCCCCGGTGAGGCGAGAGCAGGGATCTGACTGAGCTCCGGAGGTAGTACGAGCCCTCGCCGCGAGTCGGTGTCGAGCAAGTCGTGCCTGTTTTGTTTTTCTCCCTTTCCTGTGCAAAAAGAAAGTAGTATTGGGCCCCGCAGGGGCGTGTTGAACTATCGCTGTTAATTATCGTGTTTTTTCCGCTATTTTTGTGTTATCTTTTCGTGCCGCGGGGGGGCTTGTCGCGGTCTTTGCCTCCCGAGGCCGAGGCCTCGCCGTGTGCTTCATGTCCTGCAAGGATTAGTCAGTAGGGGTAGCTTTCGGTCTTGGTTGCGGGGCGACCAACCCAGGTCCTGTGCTCGCGTCGCGATGCCCGTGGGGCACGGACTGGGAGGGGTGCTCCCGCGGCGGATTCGGATAGAAAAGCTTCAAACGACCGGGGCAGAAAACGCTCGCGAGGGTGCCCGCGTACCTCCCTCACGAGACTTGTGCGAGAGAAAACGAGGCAAGTGAGTGAAAAAGACAAAGAGTCACAAGCTAGAGACGACAACAACTCCAATATAACTTCAAATAGGAACGAACAAGCCAACTGCAGAAGCCAAATGGAAAAGCCGCGTCCGGCACCTAATCTAGTCTTCGACGTCTTCTCACCAGTGCGGAGCTAAGTGCCATCAAGTGGGCGGAGCCCCGAGGCCCGAGGGCGGCACTCCGGAGACTCCGGGGCGTGTACATCCCCACTCATTATTACGTGAGAGTTTCACGGGCGGTAAACTTCATAGGCATTGGCCTTCTTCACAGGCACCGGGCCTTTTCCAAAATGCGGCAGCTTCACAGGCATTGGCCTTCTTCACAGGCACCGGGCCTTCCCCAAAATGCGACAGCTTCACAGGCATTGTCCTTCTTCACAGGCACCGGGCCTTCCCCAAAATGTGGCAGCTTCACAGGCATTGGCCTTCTTCACAGGCACTGGGCCTCGCTCAAGGGTAGAATCTTCGGAGATGTTGAATCTTCCATGCGTTCTGGATGGGCACCCCCTCCTGGGTCTCCAAGCGCGCGGAGCCGGGCCTGGAAACATGAACAACCTTGAATGGGCCCTCCCACATGGGAGAGAGCTTGTGCAACCCCTCTCTAGAGAGGACCCGTCGGAGCACGAGGTCCCCTACCTCAAGAGTTCTGGGGCGGATGTTGCGGCAGGTGGTATTGTCGCAGCGCCTATTGATACCTTGCCGCTCGCAGCGCGGCCTCTCAACGGCGTTCCTCCCCCAGCACGAGATCTGTCCCCAGCATGGCGTCCTGCTGCGTCTCATCGAACGCCAGGACCCGTGCAGAACGACGCCTGACCTTGTGAGGGAGGATGGCCACAGCTTCGTAGACGAGGAAGAACGGGGTCTCTCCAGTCGGCTTGGCCGCGGTCGTGCGGATAGACCACAACACAGACTAGATGTCAGGACCCCGATTCCAAGTCACATCGATCTAGCCGGTAACACCTCATATCACTTTGCGGCCTCACGCACGGTATTCCCACGGGTGTCGGCTTACCATGGCCCAGGACCGTTTGCGCCTTTTGGCTCACGTATATGATAGTGTCGCTAGCATCCATATGACAGAGAACCCGGCCGACATGGCTAGTCGTGAACCCAAAGCGGCACTAACCCATGGGGACAGCATACATGAATCACATCGAGCATGTCGGTCAGCCAGCGCAGAATTCGGGCTGTAGCACCGGGCTAACAGACTCGCAACCCGGCTGTAGCAGGCTAGGCAGGACTCGGATGTCACCGCTGTGACATTTCCCGAAGGGATGTACACATGAACGAAGTGAAACACATGTCGCCATCAAGTGTCCAGAAAGCGGTAGTGTTGGGCTAGCAGGACTCGGTGAACCGGTCAGAAGCGGACTACTATCGCCAGAAGCACTAGACTACATTTCCCCATATGAGAGGCTGCCAAGGATAAACAACTAGATTGTCGGATCCCACACATACCAAGCATTTCAAACATACACAATATGCTCAATATGTGTAAATACAACATGGCATCACAACATAACTCTACGACTCAAATATTTATTCATTAGGCCCGAGGAGCGAGATATTACAAACATGGGTCTCATGACCCAACACTCAGAGCATACAAGTCAAAGCACAAGCAGAAGCTTAACATGTCTGAGTACAGACATCTACAAATGAAAAGGAGGATGAGAAGCCTGACTATCTACCAGATCCTGCCGAGGGCACAATATCGTAGCTGAGGTAACAAGCTAAACGTCGAAGTCCACACGGAACTACTAGCGAGACTGACGTCTCTCTGCAAAACATAAAATAAGCAAACGTGAGTACAAATGTACTCAGCAAGACTTACATCAGAACTAACTACATATGCATCATTATCAAAAGGGGGTGGTGGACTTTGACTACAGCAAGCCAGCTTTGACTCGGTGGCTATCCTGAACTACGACTGCAAGTAACTCTTTTGAGGTGGCGCACATGAGTCCACATATTCACCATATCAATACACCACTATGGATCCGCCCCCGTCTCCCTACGAGAACGCCATCCATAGCACTCACACTTATCTTGCGCATTTTAGAGTATGCACTTTCACTTGTCTATGAACTATGCAAGGGTCCAAGTTTCCATATCCGAGGAATCCGCTATTCAATAGATAATGATAACCCCGCAGGGTGTACTTCTTCACACGCCTCGCCACTTATTGCCCTCAGACACGTCATGTACCTCGGCAACCTTCAAGCGGAAGCCGGGCGAGGAGTCGGCCACGACCGACTAACCACACAAGTCTCTCGTCCGTGTTTATCGCCTATTCGGGTTACATCCGCAAGGAGATCCGCCGGGTGTCGCCACGGCCCCAAACGATGTGAGCAGGTTCCCAAGCCCACCAATCGGGTGCCACCGGTACACCATGCCATCGGTTTAGTCTGTCCCAAGCCCACCTGCACCGGTGCCACTTGGTAGACTACTAACACTACCTACAAACACCGTAAACTAGTTGCAACTCCCGGACAGAGATCAAGTGGATTAATAAGTCGAGAGGGCACTTAAGCATTCCAATGTGTGGTAGTAACTATTCATGGATCACAAACACGTAACTCAGTTCCCGAGGACGATCAAATGAGACAACCCACCATGTACTCCTACATGGCCTCTCACCGCTACCTTTACCAAATCGTGTTCACACACTTAGCTCACACACAGAGGGACATGTTCACACAACCATTCCAATTCATTCCCGATGAATCAGACCTGACTCAACTCTAAGCAGAGAGCAGTGCATGACAAACAAGCATGAATGAGTAGGCACAACAGGCTCAAACAACTCCTACTCATGCTAGTGGGTTTCATCTAATTCTCAGGAATGATAGGTCATGCAGAGGATAAGGGGTTCAGCTACCGCAGCAAGTAACACATGAGTCGTTGTTGTCCTAATGCAGTAAAATAGAGCAGGAGCGAGAGTGGGATTATATCGAATGAACAAGGGATTTTGATTGCCCGCACTTCAAGATAATATAGTTCTTCATCGGTGTCATCAAACTCATCGTCGGTACGTCGTCTACTGAGAGGGGACAAATACCGGCAAACAAGGGAGAACACAATCAATGCGATGCAACAATATGATGCATGAATGTGACATGGCAATATGCTAAGGTTTGAGCTAATGCAACTAGCAGCAGGTTAAATGGAGCTGGTTTGAACACTAGGTTCAAATTCAAACTCCATGTAAGGCATTTCAAATGCCATTTATTCAAATTGTCTTATACAGCAACTTTAAGTTGTTCAAACATGCATGGAAATGGTACAGATGGATAGATTGCATTTTTCTGATGATTTTTCATATATAAATTATTTCATTTGGAGTTACGGTTGAATTTCTATGATTTTTAGAAGTTTAGGACATTTCTGAAAATAATAAATCATTTCTGATTTATTAAAAATCCCAGAAACAATTACTGCGTCAGCATGACGTATTAGTGACGTCAGCAGGTCAACGGGCGGCCCAGGTCAAACTGACCAGTGGGTCCCGCGTGTCAGTGTCATTAGTCTAACTAATTAGATTAGTACTAATCCTAGATTAATTAGCAGTGCTAGGACCCACCTGTCATTGACCCGGGGGGTGAAACTGGGCCCCACCCGTGGTCAAACAGGGTCAGTGGGGTCAAATGGCGGCGACTCGACGCCGGCGAGGCCCGAGACGGCGGCGCGGCTCGGAAATCGCCCACAGGGCACGGACGAGGCCGTTCTTGGGCTCGTTGAGAGTTTCACGCTTCGCCGAGTGGTGGTGGCGGTTGGGCCCGGGTGGCCGGAGTTATGCCGGCGCCGACCTTGGCGGTCGCCGGAGTTCGGTGGTCGCGATCGGTGTTGCAGCCGCAAGCGAGCCAACTGATGTACCGGGCTGCTCTACGGGTGCTACGAAAGTGTTGAGTCGCTGGGGTGACCAAATGGTCACCGAGCTGCGTTGACGGCAAGCTCGGCCGCGCGGCGTCTTGGCAGCAAGGGGCGACGGGCCACGGCAGCAAGAGGCGAGGGGTTAGGGGGATTAGATGCAGGTGCTCACAGCGAGGTCGTAGGTGATCTCAGAGGGCTCGGGGACGGCCTGGTGATGACGAATCGGTCGTCGGCGGTCTCGGTGGCCCGAGGTAGAAGACGACGACGTCGAGGCGTTCCGGTGCTTCCCAGCTCACGTGGCTCGATGGGGTATATGGGGACGGAGTGGCGGAGCTCTCGAGCATGCTGGATGGGCGAGGGAGGGCTTGTGGCCGTGGCAACACCAAGCGGCGGCAACGGCATGCTCAGTCATGGGGGGGGGGGGGGGGAGGGGAAGCAGAGGAGCGAGGGGGAGGGAGGTCCAGAGAGCGAGGGAGAAGTGAGAGGGGGGTTTGGGAGGTGGCGCGGCACTCGTGGAGGCGTCCAGGCCCTCGGCGGCCACACGCCTCTCGTCCTACTGGTGAGAGGTGGGAGACGGTGGCGGCTCGGGGTGGGCTGGGCCACCAGGTGAGTGGGCCTCAGGTAAGCGTCAGGTAAGGTTACTCTCTCTCTCTTTCTAAATTGTTTCTGTTTTCTATTTTCTCAGAATTGTGTTTGGCTTTAATAAAATGCTGTGGCATTTCCAAAAATCCTCAAACTGCTCAATGTCACTGCTCTGCAATATTTCCAACAACAAACATTTCAGTTTGTGATTATTTGAGCATTTAAAATATTATTTAGCAATTAAATGCCCAAATGCAAATAACATATGATTTAATTCAAAAATCCAGAATGGCCTAGAAAAATGTGCACCATTTTTCGGAGAGGTTCTAGACTAATCCAATAATGATGAACTTTTCTGAAGGGCATTTTGGTTCATTGAGAATATTTTTATTTTAACCTAGTTGATTTGATCTGGTGCTAGGGTTTGATCAATCCCCATTTCAACTTTCAAATAAATTAGACATGATGCAACATCCAAGCTAGTCCTAGTGCATAGCAAGGCTAGGGACGTGACCCTGGAGCTCGTCGTACCATCCCCTGCCGCAGGCCTCCAGCTTCTTCTTAAAGGTCCTGGTTTTGAGGCCCCTCAAGACCTCCGCGTTGGCTCGCTCGGCCTGGCCATTGCTCCGGGGGTGTTGAAAGCACAAGTGCTCCCTAGGTGGTTTTGGTAATTAATGACAACATATCTCTTGTTGGACTAACACTTTTATCTAGTATGTTTCAGATAAGTTCAACAATGGAGTTGCATGGACTAAAGTATGTGGGAACTCTTTCAAGATGCTAAGGACAAAGGATTGGCTCAATCTTCAAGGTCAAAACTCTTCATTTTACATTTTAGTGATCCAAGATCACATTGAGTCTATAGGAAAAGCCAATACTATCAAGGAGGGATGAGGTGTTGCTTAATGAGCCTCTTGCTTCATGTGCTTAGTGATATGCTCCAAATACCCTGAACTACTTTCCCACTTCCACACATATGTCCTAAACCTAAACTCAAACTCGGCCCCACTGATTCTTTCTATCCGGCACCACCGAGTTTGGATGTCTTAGCCACTGCCACAAACCCTAGGCAAATCGGTCTCACCGATAGGGATCTCGGTCTCAATCTCTCTGTGTATGTCCATTATCAAAATTGGTCTCACCGAGTTTGAGCAATCGGTGATTACAATACAAACTCTCTGGTTAACTTATTATCAAATTCGGTCCCACCGAGTTTGATAATCGGTCCAACCGAGTTTGCCTGACCAACTCTCTGGAAAGCTTATTACCAAAATCGGTCCCACCGAGTTTGTGTAATCGGTCTCACCGAGATTACGTTATGCCCTAACCCTAACCATATCGGTCCTACCGAGTTGCATTTCGGTCCCACCGAAAACCCTAACGGTCACATTATTTGCTAAATCGGTCTGACTGAGTTTAACGATTCAGTCCCACCGAGTTTGGTAGATTGTGTGTAACGGTTAGATTTTGTGTGGAGGCTATATATACCCTTCCACCTCCTCTTCATTTGTGGAGAGAGCCATCAGACTGAACCTACACTTCCAGCATCCTATTTCTGAGAGAGAACTACCTACTCATGTGTTGAGGCCAAGATATTCCATTCCTACCATATGAATCTTGATCTCTAGCCTTCCCCAAGTTGCTTTCCACTCAAACCCTCTTTCCACTAGATCCAAATCCTATGAGAGAGAGTTGAGTGTTGGGGAGACTATCATTTGAAGCACAAGAGCAAGGAGTTCATCATCAACACACCATTTGTTACTTCTTGGAGAGTGGTGTCTCCTAGATTGGCTAGGTGTCACTTGGGAGCCTCCGACAAGATTGTGGAGTTGAACCAAGGAGTTTGTAAGGGCAAGGATATCTCCTACTTCGTGAAGATCTATCGCTAGTGAGGCAAGTCCTTCGTGGGCGACGGCCATGGTGGGATAGACAAGGTTGCTTCTTCGTGGACCCTTCGTGGGTGGAGCCCTCCGTGGACTCAGCAACTGCTACCCTTCGTGGGTTGAAGTCTCCATCAACGTGGATGTACGATAGCACCACCTATCGGAACCACGCCAAAAACATCCGTGTCTCCAAATTGCGCTTGGATCCTCCAATCCCTTCCCTTTACATTCTTGCAAGTTGCATGCTTTATTTTCCGCTGCTCATATACTCTTTGCATGCTTGCTTGCTATATGTTGTGAATGTTAAACTTGTGCCTAAACTCCACTCAAACTTTAAAGAAACTTAAAAACTGCAACTTTGGTAGTGAGTGTCTAATCACCCCTTCCTCTAGACACCTCTTCTCAAGGTCCTACAAGTGGTATTAGAGCATTGATCTCCATTTCTTTGGTTTAATCACCATTGGAGGAAGATGGATGAGTCTACTTTGGGGAGTCTTAGTCATAGAGTGCCTATTCTTAATGGAGAGTATTTTCGTGAGTGGAAAAATGAGATGCTTGTTATTTTCAATCAATATCATTTTAACAAGTACATTACTAGCCCTTGTGCACCTTATGTTGATCCTATGCATCCTACTCTTGATGAAGCTATTGACATGACTAGAAATCTTAGAACTGTTAATCTTATCACTAGAGGCTTGCCTAGAAACTTGATTAGAATCTTGCCTACTTTTGAGTGTGCCTACACTATATGGAAATTTCTTGAGGAACGATTTCCAGATTATTCTTTAAAAAATCTAGATGAAATTCTCTATAAGTCTATTGCTTTAAGTAAGATGAATACTAGTGATCCTATGTTTGGTGATCGTCTATTTGAGCTTACAAACCTTATGCGTGCCAAAGGAAATGTTGGTATTATTAGTGACATTATTTCCGAAGCTATAAGAATTCATAGACAAGATCATTGTCAAACTCATTCTAATGAATCACCCTCTCTAGGATTTGATCCACCACATGACGATGTTGAACATGGATACTATGATGAGGATGATGATAGTGACTTCGATCTTGATGATGCAATGAGGCATTTTGGTCTTATGGCTAATCTTCGGGGATATATGTCAGGAGGAAAGGAATGGGTTCTTAATAGTGGATGTACCGATCACATGACCGGAGATAAAGACATGTTTCGTGAGCTTGCAGAAAATGATGGTCCTCGAAAGTTTGTCACTTTCGGTGACAACTCAAAGGGTAAGGTGGCCATCTCACATGATAGCTCCATACAAAATGTTATGCTCGTTGAATCTCTTGGTTACAACTTACTTTCAGTATCTAGACTTGCTGATTTCGGTTTCAATGTTGTATTTACTGAAGTAGACTGCCAAGTGTTTCGTCGAGACAATCATAAAATGGCCTTTACTACTAGTGTGCGTAGAGGTGATCTATACATTGTTGATTTCACTAAAAAGGCTCAACCTAAAACTTGCTTCATTGCTAAATCCTCAAAAGGTTGGTTATGGCATAGACGATTAGGTCATGTTGGTATGCGAAACCTTGACAAGCTTATTAAGGGGAATCATATCCTTGGAGTTAATGATGTCATATTTGATAAGGATAGACTTTGCAGTGCTTGTCAAGCAGGTAAACAAGTTGGAGGAAGGCATCCCGTGAAGAACATCATGACCACGAAGAGGCCACTCGAGCTACTTCACATGGATCTCTTTGGTCTCTAATCTTACAAGAGTCTCGGTGGAAATTCTTTTGGTCTAGTTATAGTTGATGATTTTTCCAGATTTACATGGGTGTTATTTCTCGATGATAAATCGCAGGTCCAAAAGATCTTCAAAAACTTCGCTAGGAAGGCCCAAAACCAATTTGAAGTGAAGATCAAGAAGGTTTGCAGCGACAATGGAACGGAGTTCAAGAACACAAATGTGGACACCTTTCTTGACGAAGAAGGGATTTCACACGAGTTCTCGGCTACGTACACACCTCAACAAAATGGAGTTGTTGAGAGGAAGAAGCGGACGCTCATCGAAATGGCGAGAACGATGCTTGATGAGTACAAGACGCCGAAGCACTTTTGGGCAGAAGCGGTTGAGACAGATTGTCATGCAACAAATCGCTTGTATCTTCACAAGCTACTCGGCAAGACGGCATACGAGCTACTCACCGGAAACAAACCCCAAGTTGGATACTTTCGAGTATTCGGCTCAAAGTGCTACATTCTTGATAAGCATCGTCGTTCTAAATTTGCTCCTAAGTCTCATGAAGGTTTCCTAGTAGGTTATGGCTCAAACTCTCACACTTACCGTGTCTACAACAATTTCACCCGAAAGGTTGAAGAGACGGTAGATGTGCAGTTTGATGAATCTAACGGCTCGCAAGTAGAGCAATTGCCAATTGATGTAGGCGACAAAGATCCTTCGGAAGCAATCCAAGACTTCTCTATTGGCAAGGTCCGTCCAACGGAGGTGAAGGAGAGTACCTCGTCCGTCCAAGTGGAAGCTTCTACTTCACGACAAGGTGAACCAAGAGTTGATACGGAAGCATCCACAAGTGGGACACACCAAGATGAAGAAAACGAGGAAGTGCATCAAGATGAACATCAACAACCTCCTTCTCCACCACGACAAGAGAACGACAACATCAACAATGAAGAAGGCCAAGAAGAAGAACAAGATGAAGAAGATGTTCAACGAAGACCCAAGAAAAAGCTCTCACGAGTTAGAGCGAGAATTTCTAAAGACCATCCCGTCGAGCAAATCTACAATGATATTCAAACCGGGAGAATCACTCGCTCTAAAACTCGTTTAGCTAACTTTTGTGAAAACTATTCTTTCATCTCTAGCATTGAACCTATGAAGGTCGAAGAAGCATTGGAAGATCCGGATTGGATAAATGCTATGCATGAAGAGCTACACAACTTTGAGAGGAACCAAGTTTGGACATTGGTTGAGAAGCCCGACAACAACCACAACATCATCGGTACCAAATGGGTGTTTCGCAACAAGCAAGATGAAGATGGACAAGTAGTTCGCAACAAAGCACGTCTCGTCGCCCAAGGCTACACACAAGTCGAAGGTATGGACTATGGTGAGACTTACGCCCCCGTTGCTAGACTAGAGTCCATTCAGCATCTTACTTGCCTATGCTAATCACCATGATATCACCTTGTACCAAATGGACATTAAAAGTGCTTTTCTAAATGGTGAAATAGAGGAGGAAGTTTATGTTAAACAACCTCCCGGCTTTGTTAATCCTAAGAAACCCAATCATGTTTACAAACTTCACAAAGCTCTTTATGGTCTTAAACAAGCTCCTAGAGCATGGTATAAATGCTTGACCAAGTTCCTTATTGAAAAAGGCTTTGAAATTGGGAAAATTGATTCTACTCTTTTACTAAAAGGGTTAATGGTGAACTCTTTGTGTGCCAAATTTATGTTGATGATATTATATTTGGTTCAACTAACCCTCATTTTAGTGAAAAGTTTGGGAAGCTAATGTCGGAGAAGTTTGAGATGTCTATGATGAGTAAACTCAAATTCTTTCTTGGTTTGCAAATCAAGCAAACTAAGGAAGGTACTTTTGTCTCTAAACAAAGTACACCAAGGACTTATTCAAGAAGTTCAATATGCAAGAATGCAAAGGTATGACTACACCCATGCCTACTAGTGGACATCTTGACTTAACCAAAGATGGTGAACCGTTGATCAAAAGGTTTATCGCTCTATGATTGGTTCATTGTTATATCTATGTGCTTCACGTCCCGATATTATGCTAAGTGTGTGCATGTGTGCACGATATCAAGCTGCCCTTAAAGAATGTCATCTTAAGGCCGTGAAAAGGATAGTGAGATACTTAATCCATACACCAAATTTTGGCATTTGGTATCCTAAGAGGGCCTCTTTCGATCTTGTTGGCTATTCGGACTCGGACTATGCCGGAGACAAGGTTGATAGAAAGTCCACTTCGGGTACTTGTCAATTTCTTGGTAGATCTCTTGTGTCTTGGTCCTCCAAGAAACAAAACTCGATATCCTTATCCACCGCCGAAGCTGAATATATTGCCGCTGGTTCATGTTGTGCTCAATAACTTTGGATGACCCAAACTCTTAAAGATTATGGGATATATGTGAGACATGTTCCATTGCTTTGTGATAATGAAAGTGCTATCAAAATTGGTCATAATCCTGTGCAACACTCTCGAACTAAGCATATTGAAGTTCGTCAGCATTTCATTCGAGATCTTGTTGCTAAGGGTGACATTGATCTTAAGCATGTACGCACTGAAAAGCAATTAGCGGATATTCACTAAACCTCTTGATGAGAAAGTGTTTTGCAGGTTAAGAGGAGAATTGAACATCATTGGTGCTTCAAACTTGGAGTAGAAACTCCATTGGGTACATGCAAGACATGAGCTTATGACTAATCCTTGATATTTCTCTTATGATGAAAAACTTATTTCTTGGATATATTTGTATCTTGCATGTTATCTAACCCATGTAGGTACTTGGTTGAATCAAATTCCATGAGGTTGAAACCTACTCAGATCTTGAGCAATCTCTACATCACCAAGTCTCTACACAAGGTGGTTGAAGACAAGGAAGCACGAAACCATTCAAACATATCCTTTGACAAATTCTATGTTGAGTTTCATGATTGTCATTTTTGGATATACAAGTGCTCCTCCTTGCAAGAACTAACCCATGTAGATAGATGGACTCAAATTCCAAGTGGTGCTCCAAATTCTTGATGTGCTACATCAACCTTGAGCAACCCACGCAAGTTCAACTACATGGACAACACCACCAACCTAGGTATGTTATTCCATCTTAGAGAAGCTTTACTCCGAGTCATGAGTTAAAGAAACTCGACAAGATGTGAATACATCAAGATGCTTAAACGAAAAATGGCAGTCCCATTTTGAGCTTAAACGATGAGTATGGCCTATGATCAAGTGATCTCACTTGACTCCTAAGTCAATATACTCTAACATAGGTGACTTTGTCGCCGACCATCTCTAGATGAAGTTCTCCTGTGTTCTTTTCTGAGTTTTGCATTTGTCTCATGCATTTGTGTTTCCCCTTTCAAAAAAAAACTTCATCTAGATTTCTTTCTGTTTTCTCTGCATTTTCTGCATCTAATTCCTTGCTATCTTTCAGTTAATTCCTTGCAAATCCTTGTGAGATCTTACTAGTCTAGTGAGCTGAGGTGACAAGTGTTTTCTCTGCGATGAACTCGGTTACAACAATTTGTTATTTTCGGTCCAACCGAATCCTTTCGGTGCGACCAAAGCATACCACTCGGTGCCACCGATTTCATAACAGGAAAAACTCTTTGCCACATATTCTGTGTTTCTTCTGATCCAGCTCCACTCAATGAATCTTGTCCTCTACAAGCATCACATTTTTATCATTGCTTTATGTTGTGACTCAAGGATCAAACCCATTCACGACAAATTCCAGAGGGGAGAGAGAGATCACATCTTTATCAAGCCCTTCTTCGAAATTGATGTCAAAGGGGGAGAGGGAGATCACATCAAAGCTTATCATTTAGAGAAAGAGATCACATCAGCGAAGGAGAGAGAGAGATCCTTCAGGGGGAGAGAGAGATCTCCAGGGGGAGAGGATACTTAAGTAGAAAGTATTTCTCAAGGATCCCAGATGCTTGGTGTTCAAGAGGAGAGATGTCCACATGTCTTCTTAAGGGGAGGGACATGTTCATATGATCTGTTGTGCTAAATTCTGCATTAGCATACATTAGCTTTGAACTTTAGCTCTGATCATCATTCATATCTTTCAGCTCTGTTTTCCTTCAGCTCTGATTTTCTATTCCCTATCTTCTCCCAGTATCCCATGTTAGATTCAGGGGGAGCAAGACATCTAAGGGAAAGAGATCATTTAAATTCATTGCATATCTTTACTCTTGGGGACATGTCTAATCCAATGTAGTACTCAGTACTCACTCTCTACATGTCATCCCAGTCTTGGAATTCTTGTGGTTTCTTCTGTTTGCTCTGGCTAGTAGATGTATCTGTGTTATCTAACCTTATTTGTGCAGGTTCATTCCATCCTAAGCCAACTAAAGACCACAAGGTAAGTATATGCATCATAATCATGTGTATGAGGAATTCTTGCTCATGTACATAATGTTTGCAAGAAGGACTCATGGGCACGAAGGTATTCTCTTCAATACTTTTTCCTCTGATGCATATAGCCAAGATACACGTAACACATTGCATGCTCTATCATGGTTATGCTATCACATGCTTCTATATTTCATATTCACATGATTGCATACATGTCGGGGGAGCCTATGCTTGTTACATGTCTTTCCAAAGCTTTACTTGCTATTCTTTATATCTTTATCTAAAGCTTTGATGTATGTTGCCATCAATTACCAAAAAGGGAGAGATTGAAAGCACAAGTGCTCCCTATGTGGTTTTGGTAATTAATGACAACATATCTCTTGTTGGACTAACACTTTTTTCTAGTATGTTTCAGATAAGTTCAACAATGGAGTGGCATGGACTAAAGGATGTGGGAACTCCTTCAAGATGCTAAGGACAAAGGATTGGCTCGAGCTTCAAGCTCAAAACTCTTCATTTTACATTTTAGTGATCCAAGATCACATTGAGTCTATAGGAAAAGCCAATACTATCAAGGAGGGATGAAGTGTTGCTTAATGAGCCTCTTGCTTCATGTGCTTAGTGATATGCTCCAAATACCCTCAACTACTTTCCCACTTCCACACATATGTCCTAAACCTAAAGTCAAACTCGGCCCCACTGATTCTTTCTATCCGGCGCCACCGAGTTTGGATGTCTTAGCCACTGCCACAAACCCTAGGCAAATTGGTCTCACCGATAGGGATCTCGGTCTCACCGAGATGGGATTGTAATCACTCTGTGTATGTCCATTATCAAAATCGGTCTCACCGAGTTTGAGCAATCGGTACTACCGAGATTACAAAGCAAACTCTCTAGTTAACTTATTATCAAATTCGACCCCACCGAGTTTGATAATCGGTCCAACCGAGTTTGCGTGACCAACTCTCTGGAAAGCTTATTACCAAAATCGGTCCCACCGAGTTTGTGTAATCGGTCTCACCGAGATTACGTTATGCCCTAACCCTAACCATATCGGTCCGACCGAGTTGCATTTCGGTCCCACCGAAAACCCTAACGGTCACATTATTTGCTAAATCGGTCTGACCGAGTTTAACGATTCGGTCCCACCGAGTTTGGTAGATTGCGTGTAACGGTTAGATTTTGTGTGGAGGCTATATATACCCCTCCACCTCCTCTTAATTCATGGAGAGAGCCATTAGACTGAACCTACACTTCCAGCATCCTATTTCTGAGAGAGAACTACCTACTCATGTGTTGAGGCCAAGATATTCCATTCCTACCATATGAATCTTGATCTCTAGCCTTCCCCAAGTTGCTTTCCACTCAAACCCTGTTTTCACCAGATCCAAATCCTATGAGAGAGAGTTGAGTGTTGGGGAGACTATCATTTGAAGCACAAGAGCGAGGAGTTCATCATCAACACACCATTTGTTACTTCTTGGAGAGTGGTGTCTCCTAGATTGGCTAGGTGTCACTTGGGAGCCTCCGACAAGATTGTGGAGTTGAACCAAGGAGTTTGTAAGGGCAAGGAGATCGCCTACTTCGTGAAGATCTACCGCTAGTGAGGCAAGTCCTTTGTGGGTGACGGCCATGGTGGGATAGACAAGGTTGCTTCTTCGTGGACCCTTCGTGGGTGGAGCCTCCGTGGACTCAAGCAAAACTGCTACCCTTCGTGGGTTGAAGTCTCCATCAACGTGGATGTACGATAGCACCACCTATCGGAACCACGCCAAAAACATCCGTGTCTCCAAATTGCGTTTAAATCCTCCAATCCCTTCCCTTTACATTCTTGCAAGTTGCATGCTTTATTTTCCGCTGCTCATATACTCTTTGCATGCTTGCTTGCTATATGTTGTGAATGTTAAACTTGTGCCTAAACTCCACTCAAACTTTAAAGAAACTTAAAAACTGCAACTTTAGTACTTAGTGTCTAATCACCCCCCCCTCTAGACACCTCTTCTCAAGGTCCTACAGGTGTGCTACCGAAGCGTGGCATATCTGTGTTCCAAGGTTAGCACAGTACATTTTGAAGAGGTTACTGGTGAATTGCGAAACATTGTCGGTGATGATGCGGTTAGGCACCCCAAATCGGCTCACGAGGCCCTTGATGAACTTGACGGCGGAGCCCGCTGGGATGGTGCGGACAGCTTCCACCTCAGGCCACTTGGTGAACTTGTCCACGGCGACGTAGAGGTAGCGATAGCCCCCTGGTGCCTGAGGGAACGGGCCCAGAATGTCCAGCCCCTAAATTGCGAACGGCCATGAGAGGAGTATAGTCTGCAGTCCCCCTGCCGGCTGATGGATCTGCTTGGCGTGGAATTGGCAGGCATCACAAGCCTTCACCAGCTCAACAGCGTCACTGAGTGCTGTGGGCCAGTAGAATCCACTGCGGAACGCCTTGCCAACGAGGGTTCGTGACGATGAGTGATGCCCACAGTCTCAACCGTGTATGTCTACCAACAGCTCCTTCCCTTGCTCTCTAGAAATGCAACGTAGGAACACGTCATTTGGTCGCCTCCGGTAGAGCTCTCCATCCTCGATGCAAGAGGGGTCGTGGCTTGCCGCGCCCGCGCCTCCAAGGCCCTACTCCTTCTCCGGCAGGGTCCCTTGTGTAAAGTAGTTCTTGAGCTCTGCGATCCAACACCCTTCCTGAGGCTCCAACGCCAGGAGAATGCGTGCCCTTAAGGCCGGGCCGCAGGCCGGGGCTCCCGAGGCAGGCGGCTGAGGGAGCTCCTCCCGAGGTTGCGCCGTGCTCGATAGTGATGGCGCCGCCGAGGGCTCGAAGAGTCGCTCCTCGAAGACGCCAGGGTCCTGAGGCAGCCGCCTGGATGCCCTCTTGGCGATTTCATCAGCCACTTGGTTGGTGCCCCGAGGCACATGCTGCAACTCCAGCCCCCAGAACTGTTTCTCCATCCTACGAACCTCCGCGAGGTAGGCTTCCATGTGCTCGTCCTTCGGCTCGTATATCTTGTTGGAGAAGTTGATGAGGAGTTGCGAATCGCACTTGATGATGAGGCGCTTTACCCCCAAGGCGACTGCGGCTTTCAGGCCTACTATCAGGCCTTCGTACTCTGCTATGTTGTTGGAGACCTTTTCTCCGTGCTGGAAACAGAGTTGTACGGTGTAGTAGAGCTTGTCCTGATTAGGAGATACGAGCACCGCGCCGGCCCCCGCGCCATGTCGGGAGAATGCCCCGTCGAAGTACATGACCCAGCCGTCCGGTGCCTCGCTTCCCGGGGAAAGTGATCGGTCCTTGCCTGCCTCGAGGCTCGGTGCCTCCGCCCATTCTGCCACGAAATCTGCAAGTGTCGCTCCCTTGTTGACTCTGGTCGTGCTGAATTCTAGCTGAAACGCTTGTAGTTCGATGTTCCATTCAGCGACTCTTCCAGCCGAGTTGGGGCTCCTGAGTACCCTTTCGAAGGGGTATGCTGAGACGACCTTGATGGGATGGCCTTGGAAGTAGTGCCGCAGCTTTCGCGAGGCTACCAAAAGCGCGAGGAGGAGTTTTTGAGGCATGGGGTACCGCGCCCTTGCGTCCCGTAGCACTGTGCTGACGAAGTAGACAGGATACTCGACGAGGTTGAGGGTGCTGGCGCTCCTTGCGTCCTCCGGAGGTTGGGGCGCCTCCTGAGACGATGGAGCCCCCAGCGCTTGATCGCTTGGAAAGTCCTCTTCTGCTCCGGGTGCGCTCCCCTGCTACGGCTGATCCTTTTCGGCTGTGGTCGCGGTCTTCGCGAGGCTTTCTTGGCTTCGCTTGGATTCAGCCCGGACGGTTGTTGCGGACTTCGTCCGACGCTCCTTCCTAACCGCCACCAGGGCTGCGCTGGTGGAGTAGGGGGTGGCTGCAAGGTAGAGCACCAGGAGCTCCCGAGGACGCGGAGCTACCATCACCGGAGGGCTGGTAAGGTACCTCTTGAGATCTTGGAATGCCTTGTCGGCCTCTTCAATCCATTCAAAGGGGCCCTTCTTCTTCATCAGCTTGAAGAAGGGCAGTTCTCGTTCCCCCAGCTTGGAGATGAAGCGTCCTAGCACAGTTACACGCCCGGTGAGCTTCTGCATTTCTCTGAGGGTTTTTGGCGGGCTCATGTCTTCGACTGCTTTGACCTTCTCCGGGTTGGCCTCGATGCCCCTGTGGGACACGAGGAAACCCAGGAGCTTGCCCGAGGGGACTCCAAACACGCACTTCTCCGGGTTGAGCCGCAGGTTTACTTCATTGAGGCTCGCGAAGGTCTCTTCCAAGTCTTGTATCAGGGTTTTTGCCTCCCGAGACTTCACCATAATGTCATCGACGTAAGCCTCAGCGTTCCTCCCGAGCTGCTGGCTCAAGGCGATGTGCATCAACCGCTGAAAGGTCGCGCCTGTGTTGCGCAACCCAAACGACATGCATGTATAGAAGTACACTCCGCATGGGGTCAGGAAAGACGTTTTTTCCACATCTTCTACCACCATCTTGATCTGGTGATAGCCCGAGAAGGCATCCAGGAAGCACAACAGGTCACACTCAGTGGTGGAGTCGACGATCTGTTCGATGCGAGGGAGCGGAAATGGATCCTGCGGGCATGCCTTGTTGAGGTTGGTGAAGTCGACACACATGCGCTTCTTTCCTCCCTTCTTCGGCACGACAACCGGGTTAGCTAACCAATCCGGGTAGCGGACCTCGCGAATAACCCCTGCTGCCTCTAGCTTGCGGGTCTCTTGGACGATTAAAGCTTGCTTCTCAGTGGACTGCCGCTTCGCCTTCTGCTTTACGGGGCGCACGTTGGGGCACACGTTGAGGTGATGCTCAATCACACCCCTCGGGACCCCCGCTAGCTGATCAGGTTCCCATGCGAATACCTTCTTGTTCGCGCGCAGGAACTTCACCAAGGCCTCCTCCTGCTCGGGTTCGAGGTTGGCACCTATGGTGAAGGTTGCGTCATTGGGCCCGTCCTCGTCGACCGGTACCTGCTTGGTTTCCGCCTTGTCTTGGGTGAACAACTGCTTCTTCTTAGCCGGCGCAGCCCCATTGGGCTCGAGGGTGTCAGTGCTGGCGGGCTACGCCACCGCGGCCATCTTGAAAGCAAGCTTGAGCGCCTGCAGTGCATCTTTTGTGTCTCCTGACACAGTAAGGACGCCGCTGCTCCCGGGCATCTTCATGAGGTTGTACGCCGGGTGAGTTGCTGCCATGAACCGGGCCAAGGCCCGGTAGCCGAGGATGGCGTTGTAGGGGAGGCCAATGGGGGCGATGTCGAAGTCGATCAGCTCTGTGCGGAAGTTGTCGTAGGTGCCGAAGGTGACCGGCAGGCGAATCTGTCCCAAGGAGGCGGTGGAACCGACTTTGACACCCGAGACAGGCCTGCTGGGCTAAAGCCGCTCTGGTGGCACGTGGAGGAGGCTAAAGGCCTCCACAGAGAGCACGTTGAGGCCGGCACCGCCATCAATAAGGGTCCTGGTGACGGCCACTTGGCAGATGGTGGGGGTGCACAGCATCGGGAGCGCACCCGACCCGGCGGGGTTGGAGGGGTGACCGTCCGAGTTGAAGGTCAAATCGGCCACGGGCGCCACCCAGCCCGGGGGGGCTTCTCGGCGCTTGGAGGCGGTGCCGATCTGGCGGGTGAACGGCTTGACGTGGCCGCCCGAAGGTGGCGTCTGTGAGCCGCCCAGGAGAGCTGCGACGACCGGGGGCACTGGCGCGGCGTAATGGGTGAGGAAGAGGTCGCGCAGCTCCCCCGAGGAGGTCACAGAAGCCGTCGGTAGGTGGAGCAGCCACATGCGCGGAACACCGGTGAAGGCCACAGGAAACCAGTTGGCCATCACTCGTTGCTGCCTCCGCCCTGAGGACGGCTCTCGTCGACGCCAAAGAGAAAACCAGCGGATCCGCCGCGCCGCTGTAGCGCGCGGCATCTCGGCTTGAACTTGAGCGCCATCGCACTGCCGCAAGGCGGGGCAAGGCTCAAGCCTCGACCCAAAGGTTTCATCGGCTGCTGGAGCGGGCGGCACGTCCGTGGGGGCGCGACGGGCGTGGGACGACGAACCGGCAGGAGCCAGCGACAGGGTGGCGGTGCGGCCTTCCCGCCGCACCGAAGGATGCAAGGACGAGGCCTGCTGCTCGTTCCCCGCCGAGCCGGTGGCGGTGTTGGCGGCAGGCGACGGGGAATGAGGGGGGCGACCGCCAACGTGCGCCATCTGGGCGACGCGTGTGGCGAGAGCAGCCCGACGCTCGGCGCGGGCTCGGCGAGCGCCAGCCATGGACACCGTGGAAGACCACACACGACCAGCGGAAGAAAGATTCCGGCGCACCCCTACCTGGAGCGCCAAATGTCGGATTTCGGGTTCCGGCAGACCCTTGAGGTTCGAACTTTGGGGTGCACACGGAGATCTTTCCCCTACCGGCTCACGTATCGAAGTCTCGCAAAGGATCTAGGCTAGAAGGAAGAACACACAGGGGACACGAGATTTATACTGGTCCAGGCCACCATTGTGGTGTAATACCCTACTCCAGTGTGTAGTGTGGTGGATTGCCTCAGGGGCTGATGATGAATAGTACAAGGGAGAACAGCCTCGCGAGGGCTGTTCTTGAGCTGGTGTGACGAACTGCCTGGGTGAGTTCAGTCGCCTCTCTTTCTATGCGTGATCTAGATCCTCCTCTTCTACTGTGGTGGCTAGTCCTATTTATAGAGGGAGGCCCTGGGCCTCTTCCCCAATAATGAGCGGGAAGGGTGCCAACAACTGGCCATTTTGAAGGGGAACATCTAGTACACTTATCCTGACTAAAGTTGGTCTTCGGCTGCCAAAGGCTCGGAAGATGACGCCGCCCTGGGCTCCACGATGACCTCCATCCTGCCGTTCTACTGGTCTTGGTCTTGTTGCACCGAAACGGCAACCTTTGCCTGATGCCTTGGCCTGCGCTTGCCCCTTTGCACCGAAGGGGAAACAAGGACATCAAGACGCCGGCGCCTCCTCGGCGCCCTTTGGTCTCGATCGTCATGGCTTGCGTCACGGGCCCCTCGCGGGGTGCCCTACCTTGATCTCTCCGCCTCCTCGCGAGCCTGCCTGATGAGGCTGCTCCTGAGGAAGCTTCCTGTTGCCCGCCCCGCGAGGCTTGGCCCCTCGCGAGGGTCTTGAGCTGATGAGCTGGGCTGCACTAGGCCCCCACTTGAGCCACGCCGCAGGCCGCAGGCAGGCAAGTCTGGGGACCCCCGTTCCCAGAACGTCGACAGAATCACATGGCCCGGGTCGGACCGCTAGGGTCAAATGGGGAAGAGATTCCTGTTAATTTAGTATATGACCAAGTAGAGGTGGCTGCTAGATATTCCCAACAGGATTGTAAATTAGACCGCATGTTGGACGGTATAGAGGAGGAAGTTTTTAAGTCCTAAGTGACTATGTACTTTCCTTCTAGCTGGATTGTAAATCGATTGTCATGGCCGAACTTTTTGCTTCGACCTCTCGACCCGAAGATACGGAGTGTTTTCCGAATACCTGAGCGGCAAAATAAACCTGGGTATGCGTGGAAACTAGGCGTAGGGGTCATAGTTGCTTGAACAGACAAGTTGTATCCGGCTAGTTATGTTATATTACATTAAAATTGTAAGAAACATCTTCCAGGGAGAATATTTTCGTTAACGGTTCCTTTCCCTGGGTGTGCATGCATTTTATGTGCATGTCCGGACCGTGATGAAAAAATCACAATGTGAATAACTTCTGGGGGTTAACAATGGAACAAGTGCAAAGACATCTTTAGTTCACCGACCGAATATTCCCTTAAGAACGCTAGCTTTCGGCTTCACCTAGTCTGAGGTACACATCCGGATGACCTGGCAGTAACAATCGCAGAGGTGCTCCCTTTATGCCCTAGCCGAACTAACGGGAGCATAGGGCATCAGCACAGGAGCCAGGCAACCCAGCTTGGCCAAAACTTAAGTCATATCGATTCATATAATGGCAAAGAAAAGGTACATATGGGAGAAAACGCATATGTGATGAGCTTGATGCTCGGGAAATAGTATTAGCAAGCTTCTGTCCAGGAAGCCCCCAGGTATAACGGACGAACATACTTGAAGATGTATGCGTCAGGGGTGCACGGTCTAACTGCATGAAAGCTTTGAAGGCTAAAGAGAAAAAACGAAAAGAGAGAAAAAAATGATGAAAACAATAAGAGGAAGGAGACGAACAAAGAGTTCGGCGCTAGGCATAGAATCTTTGGAGTCTGGCAGCGTTCAGGGGTTCGGATCTAGTCGATTGTCTGATGCATCACGCTAGAGGTACGCCCCTCCGGTGAGAACTTCGTCGATGATGAAGGGACGCTCCCACTTGGGCTTGAGTTTGTCCTTTTTCTACTCCGGTAGGCGTAGAACGAGTTCGCCGACGTTGTCAGTTTTGGCCGGCACTTCTCTGCTTTGATACCTGTGAGCCTGCTGTTGATAAAATGCGGAACGGGCTTTTGTGATGTCGCGCTCCTCCTCCACGGCATCTAAGCTATCCTGCTGATCGAGCTCGTCCTCTCTCTCTTCGTACATGCGCACTTGAGGTGAGTCATGAATAATGTAGCAGGGTAATACTGCCTCTGCGTCGTACACCATGAAAAAAGGTGTGTATCCGGTAGTGCGATAGGGCATGGTCCGCAACCCCCAGAGTACGGAGTCGAGCTCCTCAACCCAGTGCTTGTCTGATTCCTTCAAAGACTGCACTAGTCTGGGCTTAATGCCACTCATAATGAGACCACTGGCTCTTTCGACTTGACCGTTTGTCTGTGGGTGATAGACAGAGGCGTAATTGAGCTTGATGCCCAGATTGGCGCACCAGGTTTTCACTTCGTCGACTGTGAAATTGGAGCCGTTGTCGGTGATGATGTTGTGCGGAACACCATAATGGTGTACAACACTGGATATGAATTCTATCACCGGCCCGGATTTGGTCATTTTAACTGGTTTGGCTTCTACCCACTTAGTGAATTTATCCACCATGACCAGCAAATAGTTTTTTCTTGTGGCTTCCTCCTTTAAGGGGTCCAACCATATCCAGTCCCCAGACCGCAAAAGGCCAAGTGATGGGGATTGTTTGTAGGGAAGTGGGGGGGGGGGCATATGGCTTTGGTTGGTGAAGAGTTGGCATCCGACGCAACGTTGGACAAGGTCCTGTGCATCTAGGGCCGTCGGCCAATAAAACCTTGTACGGAAGGCCTTGCTAACAAGGGCCCGAGCTGCGGCGTGGTGCCCGCCAAGACCGGCGTGAATCTCAGCCAGGAGCTGCCGCCCCTCCTCCTCGGAGATACATCTTTGAAAGACGCCGGTAGCGCTTTTCTTATAGAGTTATCCATCGTGAACCTTATAGGCCTTCGAACACCGGACAATGCGGCGGGCCTCATTCTGATCCTTAGGAAGTTCCTTCCTATTAAGGTAGGCCAAGAAGGGTTCGGTCCATGGGGCAATGACCTCCATAATTAGATGGTCCGACGGTGTTATTTCGGTGGCTGAGCCGCCGATGATATATGTGTGTTCGGAATCTGGAGTTTTCTTCGGATCCAGACTAGTGTTGACGCTTTCCCCCTGCCAGACCACGGATGGCTTAGAAAGTCTTTCCAAAAAGATATTGGGTGGGATGGGGTGGCGCTTGGCACCAATACGAGCGAGGACGTCCACCGCTTGATTACTCTCTCGGGCCACACGATGAAACTCAAGCCCCTCGAACCGAGCCGACATCTTTAGGACGGCATTACGATAAGCTGCCATCTTTGGATCCTTGGCATCGAAATCTCCATTTATTTGAGATATTGCTAGGTTTGAGTCGCCGCGCACCTCCAGGCATTGCATGCCCATGGAGACAGCCATCCGGAGACCATGCAATAAGGCCTCGTATTCGGCTGCGTTGTTGGAATCTGTGTATAGTATTTGGAGTACGTACTGGACGACGTCTCCAGTAGGAGACGTTAACACGACGGCCGTTCCTAGCCCTGCCAGCATTTTGGAGCCATCAAAATACATAACCCAATTGGAATATGTGCCGTACTCTTTAGGGAGTTCGACCTCTGTCCATTCAGCGATGAAGTCAGCCAGTAGTTGGGATTTAATAGCTCGACGTGATTTTTATGTAATATGGAATGGAAGGAGTTTAATGGCCCATTTGGCAATCCGGACTGTGGCATCGCGGTTGTTTATAATGTCGTTAAGTGGTACTTCGGAAGCCACCGTGATCGAACACTCCTGGAAGTAGTGTCGGAGCTTTCGGGATGCCATGAAGACCGCGTATGCTATCTTTTGATAATGGGGGTACCGGGATTTGCATGGTGTAAGGACAGTGGATACGCAGTATGCTGACTTCTGAAGCGGGAATTTGTGTCCGTCCTGTTCTCGTTCAGCGACGAGCACGACACTCACCACCTGATGTGTTGCCAATATGTATAATAACATAGGTTGGCCGACGTTTGGCGCGCCAAGATTGGGTTGCTTGCTAGAAGGGTTTTTATCTCCTCCAGTCCGGCTGTTGCCGCATCCGTCCACTGGAAGTGATTGGTTCGCCGTACAAGGCGATAGAGTGGCAGTGCCTTTTCTCCCAATCTGGAGATAAAGCGGCTTAGAGACGCCAGGCGAGTTTTTGGACTTGTTTGAGGTCCGTTGGCGTGGCTAGTTGAGATAGAGCTCGAATTTTTGCTGGATTTGCTTCAATTCCTCTATTGGAAATGATGAAGCCCAGCAGTTTTCCAGCGGGAATGCCGAAAACACATTTTTCTGGATTGAGATTAATGTCATACGCGCGGAGGTTGTCGAATGTGAGATGTAAATCGTCTATTAGTGTTTCGTCGTGCCTAGTTTTGATGACGACGTCGTCCACATAAGCTTCAACTGTCTTGCCGATCTGTTTCTCCAGGCATGTTTGAATCATGCGTTGGTATGTGGCGCCGGTGTTCTTGAGCCCGAAGGGCATGGTGTTGAAGCAGAATGGCCCATATGGGGTAATAAATGCCGTTGCAGCTTGATCGGACTCCTTCATTTTGATTTGATGGTATCCGGAATATGCATCAAGAAAACACAGTGAGTCGTGTCCTACCGTAGCATCGATGATTTGATCAATGCGGGGGAGGGGGAAGGGAACCTTGGGGCAAGCCTTATTGAGGTCTTTAAAGTCGACGTGCAGGTGCCAAGATTTGTCCTTCTTTGGTAACATCACCAGGTTTACCAGCCAGTCCGGATGTTTTATTTCTCTGATGAATCCGGCCTCGATTAGCTTGGCCAGCTCCTCCCCCATTGCTTGGTGTTTGGGTTCGGAAAAGCGCCGCAGTGCTTGTTTGACTGGTTTGTATTTCTTTAATATATTGAGGCTATGTTCGGCCAGCTCGTGTGGGATTTCGGGCATGTCAGAAGGGTGCCAGGCGATTATATCCCAGTTTTCACGAAGGAAATCCCGTAGTGCGGCTTCGACCACGGGGTCTAGTTGTACTCCAATGGACGCTGTCTTCTTGGGGTCCGTTGGGTGGACCTGCAATTTGACTATTTCTTCTGCCGGTTTGAAGGAGGTGGATTTGGGCCGTTTGTCTAAGATCGCATCGTCCCTATCCACCGTAGAGCACAGTGCAGTTAATTCTTCGGTCGCGAGGGCTTCAGAAAATGCCTCAAGGGCCAGGGATGCGGTTTTGTTTTCGGCGAGGAGTGCTATGTCCGGATCACTGACAAGAGTGATTATGCCATTTGGTCTGGGCATTTTGAGCTTCATGTACCCGTAATGAAGTATAGCTTGGAAGCGTGTAAAAGCGTCTCGCCCCAACAGGGCGTGGTATCCGCTGCTGAAAGGAGCCACTTGGAAGGTGATTTCTTCAGACCGATAATTCTCCGGCGTGCCGAATACCACGTCAAGTGTGATTTTTCCCGCACACCGCGCCTCCCGACTGGGAATGATTCCTCGGAAGGTCGTGTTGCTTTGCTCGATGCGGCTTCTATTTATTTCCATCTTGTGGAGTGTATCCTCATATATGAGGTTTAGTCCGCTACCGCCGTCCATGAAGACCTTGGTGAGTCGAAAGCTATCCACGATGGAACTGAGGACTAATGCGGCTGGTGCTCGGACTGTCCTGTATTATGGTTCATCACCGGCATTAAAGGTTATAGCCGTGTCGTTCCAAGGGTTTATCGCAGCGATTTGACAGACTTCGGCGAGGTCGCGTAGTGCCCTTTTGCGCTTATTGTTTGAGGAGAATGTCTCAAAGACCGCCAATACTCTGGGGTCGTTGTCTTTTGGAGGGTGTGCTCTGGGGTGTTTTTGGTAAGGATGTCCTCGCCGCTCTTGGCTACCTGCCGGAGTATCCAACATGCTCTAAGGCTGTGGGTTGGTATGGTGTCCGGTGTTGTGTGTATTTTGCATGGGCCATCGAGCCATCCCTCTAGAACGGTTCCATGCCGCGTAACGAGATTATATTTCTTGGCTATTGGACTGGGCGCGTCGCGGGGATGCACCCTTTTCGCCTGGACCAGCGGTTGAGTTAGGACCGATGGCGCCCAACAAGCTGCCTTATCCGTCCAGCCGCTTTCCATTGCACTTTAATTCTGTACGATAGTTGCCAAGTCAACGAAGTGTAGTATGCGGTGACGATTAATGGCGTTGAGGATTCCTTCGTTCGTGCAATTGTTGCAGAATGCTGATATCGCGTCCTCGTCGCGGCAATCTTTAACCTTGTCCTTGACAAGGAGGAATCTGGCCCAGAAGTGGTGGACCATTTCCTGAGACTACTGTTGTATGCTCATGAGAGTGCTTATGTCTGGGTGGGTGTGTGGAATTGGATCCAGACCCTTTCCCGATCGATGATCCGGAGACTGAAGGTTTTCCACACATAACAGTCCGGGCCCCGAAATATCTTCTGGTTGCTTATGCCCGCCGTCTGATCCTATGTTCGGAAGGCCGGTCACCTCCTTTTGCTGATGGTTATCCGGCTCTACGGGGTCGGCGATCCGGACATAGTCCGTTTCAGTATAGGGGAAGAGTTGCCGTCTTGCTCCTCGACTACCGCTATCTGGTGAGTGACCGGTGGAGATTTGATTTCTCTTTGGTCGGGTTTAAGCCCGATCTGATCATAATCGATGGCGATTCTCAGGGCGGCGATACGATCAAGGAGCTTGTTTAAAGATGAAAACTCCGCTGGATCCATCTGCTTGGAGTGTTTGGGGTCGATAGGAAGAGGATTTTCGATGGCCCGAGAGGTCATCATCGGCTAAACGGCTGAACGGGTGGTCACGGTAAAGCCGCCCAGCAGGAGGGTTTGGCCTGGGGCCAGTTCTCCTCCGGCGGTGATATTGTCTTTAAGGACAAGGCGAGTCATTGATCCTGTCGTCAATGGCACAGTGGAACTCTCAATGAAAGCACCAATGTCGGTGTCAAACCGCGGATCTCGGTAGGGGGTCCCGAACTGTGCGTCTAAGGTCGATGGTAACAGGAGATGTGGGATACGATGTTTACCTGTGTTCGCCCTCTCTATGGAGGTAATACCCTACTTCCTGCTTGATTGATCTTGATGGATATGAGTATTACGGGAGTTGATCAACCATGAGATCGTAATGGCTAAACCCTAGAAGTCTAGCCTGTATGACTATGGTAATGAGTCTCTTTTTCGGGACTAAGTCCTCCGTTTATATAGACACCGGGAGGATCTAAGGTTACGCAAGGTCGGTTACAAAGAAAGGAATCTACATATTCGGTCGCCAAGCTTGCCTTCCACGCCAAGGAGAGCCTTATCCAGACACGGGTGCAGTCTTCGGTCTTCGTATCTTCACAGCCCATCAGTCCGGCCCATGGCTAACAGGCCGGACGCCCGAGGACCCCTTTGTCCAGGACTCCCTCAATGAGTATTACAGGAGTTGATCTACCGCGAGATCGTAATGGCTAAACCCTAGAAGTCTAGCCTGTATGACTATGGTAATGAGTATCTCCCTCTCCGGACTAAGTCCTCCGGATTATATAGACACCGGGAGGATCTAGGGTTACACATGGTCGGTTACAAAGAAAGGAATCTACATATTTGGTCGCCAAGCTTGCCTCCCATGCCAAGGATAGTCCCATCCGGACATGGGTGCAGTCTTCGGTCTTCGTATCTTCACAGCCCATTAGTCGGCCCATGGCTAGCAGGCCGGACGCCCGAGGACCCCTTAGTCCAGGAATCCCTCAGCAGGATCTTGTAGATAGTCAGGCTTCTCAGCCTTTTCATTTGTAGTTGTCTGTACTCAGACAAGTTAAGCTTCCGCTTATGCTTGTTGCTTGTATGACTTGAATGCCGGGTCATCATACCCATGTTTGTAATACCTGGCTCTTCGGAGCCTAATGAATAAATACTTGAGTTGTAGAGTTTTTTTGTGATGCCATGTTTTATTTGTAGATATCGAGAATATTGTGTGTATGATTTGAAATGCTTGGTATGTGTGGGATCCGACAACCTAGTTATTTATCCTGGGTAGCCTCTCTTACCGGGAAATGTCTCCTAGTGCTTCCACTGAGCCATGGAAGCTTTCTACTGCTCCAGAACACTTAGCTTGGCCAGCATGTGTCCTTCTTCGTTCTTGTGTCTGTCCCTTCGGGGAAATGTCACGGGGTGTCTACGGGAGTCCTGTTAGCCTGCTACAGTCCTGATTCTCCGGAGTCCTGTTAGCCCAGCTGCTACAGCCCAGATTCACTCGCTGATGACCGACACGTTCGTTGCTGAGTCATGTATTATAACGCCCCCGATGCGGCTATATCTCCCACGTGTCGAGGCACGACTTAGAGGCATAACCGCATTGAAAGCAATGTCGCAAGTGAGGTAATCTTCACACAACCCATGTAATTATTAAGGGAAAGATACATAGTTGGCTTACAGTCGCCACTTCACACAATACATAAATAAACATCCATCATTCAGAGTACACTCAAGGTCCGGCTACGGAACCAAAATAAAGAAGATACCCCAAATGCTACACAGATCCCCGAATCGTCCCAACTGGGCTCCACTACTGATCATCAGGAAAAGACACATAGTAACGACCACGTTCCTCGTCGAACTCCCACTTGAGCTCGGTTGAGTCACCTGCACCGCCTCGTCGGAACTCGCAACTGTTTTGAAGTATCTGTGAGTCACGGGACTCAGCAATCTCACACCAGAGATCAAGACTATTTAAGCTTATAGGAAGGACAGAGTAGTAAAGTGGAGCTGCAGCAAGCGACTAGCATATATGGTGGCTACTTCGCAAAAGAGAGCGAGAAGAGGAGCAAAGCACGGTCGTGAAACTAATAGCGATCAAGAAGTGATCCTGAACTACTTACGTCGACATAACTCCAACATCGTGTTCACTTCCGGACTCCGCCGAGAAGAGACCATCACGGTTACACACGCGTTGATGTGTATTTTATTTGAGGTCAACTTTGGGTTTTCTACAACCGACATTAACAAATTCCCATCGACTCATAACCGCGGGCACGGCTTTGAAAGATATTACCTGCAGGGTGTCCCAACTTAGCCCATTATAAGCTCTCACGGTCAACGAAGGATATTCCTTCTACCGGGAAGACCCGATCAATCTCGAATCCCGGACTACAAGACATTTCGACAGAATAAAACAAGACCAGCAAAGCCACCCGAATGTGCCGACAAATCCCGATAGGAGCTGCACATATCTTGTTCTCGGGCACACCGGATGAGCCAGACGTCGGGTTGGCATAAACCCTGGTTGCCCAAGGGGCGCCGGACATCGCTCAAGTTGGACCAGCAATCGAAGGAGAACTGGCCCGGGGGTTAAAATAAAGATGACCCTCGGGCTCGCGAAAACCCGGGGGAAAAGGCTTAGGTGGCAAATGGTAAAACCAAAGTTGGGCCTTGCTGGACGAGTCTTATTCAAAGCGAACTGTCAAGGGGGTCCCATAAATCACCCAACCGTGTAAGGAACGCGAAATCAAGGAACATAACACCGGTATGACGGAAACTAGGGTGGCAAGAGTGGAACAAAACACCAGGCATAAGGCCGAGCCTTCCACCCTTTACCAAGTATATAGATGTATTAATTATAGCAGATATATATTGTGATATCCCCAACAGTAAACATGTTCCAATAAGGAACAACATCTCCATGTTCCAACAAGGAACAAACTTCAGCTTCACCTGCAACTAGCAACGCTATAAGAGGGCTGAGCAAAGCGGTAACATAGCCAAACAACGGTTTGCTAGGAAAAGGATGGTTAGAGGCTGACATGGCAATATGGGTGGCATGATATAGCAAGTGGTAGGCATCGCAGCATAGGCATAGCAAAAGAGCGAGCAACTAGCATAGCAAAGATAGAAGTGATTTCGAGGGTATGGTCATCTTGCCTGCAATGTTCTCAGAGTTGTCGAAAGCTTGATCCTCGAAAGCGTTCTCAACAGGTTCCTCGTTCACGTACTCGTCTCCCGACTCTACCCAAAGCAACAACACAAACAAAGGAACCACAATAAATCACGGTGCAATGCACAATCAACATGATGCAAAACATGCATGATATGCGAGATGCAATATGCAATGCGTATGTGCGCTCCGGAAGGTAAATGATGAACCAGGCATCAACTTGGCAAACCAAGCATGCCACTGGAAAGATGAGATGATTTCGGTTGAAATCGATATAAAGATCACCGGAAACGGATGCACGGTTTGCAAATGACAAGCAAAACAAGAATGGCGCAAATCTGCCATTAACAGCATGATGCCACTTAGCAAGCAACAATTAATTAAGCTACTGCACCCAAACGTAACAACAAAGCACATGGCAGTGATCTACACATGATGCTCGACAAAAGATGAGCACTGAGCTACGGCTAGTTCACATCATAACAGGTTCAAACAAGCATGGCAAAAGTGCACAAAATATCAGGCTGGACATGGCAAAAACAGCATCAGGTTGCAATGTTCAGAGCAACAAAACTACATGCTACAGGAACTTAAAATAGCAAAACATGGCATGGCATGAATCTACTCAAAGCCTAGAACAAAAGTCCCTTACTGACCATAAGCCAAAAAGGACTAGAAAATATAGTAACACACATGTCAATATTGAAAGTCTCGTTAACAGATTCAGCAACATGGCATGTCAAAAACTGATAACGAGAGGGCATGTTTACAAGCTCAATGCACTCACTACAGAGCCTCAAATGATAAACTAAGCATACATACATCAAGAAGACATGACATAGAAGACATACATGGCAAGAACAATAACATAGCATAAATGGATCAACCACAACAAGCTAGGCAAAATTGAATAACATGTAAACAATCTGCCAGGAATCATTTGATAGCAAAAGTAGAGCTCGAATGACTCAAGCTATGGCACTCCATAATTGCAAAAAAAGGCCTGGATGGATAGAGCAAGACATGTTTTACAAAACACCCTTACTGAAGTATCTCAAAATATGCATAGATCTCTTGGTATCATCAAGTTAACATGGCATCAAAATCAGCTAAAACAGGGCTGAAATCAGTAACATTAGGACACCTACTTTGCATGCTTGTGCTAGTCACCACATAGATCACAAAAATACATGGCATATACCCCTGGAAAGATGGCATGGCATTTTACAAAACACATGTAGGACTCAAATTCATAGGGTGCACACATTAATCATGGCAAAATAACAAAAGTGCAAGTTCTGATAAAATCAGAAACTAACATCACATAGCACTCTTCCAACAGCATTTCGGGCATCAAGATGAGCTCAAATGAAAATGATGCAATGAGATGAAATGATCTACTCTTGAGACGAACATTTTGACATATTATACGCGCAAAATGGATCTACGATGAAAGATATACACGCCAAAAATGCAACTAAAACAACGAGATGCAAAAGACTTAGGGAAAAAAGGAGGAGAGAGTCAACGGGCTCTCGGCCGAGGCCGGATCGGGCGGATCGGCGCGCGGCCGGATCGGATAGGGCGCGGGCGGCGGCTCCCGGAGCTCGCGGAGGGCGGCGGTCGCCGGAGGAGGAGGCGCGCGGAGGGGCGGCCGGAGGCGACGCCATGAGGCGACGGCGGCAGGAGGGCGAGCGCCGGCGCAGGCCAGGCGGCGCGGCGGCGGCGGCGAAGGAGGAGCCGGACGGGCGGCGGGCGAAGGCCGGCGAGGCGGCGACGCCGGCGGCGCGGGCGAGGGCGGGCGGCCGCGGCAGGGGCGGCGGCGGCGGCGCGCCTCGCTGGCTCGGCGGCGTGCGCGGCGACAGGCTCAGGCGGGCAGCAGGCGGAGGTGGTGGCGGCGCCACGTGGCGGACGGCGGTTGGCCGGGCGGCGGCGGCGGGACGCGTCCGGCTCGCCCGGACGTGTCCGGCGGCGCGGAGGGGCAAATTTTAGGGTTTGGACTGCGAATTGATCCGGGATTTTCGGGGAAGGTGCTTAAATAGGCATAGAGGGAGCTAGGAGAGTCCAAATGAGGTGTAGTTTTCGCCCACACGATCGTGATCGAACAACGGAGAGCATGGGAGTGACTTAGATGGGTTATTGGACTGTTTTGAAGGGGTGTTGGGCTGCAACTTAAAAGAGGCTTTTGCGAGAGTGCGGTTAACCGTTGGAGTACCAAACGAGCTCCAAATGACCCGAAACTTGACCGGTGGTCTACGGGTGGTATACCAAGGCCACTAGACAAACCTCGGTCCATTTCGAGAAGGTTTAATACCCTCACACGGAAAAACGTAAAAGGGACCGCCGGGGGAGATAGGAGTGCCGGATTGCAAAACGGACAACGGGAAAAATGCTCGGAATCATGAGACGAACACGTATGCAAATGCGATGCACATGATGACATAATATAAAATGCATGACATGGACAAAAAGCAAAAGGAGAAAACCCAACCACGGAGGGAATATCATATATCAATGCCGAAAATGGCAAGAGTTGGAGTTACAAATATGGAAAGTTACTTCCGGGGTGTTACAACACTCCACCACTACAAGAGGATCTCGTCCCGAGATCTAGGACTGAAAGAACTCCGGATACTCAGAACGGAGGTGATCCTCGCGCTCCCAGGTAGCTTCTTGGTCGGAATGGTGTGACCACTTCACTTTCAGGAATTTGATTGACTTGTTGCGAGTCTTGCGCTCGGTTTCTTCAAGAATAGCAACGGGGTGCTCATGATAAGAGAGATCTTCTTGAAGGTCAATCTCTTCGAAGTTGATAGTGCGCTCGGGAGTCTTGAAGCACTTGCAAAGCTGTGACACGTGAAACACATCGTGCATGTTTTCAAAGTTGGATGGAAGCTCAAGTTGATAGGCGAGGTCGCCTCTTTTGCCAATGATCTTGAAAGGACCCACGTATCTAGGGGCAAGCTTCCCTTTGATACCGGGCGGCGAGTGCCTTTCATTGAGAGACGCGGAGGTAGACATGGTCTCCGATTTCAAAAGCCACATCACGGTGCTTATCATCATAATAGCTCTTCCGGCGCGATTATGCGGCTTTGAGATTCTCACGAATGACTTGGCACATTTCTTCCGCTTCGTGATCAAGTCATTGCCAAGAAGTTAGCGTTCACCGTCTCGAGACCAATTGAGAGGAGTACGACACTTTCGCCATAGAGAATTTCGAATGGGGCCTTGCCCGAACTCGCTTGGAAGCTGTTGTTGTATGAGAACTCGGCATATGGAAGACAATCTTCCCACTTCATACCGAAAGAAATGACACAAGCCCGAGCATATCTTCAAGGATTTGATTAACTCGCTCAACTTGGCCACTTGTTTGAGGATGGAAAGCTGTCTTTGAAACGAATGTTGGTGCCCATGGCCTTCAAAAGAATCCCAAAACTTGGAGGTAAAGATGCTGCCACGGTCTCAAGAGATCACTTGTGGAATGCCGTGCAAAGAGACAATCCTCGAGGTGTATAGCTCGCCAACCGAGCTGCTGTGATGGATTCTTTGATAGGAAGAAAATGAGCCACTTTAGTAAGCTTGTCAATGACAACGAAGATAGCATCATTTCCACGCTTGGACTTTGGAAAGCCAGTCCACGAAGTCCATTTCAATATGATCAAACTTCCATTCAGGAATAGCAAGAGGTTGGAGGAGACCAGCTGGTCTTTGGTGTTCTCTTTCACTCTTCTGCAGACATCACATTCATTCACGAATTGAGCAATTTCTCGCTTCATTCGAGTCCACCAATATGACTTCTTGAGATCATGGTACATCTTCGTACTTCCAGGATGAATGGATAGAAGCGAATTTTGAGCCTCGTTCATAATGACTTTTCGCAGATCACCCTTAGGAACCACAATCCGGTCCTCAAAGAACAGAGTGTCTTTGTCATCAACGTGGAAGCACTTGTACTTGGAAATGCCCTTGTCGATACCACGCTTCACCTTTTTCACCATGGCATCCAGAAGTTGAGCCTCACGAATCTGATCTTCCAAAGTAGGAGAGACTATGAGGTTGGCAAGAAAGCCTTGAGGAACAACTTGAAGATTCAGCTTGCGGAAAGATTCATAGAGATCCGGTGAAAGGGCTTGAGGATTAGATCTGCAAAGATAGCTTTCCTGCTCAAAGCATCTGCAATGACATTGGCTTTGCCGGAGTATATTCAATACTTGGGTTGTACTCTTGAATCATTTCACCCATCGAGTCTGCACGAGGTTGAGGTTGGGCTGAGTGAAGATGTACTTGAGACTCTTGTGATCGGTGAAAATGTCCACTTTCCTTCCCAACAAGAGATGTCTCCATGTAATCAATGCATGGACAACTGCCGCCAACTCAAGATCGTGAGTGGGGTAGTTCTTCTCGTTGGGCTTCAATCTGGCGAGAGGTATAAGCCACAACTCTTTTCTCTTGCATTAACACAGCACCGAGACCTTGAAGAGAAGCATCACGTAAAACTTCAAATGGCTTGGATTCATCAGAGGAGTCGAGCAGAGCTGTGACGAGTTTCTCTTTGAGGGTATTGAAAGCAACGTCACACTCGGGAGACCGGACATACTTCACATGCTTCGGAGAAGGTTGGAAAGAGGCTTTGCAATCTTGGAGAAGTTCTCAACGAATCTTCGCAATAGCTTGCAAGACCAAGAAAATCTGGAGCTGCTTGACATTCCGAGGAGGTTCCCAATTCACAATTGCGGACACCTTCTGGATCAACAGCGATGCCCTTGGCGAGATGATATGACCAAGATAAAGCACTTCATCAAGCCAAAATTCACATTTGGAGAACTTAGCATAGAATTGGTACTCTCGAGCTTGTCTAGCACCAATCGCAAATGTTTGGCATGATCCTTCTTATTCTTGGAGAAGACCAAAATATCATCAAGATAGACCAAGACGAATTCATTGGTGTAGGGGTTGAAAATGAAGTTCATCATCCGAGAGAATGTTGGAGGAGCATTGACGAGGCGAAAGACATGACAAGATATTCATAAGAACCAAAGCTTGTTCGAATGCTGTCTTGGGAATATCTTGTTCACGAATGCGAATCGATGATAACCCATACGAAGGTCAAGCTTGGAGAACACTGTAGCACCTTTGAGTTGCTCGAAAAGCTCATTGATGTTGGGAAGTGGATACTTATTCTTGATTGTCTTCTTATTCAATGGGCGGTAATCGACGCAAAGTCGGTCCGTGCCATCCTTCTTCTGGACAAAAAGAACACCACAACCCCAAGGAGATGAACTCGGTCTGATCAAACCCAGACGCTCTTGTTCATCGAGCTGCTTCTTCAATTCCTTCAGCTCATCAGGTCCAAGCTTGTATGGACACTTACAAACGGGTTCAGTGCCAGGCTCAAGATCAATAACGAACTCAACTGGCCGATGAGGAGGCATACCCGGAAGCTCTTCTGGAAAGACATCTTGGTACTCACAAACGACTGGAATCTGAGAGATGGCATTCAATTCGCCCTTCTCATTGAGAGAAAACAACCAATGGTTTCATCACGAGCGCATAGATGATCACATCATTAGAAGAGTGAGTCAATTGAATTTCCAGCAGCACAATCAAGCTGAGCTTTGTGCTGATAAAGCCAGTCCATTCCGAGAATAAGATCAATATCCGAGTCACCAAGAACAATTGGTTTAGCCAGAAATCTATAATCGCCCATCTTGATAGAAACATCCGGAACCATGGAGCTTGCATGCATGAATTTACCCGGAGAGACAACCGATAATGGTTTAGGCAAATCTTGAAAAACCAACTCATGCTTAGATGCAAAAGGTCTTGAAATGAAAGAATGCGATGCACCAGTATCAAATAAGACTTTTGCAGGAATATCATTAACTGGAAGATTACCCATTATCACATCAGAAGATTCCTCTGCTTGAGCTGCATTCATCATATTCACCTTTGCAGACTTGGGATTATGCTTGACCACTGCATTGCTGGAAGATTTCACAGGAGGAGGAGGCGGAAGGCGCCTCTGGTTGAAGCACTTGTTCGCATAGTGACCCTTCTGCGACACTTGTTGCAAGTGACCTCGAGAGCGGACGGTGGTAAGGAGCACTTGACCTTGGAGCTTGAGAATTAGACTTGTTCGATAGCTTGGGTTGGGTGGGTGGGAAGATCCACGGCCACCTGAGTTCTTCTCGCTGGTAAGGCCGACGGAACGGAGGAGGGGCAGGTAAAACTTCTGCTGCTTAGCTGCCACTTGAGAGGACGAAGAGGACTGAACTGCATCCCTGATTCTCTTCTTAGAAGCCTCACATTTGAGCTGGGCAGCTTCTTGCTTCAGAGCCATGTTGTAGAAATCATCATACTTATCTGGCTCAAACAGCACAAGAGGTAATTGCAGATCTTCTCTCAGACCACCTCTGAATTGATAGATCATACTCTTCTCATCAGGTACGTCTTGCTTAGCAAAACGAGCGAGCTTCTGGAACTGGATATTGTATTGATAGACAGACATGGTGCCTTGCTTGAGATTGCGGAACTCCTCACGCTTGCTCTCAACAACACTTTTCGGAATGTGATGAGCTCTGAAATCACGGCGGAACTCATCCCAGGTAATGACACGACCTCCTCTGGAATCTTTGTATTGCTGGAACCACTCAGCAGCTTGATCCTTGAGTTGAAACGATGCAAACTTGACAAAGTCCTCAGGTCTGACATTGCTACAGTCAAAGTGCTTGCAGATGTCCACTAACCAATCGTCAGCGTCTGTAGCCTCAACACAGAAACTGAAAGACTTCGGCTGATTAGCGAGGAACTGACTGAGAGTAGCAAAGTGTGGCTGATTGTTGCCTTGACCTTGATTTCCTTGATTGCCTTGCCCCTGAGTACGTTCTTGCAAGAGCTGCAAAATCATCTGAGCATTGGCATTGGTGGCTGCCATGATAGCTTGCCGTGCCTCCGGAGGCGGAGGTGGAGGTGGAGGTGGAGGTTCGACCGATCCCCATCATTGCGATCCGGATTCGACGCGTTGGCGGAGCCATCTGAAGAGGGTGACATCCGTTAGTCCTTTGATAGACAAATAGATAAGTAGAATCAACGGATAGAAATTGCAACATATAGTCTTCACAATAAACATTCAACAAGAATGAGCGAATGAATTCAAAGTTAATCATCACCGTCCATTAAGGTGAGAAGCCACTTAGATAAAGATATGGAAACAACATCTGCCTTAGAAACAAATCGAATATCACAACTGAAAACAAAAGATTGGCTTCTAGAATGAGCGGAACAAACACATGATAGAGATTTACGCCCAAAGTGTTACGTGGTGGGGCCCACACGGACCTGACGATAGCGGACGTCACGAATGACAAACAAGACGTCCCGAATCAGCATAGCCAAGGATTCTTTAAGGCGTCTCGCGACCATCAAATCGACCGTGAATGGGCGGACCACTAGACGTTGAACCCCAATCTCAAATCATACATCCGCCGGAAAGAATATCCCGTAAGCTACTAGAATTCCCACCTATAAACTCCCAAACTTTCTGGTTATGCAATCTGGTGTTGGGGATACAGGGACACAAAATATATCACCCAAACTAACAATACCTAGATCCAATTTGTATCCATCCGTCAACACATAACCAAGAAATCCTCGAAATCGTGTACCTCGACCTTGAAAAACATCCGTTATGCAAGTCATGGCAATACTCCCTTTCGCCACAAGATCTTGGGCTATCGGGGTTATCTCACCAACAACTGCACAAAAGAGATTTCGATGTCGGCAAAACTCGGTATTCCGAATCTGCAACGATAAAATTGTGACGACAACACCTCGGAGCTCAACTCCCGGGACACCGCCACAACCCCTAAATGTCGAGGCACCAAGAACAATGTTCTCGTCACAAAACCATCGAACGATTCCAAGATACCCACGTGATCCTAAAAATTTTTTAGTGAAATTTGAGAAGAGAAGAGTCAAAACTCTCGTCGGGATACCTCACCGAGCGATTTAAGGGACCGAGGAGTAAAAAGAATCCTACTCTCCGATATATATAATCCTAAGACTCAAAACATTTTCCATTCTAGACTCAACAACGCCAAAGAAACAATCAAGTAGGGGCTCCTAAGTCGGGAAGGCTCGATTACCAACTTATAACGCCCCGATCGGCTATATCTCCCATGTGTCGAGGCACGACTTAGAGGCATAACCGCATTGAAAGCAATGTCGCAAGTGAGGTAATCTTCACACAACCCATGTAATAATTAAGGGAGAAAGATACATAGTTGGCTTATAGTCGCCACTTCACACAATACATAAATAAACATCCATCATTCAGAGTACACTCAAGGTCCGACTCTGGAACCAAAATAAAGAAGATACCCCAAATGCTACACAGATCCCGAATCGTCCCAACTGGGCACCACTACGATCATCGGGAAAAGACACATAATAACGACCACGTTCCTCGTCGAACTCCCACTTGAGCTCGGTTGAGTCACCTGCACCGCCTCATCGGAACCTGCAACTGTTTTGAAGTATCTGTGAGTCACGGGACTCAGCAATCTCACACCAGCGAGATCAAGACTATTTAAGCTTATAGGAAGGACAGAGTAGTAAAGTGGAGCTGCAGCAAGCGACTAGCATATATGGTGGCTACTTCGCAAAAGAGAGCGAGAAGAGGAGCAAAGCACGGTCGTGAAACTAATAGCGATCAAGAAGTGATCCTGAACTACTTACGTCGACATAACTCCAACACGTGTTCACTTCCGGACTCACGAGAAGAGACCATCACGGTTACACACGCGTTGATGTGTATTTTATTTGAGGTCAACTTTGGGTTTTCTACAACCGACATTAACAAATTCCCATCTGCCTCATAACCGCGGGCACGGCTTTGAAAGATATTACCTGCAGGGTGTCCCAACTTAGCCCATTATAAGCTCTCACGGTCAACGAAGGATATTCCTTCTACCGGAAGACCCGATCAATCTCGAATCCCGGACTACAAGACATTTCGACAAAGAATAAAACAAGACCAGCAAAGCCACCCGAATGTGCCTACAAATCCCGATAGGAGCTGCACATATCTCGTTCTCGTGGCACACCGGATGAGCAGACGTCGGGTTGGCATAAACCCTGGTTGCCCAAGGGCGCCGGACATCGCTCAAGTTGGACCAGCAATCGAAGGAGAACTGGCCCGGGTTAAAATAAAGATGACCCTCGGGCTCGCGAAAACCCGGGAAAAAGGCTTAGGTGGCAAATGGTAAAACCAAAGTTGGGCCTTGCTGGGCGAGTCTTATTCAAAGCGAACTGTCAAGGGGTCCCATAAATCACCCAACCGTGTAGGAACGCGAAATCAAGGAACATAACACCGTATGACGGAAACTAGGGTGGCAAGAGGGAACAAAACACTGCATAAGGCCGAGCCTTCCACCCTTTACCAAGTATATAGATGTATTAATTATAGCAGATATATATTGTGATATCCCCAACAAGTAAACATGTTCCAATAAGGAACAACATCTCCATGTTCCAACAAGGAACAAACTTCAGCTTCACCGCAACTAGCAACGCTATAAGAGGGCTGAGCAAAGCGGTAACATAGCCAATCAACGGTTTGCTAGGAAAAGGATGGTTAGAGGCTGACATGGCAATATGGGTGGCATGATATAGCAAGTGGTAGGCATCGCAGCATAGGCATAGCAAAAGAGCGAGCAACTAGCATAGCAAAGATAGAAGTGATTTCGAGGGTATGGTCATCTTGCTCGCAATGTTCTCGAGTTGTCGAAAGCTTGATCCTCGGCGTTCTCAACAGGTTCCTCGTTCACGTACTCGTCTCCGACTCTACCCAAAGCAACAACACAAACAAAGGAACCACAATAAATCACGGTGCAATGCACAATCAACATGATGCAAAACATGACATGATATGCGAGATGCAATATGCAATGCGTATAAAGCGCTCCGGAAGGTAAATGATGAACCAGGCATCAACTTGGCAAACCAAGCATGCCACTGGAAAGATGAGATGATTTCGGTTGAAATCGATATAAAGATCACCGGAATCGGATGCACGGTTTGCAAATGACAAGCAAAACAAGAATGGCGCAAATCTGCCATTAACAGCATGATGCCACTTAGCAAGCAACAATTAATTAAGCTACTGCACCCAAACGTAACAACAAAGCACATGGCAGTGATCTACACATGATGCTCGACAAAAGATGAGCACTGAGCTACGGCTAGTTCACATCATAACAGGTTCAAACAAGCATGGCAAAAGTGCACAAAATATCAGGCTGGACATGGCAAAACAGCATCAGGTTGCAATGTTCAGAGCAACAAAACTACATGCTACAGGAACTTAAAATAGCAAAACATGGCATGGCATGAATCTACTCAAAGCCTAGAACAAAAGTCCCTTACTGACCATAAGCCAAAAAGGACTAGAAAATATAGTAACACACATGTCAATATTGAAAGTCTCGTTAACAGATTCAGCAACATGGCATGTCAAAAACTGATAACGAGAGGGCATGTTTACAAACTCAATGCACTCACTACAGAGCCTCAAATGATAAACTAAGCATACATACATCAAGAAGACATGACATAGAAGACATACATGGCAAGAACAATAACATAGCATAAATGGATCAACCACAACAAGCTAGGCAAAATTGAATAACATGTAAACAATCTGCCAAGAATCATTTGATAGAAAAAGTAGAGCTCGATTGACTCAAGCTATAGCACTCCATAATTGCAAACAAAGGAATGAATGGATAGAGCAAGGCATGCTTTACAAAACACCCTTACTGAAGTATCTCAAAATATGCATAGATCTCTTGGTATCATCAAGTTAACATGGCATCAAAATCAGCTAAAACAGGGCTGAAATCAGCAACATTAGGACACCTACTTTGCATGCTTGTGCTAGTCACCACATAGATCACAAAAATACATGACATATACCCCTGGAAAGATGGCATGACATTTTAGAAAACACATGTAGGACTCAAATACATAGGGTGCACACATTAATCATGGCAAAAATAACAAAAGTGCAAGTTCTGATAAAAATCAGAAACTAACATCACATAGCACTCTTCCAACAGCATTTCGGGCATCAAGATGAGCTCAAATGAAAATGATGCAATGAGATGAAATGATCTACTCTTCGAGACGAACATTTTTACATATTATACGCGCAAAATGGATCTACGATGACAAAGTTACAGGACGCCGAAAATGCAACTAAAACAATGAGATGCAAAAGACTTAGGGAAAAAAAGGGAGGGGAGAGAGTCAACGGGCTCTCGGCCCGAGGCCGGATCGGGCCGGATCGGCGGCGGCCGGATCGGATCGGGCACGGGCGGCGGCTCCCGGAGCTCGCCGGAGGAGGCGGTCGCCGGCGGGGAGGAGGAGGCGCGGCCGAGGGGCGGCCGGGAGGCGACGCCGGCGAGGCGACGGCCGGCGGCGGGGAGGGCTAGCGCCAGCCGGCGTGCGTGCGTGGGCGGCGAAGGAGAGCAGACGGTCTGGCGGGGGCGAAGCGCCAGCGGGCGGCGACCGGCGCGCGCGGCGCGCGCGGGCGGCAGGCGCCGGTCGGGCAGGCGGCGGCGGAGGCTGCCCTCGGCCCCGCGGCGGGCGGCTGCGCTGGCCCGCGACGGGCTCAGGCGGGCAGGCGGAGGTGGTGGCGGCGCCACGTGGCGGACGGCGGTTGGCGGGCGGCGGCGGGCGGACGCGTCCGCTCGCCGGGACGTGTCCGGCGGCGCGAGGGCAAATTTTAGGGTTTGACCGCGAATTGATCCGGATTTTCGGGAAGGTGCTTAAATAGGCATAGAGGGAGCTAGGAGAGTCCAAATGAGGTGTAGTTTTACCCCACGATCGTGATCGAACGACGGAGAGCATGGGAGTGACTTAGATGGGTTATTGGGCTGTTTTGAAGGGGTGTTGGGCTGCAACTTAAAAGAGGCTTTTGCGAGAGTGCGGTTAACCGTTGGAGTACCAAACGAGCTCCAAATGACCAAACTTGACCGGTGGTCTACGGTGGTATACCAAGGCCACTAGACAAACCTCGGTCCATTTCGAGAAGGTTTAATACCCGCACACGGAAAAACGTAAAAGGGACCGCCGGGGGAGATAGGAGTGCCGGATTGCAAAACGGACAACGGGAAAAATGCTCGGAATCATGAGACGAACACGTATGCAAATGCGATGCACATGATGACATAATATAACATGCATGACACGGACAAAAAGCAAAAAGGAGAAAACCCAACCACGGAGGGAATATCATATATCAATGCCGAAAATGGCAAGAGTTGGAGTTACAAATATGGAAAGTTACTTCCGGGGTGTTACATGTATGCCTGTCCCTGTAAGTTGGTGCCACTTTTGGTTCACAACTAGTCATGTCAGCTTGGGTTCTCTTTCATATGGATGCTAGCGACACTATCATATATGTGAGCCAAAAGGCGCAACCGGTCCCATGCCAGGTAAGGTGGCACCCGTGGGAATACCATGCATGAGGCCGCAAAGTGATATGATGTGTTACATGCTAGATCGATGTGCCTTAGGATCGGGGTTCTGACAGAACTGGGAATTGATGCAAAAGGCCACAACTTACATCACAGCCGTTAGATGCAGATCTAATGGTCAGAAATGGCGTATGGCAGACACACCATCGTCACAAACTGAGTCTTTTATAGGAATACAAGCAAGATGCCCGTGCGTTGCACGGAACATCAAGATGCATTTATATGAGTAGTTTATCTTGTGGGAGATAAGGATGAACGAGGGAAGGCCTTATCTGCAAATGTGATGAGGGGTGCGGGTATCCTTCTGCAAAATTGCCATAGTTTCCTTCCTATCCGATAGATATAGATCAGATGGCCTATTTTACAGGATGGCAGGCACACCGTCATCACCAACTCTTTTTATTTATAAGAGTAGAGATAAGTATAAGTAATACTATCAAGTGGCCCATGCGTTGCATGAAACATCAAGATGCATTTATACGAGCTGTTTATCTCGTGGGAGACGAAGATGAATGAGGGAAGTCCTTATCTGTAAATGTGGAGAGGGGTGCGGGTATATTTTTGCAAAATTGTCATAGTTTGCTTTCTATCCGTCAGATATAGATCAGACGGTCCATATTGCAGGATGGCAGGCACACCATCATCACCAACTTGGGTTTTTATAAGAGTAGAGATAGGAGAAGGAGTAGAGAAAAAACCGAGTTGGTGATGATGGTGTGCCTGCCATCTTATAGTATAGACCGTCCGATCTTTATCTGACGGATAGAAAGCAAGCTATGACAAGTTTACAAAAGATACCCGCACCTCTCTCCACATTTACAAATAAGGCCTTCCCTCGTTCATCCTTATCTCCCACAACCTCATTGCCGAGCAATTAAAAAAGGAAGTCTCTGGAACAATCTGGCATGGTGGCCGCTGCCGGCGCCGTCCATCCCCATGCCTCCGCCCAGTCCGACCACCAGTCACCACCATGCCCCACTCCTCCTCACCCTATCTATCATCTTTCTCGAGATATCATTTTTTTTATGAAATGGTCGAGATACCATGTTTCCAATAAAATTCTCGAGATATCATTAGTTTTTACACATGGGATTACTCATGCATGGTCAAGCACAACAGGTGTTTTGTACAAAAATGCATCTTGATGTTCCGTGCAATGCACGTGCATCTTGCTAGTTTTTTTTTCATATAATTCCAAACACCACGTAGACACGGTGTTTGACCATTTTACAACTATGTTAGTATCATTGTTAGTGGTCAGCTGGTGCCAGTTATAGCCTCGGGTGTTTTAACATTTTTTTAGTAAGGATATCTGGCGATTGTTCACCACAAGCTCAATCATTGCGAATCCGACGTAACCGTCTGATTTCCATCCGATGGTGGCCTGTTTTTAAGCCATAGTATTTGACAAAACCGCCACCCTTACCCACGTACTGTAACTGTGTCGCGGGCATTTGCAACTGCCATGTCTGCTAGTGAACGTTTGCTGGGTATTGGAGTTAGCACCGATGGTGGGTCGTAGTCGTTCCACGCTCGGGCATTGAAGTTTGTCACTATTTTAGATTAGAATATACTAATCCTCCGGTGCTAGTAGTAGAGCAGAGTCCTACTCCACTACTACTCTAGTCAAGCAAGTTAGGGCATAGTAGTAGGTACTGTAGGGAGTATCAGTACTGTGATCACTCAAGCAAGTTGTCTGGCATCGATATGACCCTACGCTGCTGGTATGTGTCTCATAAGTCAAGCGGCGTGCTGTAGTCATCATCACCTGTCCACTTCCTGAAGAACATATTCGCTTCTCCATTCTTGTCCGCATATAATGGTCCAATCTTCCATCCCCGCTAAGGCGCCTCCCCCCTCTTCCGAAAACCCAAGCACTAACAATGGCAGAACCGAGCAGCGTCCGCCGAAAGAGTGGCTGGAATTCGCTCCCCCAGAGGTAATCAAGCTTATTGTTTCACGTGTGGACAATCTCAGTACAATTGCCGCTCGCCGCGTGCTCGTCGTGGCTGTACCGTTTACTCAAAGCCCTGTGGCCGGAGCTTTTTAAGACAGCTCCATGCTTGCTGATCCCGCCTAATCTTCAGAAACGGTGTGTCACGCAGCATAACGATCGTAGGGTGGCAAGTATCTCTTCACTGTGATCCAATACCCGTCACCCTCAACTACATTAACAATATGTACTGGGTCGGCATGAACACGTCTTGGATGGTGCTTGTCGATGGTGGCGGCAGCTGGATGCTCGTGGAGGTCTACACCCGGCGATTGATCCCCCTTCCTTCGATTAACATTGCACTGCTTTGGCAGCACGGACCAGAATACTCGGAATCTTAAAGTATCCAACATGATACCAAGTTTTATATGCTCAAGGTTGTAACCTGGCAAGTTCCCACAAGATCTGTGAATTATAAAGACTTCAGGCTAATTGCGTTCTTCAACCGCGGTCTCGCCTATCTGACAGGTCACTGTGGTAAGTGGATAAATCTGCACGCCCATCGTAGGATCATACATCCTCCATGGTTCTCTGATGCCATTAAACACAAGGTCTTCATTTACGCTGTCGACTCCTTCTATGGCTAGACGTATTGCTGGCCTACTCTAGTCATCGCTACAAATGGCTGTTACAGCAGTATGTTACTTTCCTATGATATCATGATGGCTTGCTTATATTCTCACAACATTCTTCGAGAAAATATTCATGCTCATAACATGCTATTCTTAAGATTGACTACATTAAGAGCCCTTTTTTATTTGACTCCAACTTGATATGATGTTGTAGGTCGCCTAGTGTCCCTACCCTTCCTAATCCCAGAACCTTTCAAAAAAAAGCGGCATGGCAGTTGCAGGTGGTTCCTGTCTTGATGAGACGATGGAGAATGATTGATGATCGTTCGCACGTACCAGATGTGTTGTTTCACGGAATACAATCACATTCACTGCAAGGTCTTTGAGCAGGATCCCAGCTTCTCTGGGCCTTCAGGAATTTTTGACTGGAGGATGGTAAGTAGCCCTGGTACACGCTCAATGTTTCTCGGACTGAATTATCCGATTAACCAGGAGATAACCGATGGCAAGGATCATGATGGCAGTGCGGTTTCGTTCATCAGGCAAAACTGTGTGTACACAGCGTACCATGCATCTCTGCATGCACCATACCCTAATATGTGCCACCACGCTCTGCAGTCCAAAGTAGGAGAGAGGGTCGCAAGTATCAGACTTCAACCTACTAGCTGGAGTTTCCCCCGTCAGGCACACATCTGTTTCAAGCCGTCAGCCAATATCCATAGCTTAATAAATAGTAACATCTAACTGAGCCAGTTAGTTAGATGCGTACTCTTGGTGTAGTAGGATATTTATTTAGTTTGATGCATACACTTGTTCTTTTTTGGTAGCCCTTTTGTAATGATGGCTGATATTTGGTTTGGAAGAGAGAGCTGCGTCTTTACTCTTCTGGCCTGCTTACTGCTTCTGTTGCACCCCCAGCCGTGGTTGCTGCTGTTGTTTTCAATGTACAATCAGTAGTATATTTTGTCTGTTGGTTGAATAAATGTGTTGTTAGAGCGACAAACACAATGTTTTGGAAGTCGTTGCATGTTCCGATCCTTTAGTGCCCCGTACCGTACGTAGCGCATACTATTTTTCGTACGGAACACATTTTCCACTTGTTGATAACATGCAGCCCACTGATGAAGGCCCAATAGAGGAGCCCATAATTAATCGGAAGGAGGCTCTCACTTGAATCCGCCCGGTACATGCTCATGGTCCCCTAAACATAAATAAGTAAATAAATAAAGCTAACTGCTCATGCACCAGTTCTTTAAATTCATGATTTAACAGGAGGATATTATTTCCTATGATAGTGTCGTTACATTCAGTCGATATAATTCTTAGGCAAAGATAGTGACCATTCTTATTTCTCCCACCATTTTCTTCCTGCAACTAGCGGACCCATGCATATCATAGTCAACGTCGTAAAATAGTTCTGGTCCATTTTTATTTTTCAATAAGAATGTCCAACCCAGCCCAGCACGTTGGCGACAACACTTTATCCTCCGCCTTGGTGCACTCTCCGCGGCGCCGCCGTCCGGCCCTGTCAACAAAGTGAATCGGGACATCACTGTAGATGTGAGTATGACAGTACGGACCCACCAGGTACACTCCTGAACATCAGCAAAGCGCCTCTTTTACTACTCAGATGCACCCATCGTTTTCTTACTCTAATCCACCCTGCTGATATCTGGGACCCACATCATTTTCAACGTATAGTCAATTAACGACAGAATTGCACAATTTTTTTTGAGGATTTCTTCGGAGGAGTAGGCTATAAACTGGATTGTGCGGTCTCTATGGCCCGTCTAACAACATGACCAGCCGAGCAGTTTTTTCTTTGGGAAAATAGGTAGACCACTATTTCTTTTTGAAGAATACCCAAGCTAGGCCTATTTGTTTTCTCCGAATTACTGGGCTGCTAATCTTTCAAGACGAGGAGGGACGCATTCCGGCCTGGCCAAAGATTTTGGTCAGTATCTGCTAAAAGTATATCAAAAAATTAGTTTCTTTTTTTGTTTTTGTTCGTCACTGATATTTTATATTTCATTGGATTTTAACATGACATAGTACTAATTTATTTTAAATTTGATTTAGTATGGCTAATAATATTTGGATTAAGAATATTCTGTTCCCAGAAAAAAATTGCGAATTTTCAAAATTTTGCACATTTTTAGTTCAATTTTTTAACCCTCGTACTGACCAGAAAGTGGGGAGCAATTCTAAAAATGGAAAATGGGTTGCAATAAATTCTAAATGAATTAGAAAATGAGTATAAATTATAAAAATAATAGCAAATGGGTTGTACAGGCCACAAATTACGAGGCTGACTTGTTTACGCAAGGCTTTGTCAGTCAACACACGATTCTAGCAGCAGTGACTGTTGGATGTCCATCCAACGGCGGACATGCTTCTTCAATCTCTGATCTTCCTGCTCCAGCCGCCTAAACCTGCGCCGGGGGGACTGCCTGCTCCCTCCTCTTGTGGCCCGCTGTCATGCCGCGAAGGCTTCACCGGCCCACCATACTCCCTCCGCTGGCTTGGCCGCATGCAATCAACTGCCTCCTTATTATGCGATTTTTTTTCCTCCCGCTGACATCTGGGGCGCACCGGTTCGGAGGCTGACGTGTGGGCCTGCTAAGTTGACGCGTATGCAGGGCTTTGTCAACTTAGTAAACAAATGATTTTAGCAGCAGTGACCGTTGGATTTGAATCGAACGGTCATGTTGTTTCTTAGAATCGCTGCTCTTCTTGCACCAGCCGCCCAAACCAGTGCCGGCGAGACCGCTGCTCCTCGCTTCTCGGTGGCGGGTGTGTGTGCCGTTGAGGCCTCACCGCCCCCTACTACTCCCACCGCTGCCCAGGCCCTGCGGCGACGGCAGGCTCACACCAAAGCCGAACCAGTGAACCGTCGTACTCCTCTCCGCGTGGGCTTCCACATCTGCGTCTTCCCCGGCTCCGCGTCGTCCCCTTCCTAGGCCTCGCCATCGTCCACTGCCCTGGTGCTCTCACCGCGGCGTGGTCAACATGGTCAATAAACGACTTCCATCGGAAGAGTACTATATGTGGAGAGGCTGACAGCTGGGTCGACGGCCGCAGCAAGGAAATGTCTCCTTATTAAGCGGAAAATAATGATTCCTCCACCTGACAGCAGGGATCCACCGGACGGGCCACCATATTTCACGAAAAAAATGTTCCCCCCTGACTGCAGGGACCCACCAGCCACATCTTCGCACGCAAGGAAGTGCCTGACAGTCGGGACCCACCCGGTCGAAGTGTACGTAGCATTGTCATTCTAGTTACCAACATGTACGTACATACTGGTCGACTGGTCTGTCTGCAGGCTGCAGCGATGAACTGTGGCCCGGTAAGCAAGGGCACGTGTGGTAGTAGAGGTGCGCACATGTCGTAGTAGAGGCGCGCACGTAGCATGTACACGTACGTACAGCGGCTAGGGTGCAAGAAAGCAAATATGGCCACGTGCGTACATACAGGTGGGGTCTCGAATGCCTACTCGCGCGTACTTACGGCTAGGGCTCATGTACATGGCTGTGGCTGGGTCGGAACGAAGAAACTATGTCGTTGTCGTGTTCATGGGGAGGCAACAGAATGTGTCGTGTTCATCGGGAGGCAACGAAACGCGTGTTGTTCATCGGGAGCCAACCGGCTTGGACGGAACAGCCGATGGAAACGAGGCCTGGCGTACTGCAGAACGGAGGAAACTGCCTCATGTTCGACCAACCATGGTGGAAACGAGATCATGTTCATCGGGAGGGGTCTGGCGTTCCGCAAAACGGAGGAAACAGACCTCCTACAATGGAAACGGGGTGTTGTTGATCGGGAGGGGTGTGGCGTACCGCAAAATGGAGGAAACAAACTTGTGTTGGAGCGCTACGGTCGAAACAGGGGTCCTGTTCATCTGGAGGGGTGTGGCGTACCGCAAAACGGGACTCCACGGGATACTGTTCATCTCCACCGTCGACCTCCTCTAGCCTTCACGGGCTACTGTTCATCCACCGTCGACTGCCTCCACGGTCTCCTGTTCATCCACCGTCGGCCTCCTCAAGCCTCCACCTGCGACTGTTCATCCACGGGCTCCTGTTCATCCAGCCTCCACGGTGCGCTCCTCCACCGACTATTGTTCAACCAGCCCTCTCCACGGGGTCCAGTTCAACCATCGAGCCACGGGCTACTGTTCATCCAGCCCTTCACTGGCTACTGTTCAACCAACCCTCCACCGTCTACTGTTCAACTAGCCCTTCACAGGGTCCTGTTCATCTAGCCCTCCACAGGGTCCTGTCCATCCACCGATTCGATCGATCGGGGTACTGTTCATCCAGCGGCAACGGCCTCTACTACCACGGGTTCCTGTTCATCCAACCCCCACTGGGAACTGTTCATCCAAACCCCCCAACAATGCTCACTGTTCATCCAGAGACAGCATCGATCGGCTTCAGTTAGTAGGAGTAGCGAAGGAATCACTCGGTTCAGTTAATAGCAAGGGATCGATCGGGGTTCAGTAACGTAGCTAGTGCAATCGCTCAGGTTCAGTTAGAGCCTGCAGTGCAATCCCTCGGGTTCAGTTAGAGCGCAACGGCTCGCACACACGCGCGTACGTATGAGAGAAACGTGCATCACTCGGCCTCCGACCACCCATCGTAACCGGGAACTCCCCCGATATTTTCCTCGCCCTCTCTTCTACCACGGTTTTCTCCATCATGGACTGCCCAAAGAATGTCATGCAGCTGCGTCTCCGGCCTGTCCAGGACGAAAAGCCCATTTTCTGTCATGATTTTTTGTCATAGAAGTAGGAGCCCACCACATCTATAATGATACTGGTTTTTGTCACAATTATCTTCATAGAAGTGTCATAAGAATGACAGAAAAAATTCGTTCGGCCCAAAATGTCACGGATGTGTCTTATTTTGTAGTGCTCCATACATATGTTTTGGCCACACGCATGCAGTGGTTGTCTTTGGGGACTAGCTACTTGAGAGATTATTGGCGAGCCAACCCATCTCCGGGGTCGCATGGACGGCCATCACTTTGACCAACAACAAGAGAGAGGTTGTATGACCAAGGTGGATAATTCTTTGTCCGTTTTACGATCCATCTTGGTGAGATATATGCCTCTCTGGCCCGCCAATGAAAGTGTGTGTGTGGGGGGGGGGTTGCTACTTTGCACTTTGCTAGGTGAACCTCGGTTGGGGCGGGGCATGCATTCATAGGTTCGGATTCCTTCATGGCGACACGAGGGTGGGTGGGGGCTGCTAGCTACTTCAAGACTTTGCTAGGTGAACCTCGGTTGGGGGGGCGGGGCTGCTAGCTACATTGCACTTTGCTAGGTGAACCTCGGTTTTGGGGGGATGCATTCATAGCTTAGGATTCCCTTCGTGCCAACACGAGGGAGGGGTGGCTGCTAGCTACTTCGCACTTTGCTAGGGTGAACCTCGGTTGGGGGGGACGACATGCATTCATAGCTTAGGATTCCCTTCGTGCCGACACGAGGGAGGGGGGCTGCTGTGACACCCCAAAATTTTAACCTTGTTTTAGTAATTAAAATATTGCCAGGAAACTTAAACTTTTATTTTCTGGATTTTCTTTTGATTTCAGAACCATTCTTTTCTTTATTGCTATGGAGTTTTATCCCAAGTCAAAACTTTCCAATTATATTATTGGACTTGTTTACCCTCTCAAGAAAAACATTTCTAATATCAATGGATTTATTTGCATAATTATTGCTCTCTAAACTTTATTCTTTAAAGTGATTTTTCATTAGTTTTGGAGCTCTATTTGAACTACAACCATTTGATAAATTTATTTAAAATTCCAACCAAATTTTGAGATGTCATGTGATGTTTTAAAATCACTTTTATGCAAAAATATCTTCTGTTCATTGGAGATTTTGAGCTCTACACCAAGTTTTCAAATCTGGTCCAATGGGAAATTTTGCACTACAACCTATTTAAATATTTCTTTAAAGCTTCCACCAAAATTAGGGGATGTTAGTAGCAGTATATAATTCAGCTTTATGCAAAAATCCAGTGACGTTCTTTGAAAATTTTGAGTAAATCAACCTCATCTTCATTCTGGTCCATCTTGATGATTTGTACTGCAACCATATTTTAACTTGCTCATTTACCCATGATTCTTTTTCCTGCTTATAGACCACCTTGCAAAACCCTTAAGTCCAGGAGAGTGGACCCATTGGAGGATTTTAAGTGCATGCAATCATACCTTTTTCTTTCTGTCCAAAACTGAAGATTTGCAAAACTTGCACTAGCAAGTTTCTGGTTTTGCCCAAATGACCTTGCCATCACCAACTATATCTAAAGAGACTAGGATTTGGAGATTTTGGCCACCCCAAGAGTTACCTAGATGCCCATGGCATTTTGTTAAACACCCTGTGAGCATGGCCAGTTTGGGCATGAACTTTTAGTTTGCACTGTGAGCTTGATCCACTGAACCAGCAGCCTTGTCCACTAAGCTCCCTGATGCCTCTAGCCTGGACCTGCTAATCCCTAGCTCCACCCAAGTATCCTAGCTTGCCCTGGCATTTTTCCGAACAGTTGGCGTGCGCGCTCTGGGCGCGGCCAGAGCACGCGTTTTGCACGTGTGCTTGCTGAAGTCGCCAGGCCCTGCCGCCGCCTACCAAGCTCGTCTGGCCTCTCCCCCCTCCCAGCCGTCGCGCCCGACCCCTCCCTCACCACAGAGCCGCCCCTGGCACCCTACAGCGCTGCCGTCAGGTCGGCCAAGGGGGCTAGCGGCCGGCCACAGTGGGCTCCTGCCCCGGACGGCGCCGCCCTAGCCACCCGAGCACTCCAGCTGTCCCTGGAACAACGTGATCCTATCCGCAAGCCCGTCCTCTAGCTCGCGTTGCTGCCACGTCACCCTACAGCACAGAATGTCGGTTCGCCGTCGAGCTTATCTCTATAAAAGGAGCCCTGAGCCTCTCCGAAACCTCAGGCGACCTCAAGCCACCCCACCTAGCACCCCCGTAGCAGTCAATCGACCAGGGAAGGTCTTCTTCCCCATCTCCGGCCAGTACAGCCGCCGTCGCCCTCCGGTCCATTCAGTCGCAACCCGAGCCCCTTCCGTCCATCTAGCGCCACCGTTCGACTCCCCATGACCCCAACACCACATACCCGCCCGGGAACCACCGTAGCCCAGAGCCCCAAAACTCCCGAAGCCACCGGCTGCCGCGAAAAGCTCACCACCGGCGACTCCCTTCGCCCCCACCACCCTAGCAACCATCGAGAGGACCGCCCCAGGCTGGCGGATCCATCCCTACCCACCGGACCCCGCGAGGAGCCGCCAATCGCCGGTGACGATCGCCGGAGCTCCGCCCCCGCACGACCAGAGGAGGAAGGAGGCGGGGGAGACCGTTCAAACCTGACCAGTGGGCCCCCTGGACCCACTGTCAGCGACCCCGAACCGATCCACGCTGGCTAAGCGAAACGTAAAGCGCAGTGTACGCCTTCACCTCGAACCGTTTTTCTTTTCTGTTTATTTTATCTAATTTATTTTTAAAACAGAGTTTGACTGAAACTTTGACTGGCTATAACTTTTTAAATATAGCTCCAAATGAGTTGATTCTTTTTTCTACCTCTCTCAAATTTTGTTTAGTTTATTTTCAGGTTTATTTGGAAATTTTTCAGACAAATTTTTTGTACTGTTTTGAAACTATGTGCTAAGTTGAATATTTTCAAAAATAGGATTTGTTGGAGAGAGAAGAAAACTTTCAAAAAGTTTTGGAATGCCCCTACCTCTCCACAACTTGAAGGCAAGCATTCTGAACTCTGGCATAATATTTTTGTGTGTCGTTTGATACGGTTAGAACACTCCTTGTCTCGAAGTTTTCGATATTTGTGTGATGATGTGAACCTACTCATAAGTGCATATTGGTGATTTCGTGCTACTGATATTTGATACGTTGTGATAGTAATCACCCTCGTATGCCTTTCATGCATACCAGAAGGAAGACGGGAAAGTCTCTTTCTTGGGTAGACCCGAGCTTGTCCCTAGTTCCTTGTCGTGACGAGTGTGTCCGGTATGGCATGACGGGGTATGAGGAGTGGTGATTCTGTCTGTTGGTTGAAAATACATTTTTGTTATGCTAATCATGCATGGAATACTTAAACCTCCTGAGTCGGCCATAGATCGAGTCTTGTTCCAGTAACCCCCATACTTGTTTCGTACTACCACGTGTCCCTGCTATAGGTAGGGTACGGTTCAGTAAGTTGTCAACCCCTTCCTAGCACATACCGTACAGAGAGGCGATGGTGGAAGATACCGTCTGCATACGGTAGGCATGCCACCTGGTCCGGGGGCATGGGTGTTTCCGGTTGGGACAAAGAGGGGGGCACCCCTTAGAGCGCGCGATATAAATTTGATCCCATGCTACGCGAGGTTGTAGCCTCCCCACTTAGAGTTTTGCTTAACAGGTGTCGTGGGTGATTCCGGACACCGGTAAGTTAAGCTGGTGTGTGCGGTCAGGTGTGTTTTCAATTAAAAGACCATAAATGGAATTAGTCCCGATGGACGAAAGGAATCCGTTACTCGTGGTAAAGAGTACACCCTCTGCAGAGGTTAAATCTATTCGAATAGCCGTGTTCATGGTTAAGGACTACAGTCTGGGATGGGTCAAGTGTCGGTCTTAATGTCGTTCTTCGGAGGAGAAACTGTTAAACCAAAACCTGGATCATGACTTGTGACTTGTGATGATTATGATTATTGTTATTATGGACTAACCCATTGTATTATTTGAATTAAGGAGTATCCCTGGGACGGTTCTACCTACTGGAACTCATTGTGATTATTTTCTTATAAGCCCTGTATGTGGTGTCGCACAGACGCCCGACTGTGGCATGCTTGTTATTTATTTAGTTTATAAGCCCTTTATGTGGTGTCGTTCAGACGCCCGACTGTGGTATGTTTGTTATTTATTTACTTTATAAGCCCTTTATGTGGTGTCGCTCAGACGCCCGACTATGGCATGTTTGTTATTTATTTACTTTATAAGCCCTTTATGTGGAGTCGCTCAGACGCCTGACTGTGGCATGTTTGTTATTTATTTACATTATAAACCCTTTATGTGGTGTCGCTCAGACGCCCGACTTTGGCATGTTTGTTATTTATTTACTTTATAAGCCCTTTATGTGGTGTCACTCGGGCCTTGCATTCGTGGCATGTTTGTTATTTATTTACATTATAAACCCTTTATGTGGTGTCGCTCGACGCGCCCTCTTTGGGCATGCTTGTTATTTACTATCCTTTCGAGGCGTCGCTTCAGACACCCGATCGGTGCTTTTTATTTCTACTATGTTATTGCATATTCATTTGACATATAAATAAGCTGCTCGCACGCATCAAGGATTTTTTTTGACTGACGTTGTGATCATAGAATGTTTTCAGAGCATGATTATCGTTTGTTATATTATACCCGTGTTCATAATGTTTGCGAGTACATTCAAAGTACTCACTGGCTTCTCCCTGGCTATTGTCTTGGCCAGATTTCTTGCATGGAGAGGAGCGTTGCGATGACAGCCTCGGAACCTAAGCAACGGTGATAGCAGCCTCGCGAAGATAGGAGTTAACCTGGTCAGCTGTTCCTGTGGGAAATGGAGTCCCATAAACGCTGATGATCCACAAACCGCTTCCGCCATCAACCACTAGACACCATTTGTTGTACTCATAGGCCAGAATGGTCTTGTACTGCATATTTTGTACTTGCATGGAATTTCTATATCGAGTTGGTGCCTCATCAGCTAACAGAAAATCCTGGGGCTGATGAGCACAAGGGCCATTTTTTGGGAAATTAATGTACCGAAAATCCGGTCCTGACAAACTTGGTATCAGAGCCAGGCTGACCATTGGCTAATCCTATCTTAGCCAGGTCGAAAACCTAGGTAAACCAACCCACCAGACCTTAACCTAACCCCGGCCAAGCTTCTCGTGTAAGAAAGCCACACAGTGACCCGACACCTTTTGGCAGTTGGTGCCCAACCTATCAACCTAGCCTGTCGATCACGCACCAGTGACCGACACCTAAATTGTCTCTTTCGCAAGCGTGGGAAGGAAGACTCCGTCCCCTTTTTCTATAAAAAGGGCACGCTAGCCTCAACCCAGCACAACACAGCCTCTACCCCAAACCAAGCTATAATGCCAGGACCCATTGTTCACAATGAGACCACGGCAACCAACCTTGGAGGTTTTGTGACCGTGCTAGCAAACCTCACCTACCATGCCTTCGCGTTAGAAGAGCCCCCAGAATATGTTTGTACCAAGGGTCCATGAGTGGTGAGAGCCGTCAATTCTGGGCCACTGTGCACGTCTATGGCAGGGGTCTATCGCCAGAACGCCCCTACAGGTTCACCGGAAGGACAACTTCCTTTGAGCCACAAGCCATCCAACTAGCCGCCCGAGAGGCTATAGTTCAACTCCGACACTTGTCGCCCAGAGTCAACTGCCGCTCGTTCTACTACTACCCCAGCCGTGACGGGTATGGTAGACCTCCCCAAGTTGCCAACGGAGACCACGAGAGGGATCCTGCATTATTGCATCTGGTATGCTATGTAAGTGTATTAGAGGGACTGTTCGATCAAATCACCCTTGATCTGATCGCAGCTCGTGGAGAACTGATCCGCCGAGCCCCGGGAAGAGGAGAAGAGGAGCCCGGCATCGACAGCCCAGTTGTGCTGTTCAGACAACTGATCGAGTCATTGAGGTCTGCCCCAGCCATCGACCATAATACTTTGATGACCCCAGAAGTGATTCGTCGCCTTTTTGGGAACACGTTCCAACGGGATTGTGGCCAACAATCCCCGGGATGGTCATCATCGCTACCCCGACCCTGCAGCCCCTCAACCCCCTCCAGCTAATCCCGAAGGTGAAACCCGCGGAGATGCCTTGGCGCCCACAAGGCAAGCCCGCTTAGATATTAACGAGGTAGACTAAGTCACTCGAGTAGTACCGGGTCCTAGTATGCCCACATCTTTTAATTGTGTGATCTTGTAACGCCGTAATTAAATGATGTCTGCTTGTGCGTCCCTATTTTAAATAGTAGCCATGCATAAGTATACGGTTGCATTTTTAATTCCGAGCGTAGCTACCAAAAACCAACCCCGACGACACCCACAGTAACACGTCACTTTTGTGAGATGTGTGTATCTGTGGCTTTGACCCCGACCCCATGAGAACAGAACCGACAAACTAGTGCCCCTCACTGCAGTAAATAACCCAGTCTGGATATTATATAAAAGGCCACCTCGTGACCTTGCCGAGTAACCCTCACCTTGTGCACCACCCTCACAACCATTTCTTGCCATGCCGAGCCCTAGCATTTACCTGAGAAACCCACATGCAACCCCGGGTAGTTTGTTAAAATACTGTGGGATTTTACCTGCAGTACCATGGGTTGTACCCAGCCACCCTAGTACGAGCTGCTCAAATCGAGAATCACCCCATCCACCTCGAAATATTGGGCAGTAGTACACATCCCTCCTATAAATCAAACTAAGACCCAACAGACGTCTCCTTCCTGGGGAAATCTATGCCGACTCCGCAGATGGCCATAGAAGCGGCTGCACACGGATTGCTTGTTCGCCTTCGATTCGCGGTACCGTATGCCAGCGAACGAGGGTATTATTACTTCCCGAGTCGTGCAGCACCCGGAGAAGTAACATCTTTTCCCGGAGGACGAATTGATAGAGACCCAGTACCAGCCAACCTTGCCCAGTATGTCATCGCTCAAGAGCGCCTGATCCAGCGAGTAATGGGTTATCTCCAGAGCCTCGCTGATTTAAATCCTCAGATCGCCATCGGCAGACCACTAAAACCCGACTAGGAGAGACGCATTCACCGACTAGTCAACCCGCTTCCCCCGATAGAAGAAGAGTGTGCCCCTATTCCAGAGACGTTTTCTCGGGACCCTGTCCATTTGCCATTTTCTTTGTAAACGTCCTAGCTATATTTGATTATCGTTGCGGCTTATGCATTGTACCCTAAGTTTGTGCTATGAGTAAACTGTTCGGTTTCAGCTGTTATGAGCTATATTTTAAAAAACGACCCTTAGCAAATCTCGAGGACAAAAATTTTCTTAAGGGGGGTAGTGTTGTGACACCCCAAAATTTTAACCTTGTTTTATTAATTAAAATTTTGCCAGGAAACTTAAACTTTTATTTTCTGGATTTTCTTTTGATTTCAGAACCATTCTTTTCTTTATTGCTATGGAGTTTTTACCCCAAGTGAAAACTTTCCAATTATATTATTGGACTTGGTTGCCCTCTCAAGAAAAACATTTCTAATATCAGTGGATTTATTTGCATAATTATTGCTCTCTGAACTTTATTCCTTAAAGTGATTTTTCATTAGTTTTGGAGCTCTATTTGAACTACAACCATTTGATAAATTTATTTAAAATTCCAACCAAAATTTGGAGATGTCATGTGATGTTTCTAAATCACTTTTATGCAAAAATATCTACTTTTCATTGGAGATTTTGAGCTCTACTCCATGTTTTCAAATCTGGTCCAGTGGGCAATTTTGCACTACAACCTATTTAAATATTTCTTTAAAGATCCACCAAAATTAGGGGATGTTAGTAGGAGTATATAATTCATATTTATGCAAAAATCCAGTGATGTTCTTTGAAAAATTTGAGTAAATCAACCTCATCTTCATTCTGGTCCAGCTTGATGTTTTGTACTGCAACCATATTTTAACTTGCTCCTTTACCCATGATTCTTTTTCCTGCTTATAGACCACCCTGCAAAACCCTTAAGTCCAGGAGAGTGGGACCATTGGAGGATTTTATGTGCATGCAATCATGCCTTTTTCTTTCTGTCCAAAACTGAAGATTTGCAAAACTTGCACTAGCAAGTTTCTGGTTTTGCCCAAATGACCTTGCCATCACCAACTACATCTAAAGAGACAAGGATCTGGAGATTTTGGCCACCCCAAGAGTTACCTAGATGCCCTCAAAAACCCTGTGAGCATGGCCAGTTTGGGCATGAACTTTTAGTTTGCACTATGAGCTTGATCCACTGAACCAGCAACCTTGTCCACTAAGCTCCCTGATGCCTTTAGCCTGGACCTGCTATTCCCTAGCTCCACCCAAGTCTCCTAGCTTGCCCTGGAATTTTGCCGAACAGTTGGCGTGCGCGCTCTGGGCGCGGCCAGAGCACGCGTTTTGCACGTGCGTGCGCGCGAGACGCCGCTTCCCGCTGCTGCCTACCCGCGCCCGTCCTGGCCTCTCCCCCCTCCCAGCCGTCGCGCCTGACCCCTCCCTCACCAAAGAGCCGCCCCTGGCGCCCTACAGCGCCGCCGTCAGGTTGGCCACGGCGGCTAGCGGCCGACCACAGTGGGCTCCTGCCCCGGACGGCGCCGCCCGAGCCACCCCAACACGCCAGCTGCCCCTGGAACAACGTGATCCTTTCCGCAAGTCCGTCCTCTAGCTCGCGTCGCCGCCACGTCACCCTACAACACAGAATGGCGGTTCGCCGTCGAGCTTATCTCCGGCCACCGCCGAACCGACCTAATCACGCTATAAAAGGAGCCTCGAGCCTCTCTGAAACCTCAGGGGACCTCAAGCCACCCCACCTAGCACCCCCGTAGCAGTCAATCGACCAGGGAAGGTCTTCTTCCCCATCTCCGGCCAGTACAGCCGCAGCCGCCCTCCGATCCATTCAGTCACAACCCGAGCCCCTCCCGTCCATCTAGCTCCACCATTCGACTCCCCATGACCCTGCGGAGCCGCCCAACACCTCTAACCCGCACGGGAACCACCGTAGCCCAGAGCCCCAAAACTCCCGAAGCCACCGGCCGCCGCGAAGCTCACCACCGGCAACTCCCTTCGCCCCCACCACCCTAGCAACCACCAGGAGGACCGCCCCAGGCTGGCGGATCCATCCCTACCCACCGGACCCCGCGAGGAGCCGCCAATCGCCGGCGACGATCACCGGAGCCCCGCCCCCGCACGGCCAGAGGAGGAAGGAGGCGGGGGAGACCGGTCAAACCTGACCAGTGGGCCCCCTGGACCCACTGTCAGCAACCCCGAGCCGGTCCACGCTGGCTAAGTGGAAACATAAAGCGCAGAGTACGCCTTCCCCTCGAACTGTTTTTCTTTTCTGTTTATTTTATCTAATTTATTTTTAAAACAGTTTGACTGAAACTTTGACTGGCTATAACTTTTTAAATATAACTCCAAATGAGTTGATTCTTTTTCCGACCTCTCTAAAATTTTGTCTAGTTTATGTTCAGTTTTATTTGAAAAAAATTCAGAAAACTTTTTTGTACTGTTTTGAAACTATATGCTAAGTTGAATATTTTCAAAAATAGGATTTGTTGGAGAGAGAAGAAATCTTTCAAAAAGTTTTGGAATGGCCCCTGCCTCTCCACAACTTGAAGGCAAGCATTCTGAACTCTGGCATAATATTTTTGTGTGTCGTTTGATACGGTTACAACACTCCTTGTCTCGGAGTTTTTGATATTTGTGTGATGATGTGAACCAACTCATAAGTGCATATTGGTGATTCCGTGCTACTGATATTTGATACGTTGTGATAGTAACCACCCTCGTATGCCTTTCATGCATACCGGAAGGAAACCGGGAAAGTCTCTATCTTGGGTAGACCCGAGCTTGTTCCTAGTTCCTCATCGAGAAGAGTGTCTCCGGTATGGCATGGCGGGGTATGAGGAGTGGTGATTCTGTCTGTTGGTTGAAAATACATTTTTGTTATGCTAATCATGCAGGGAATACTTAAACCTCCTGAGTCGGCTGTAGATCGAGTCTTGTTCCAGTAACCCCCATACTTGTTTCGTACTACCACGTGTCCCTGCCATAGGTAGGGTACGGTTCAGTAAGTTGTCAACCCCTTCCTAGCACATACCGTACAAAGAGGCCATGGTGGAAGATACCGGCTGCATCCGGTAGGCATGCCACCTGGTCCGGGGCATGGGTGTTTCCGGTTGGGACCCAGAGGGGGGCACCCCTTAGAGCGCGCGATATAAATTTGATCCCATGCTACGCGAGGTTGTAGCCTCCCACTTAGAGTTTTGCTTAACAGTGTCGTGGGTGATTCCGGACACGTGTAATCGTAAGTTGTTGGTGTGTGCGGTCCGGTGTGTTTTCAATTAAAAGACCAGAATGGAATTAGTCCCGATGGACTAAAGGAATCCGTTACTCGTGGGTAAAGAGTACACCTCCGCAGAGGTTAAATCTATTCGAATAGCCGTGTCCATGGTTAAGGACTACAGTCTGGGATGGGTCAAGTGTCGGTCTTAGTGTCGGTCTTCGAAGGAGAAACTGTTAAACCAGAACGTGGAGCATGACTTGTGACTTGTGATGATTATGATTATTGTTATTATGGACTAACCCATTGTATTATTTGAATTAAGGAGTATCCCTGGGATGGTTCTACCTCCTGGATACTCATTGTGATTATTTTCTTATAAGCCCTTTATGTGGTGTCGCACAGACGCCCGACTGTGGCATGCTTGTTATTTATTTACTTTATAAGCCCTTTATGTGGTGTCGCTCAGATGCCCGACTGTGGCATGTTTGTTATTTATTTACTTTATAAACCCTTTATGTGGTGTCGCTCAGACGCCCGACTGTGGAATGTTTGTTATTTATTTACTTTATAAGCCCTTTATGTGGTGTCGCTCAGACGCCCGACTGTGGCATGTTTGTTATTTATTTACATTATAAACCCTTTATGTGGTGTCACTCAGACGCCCGACTGTGGCATGTTTGTTATTTATTTACTTTATAAGCCCTCTATGTGGTGTCGCTCAGATGCCCGACTTTGGCATGTTTGTTATTTATTTACTTTATAAGCCCTTTATGTGGTGTCGCCGACGCCTCGATCGTGGGTATGTTTGTTATTTATTTACATTATAAACCCTTTATGTGGTGTCGCTCGGACGCCCGACTGGGGCATGCTTGTTATTTACTATCCTTTCGAGGCGTCGCTTCAGACACCCGATCGGTGCTTTTTATTTCTACTCTGTTATTGCATATTCATGTTACATATAAATAACCTGCTCGCACGCATCAGGGATTTTTTTGACTGACATTGTGATCATAGAATGTTTTCAGAGCATGATTATCGTTTGTTATATTATACCCGTGTTCATAATGTTTGCGAGTACATTCAAAGTACTCACTGGCTTCTCCCTGGCTATTGTCTTGACCAGATTTCTTGCATGGAGAGGAGCGTTGTGATGACAGCCTCAGAACCTAAGCAACGGTGATAGCAGCCTCGAGAAGATAGGAGTTAACCTGGTCAGCTATTCCTGTGGGAAATGGAGTCCCATAAACGCTGATGATCCACAAACCGCTTCCGCCATCAACCACTAGATACCATTTGTTGTACTTATAGGCCAGAATGTTCTTGTACTCCATATTTTGTACTTTCTTGGAATTTCTATATCGAGTTGGTGCCTCATCAGCTAACAGTAAATCCTGGGGCTGATGAGCACAAGGGCCATTTTCTGGGAAATTAATGTCCCGAAAATCTGGTCCTGATAGCTGCTAGCTACTTCACACTTTGCTAGGTGAACCTCAGTTGGGGGGGCATGCATTCATAGCTTAGGAATCCCTTCATGCCGACACGAGGGAGGTGGGGCTGCTAGCTACTTCACACTTTGCTAGGTGAACCTCGGTTGGGGGGACATACATTCATAGCTTAGGATTCCCTTCAGGCGACACTGTGGAGGGGCTGCTAGCTACTTTGCACTTTGCTAGGGTGAACCTCGGTTGGGTGGGGGCATGCATTCATAGATTAGGATTCCCTTCATGCCGACACGAGGGAGGGGGGGCTGCTAGCTACTTCGCACTTTGCTAGAGTGAACCTCGGTTGGAGGGGGCATGCACTCATAGCTTAGGATTCCCTTCGTGTTGACACGAGGGAGGGGGGGCTGCTAGCTACTTCGCCCTTTGCTAGGTGAATGAACCTCGGGTGGGGGGGGGCACATGCATTCATAGCTTAGGATTCCTTTCGTGCCGACACGAGGGGGGTGGGGTAAGTAATACCGCGCGCTTTGCGAGAGAGGTGCCACACCAAAGTTGCATTTGGTATTTGAAAATAGAACCACCCTTTTGATACATAAATTAGCTCCACATGCATTTGGTATTTGAAAATCAAACCACCCTTCTGATACATCAAAGTTGCATTTGGTATTTGAAAATGACGTGTGTTCGTGTTTTGACTCTCTCCCGCGTCATTTTTCGCCAAGTTTATGAACATTAGACAAGACGGATGACGCAACAGACACGGTTCACTCAAACTAACCGTGTGCCACGCCGGTGCACCTGTCACGCACACATCCGCACAGTACATTGGGCTCGACGAGGCTCCTCCTCTCAAAAATATCTGCCCGCCTCGAGGGTTTTTCTGTTTCATAACACACGGTTGTTATCTCTGGACCGTGTGCGATGTTTCTTGTTCCCAGTCCCGCCTGCATCCCTAGAAAATATCTACCCGCCTCGAGGGTTTTTCTGTTTCATAACACACGGTTGTTATCTCCGGACCGTGTGCGATGCACTATCATCAAAATTTTCAATAGCCCGGCATTTCACTCCCGCGTAGTAAAATTTTCAGTACCCACGTAATTTCCTCAAATTCCGCCCCCTCCACACACACACACACACACACACACACACACACACCAAAACCTCCTCGGGCGTGCGCGCGCGCGCACACACACCCCCTCCCTCGCTCAAAACCCTAGCAAGGTCCCCGCCGCCGCAAGGCCTCCATTGTAAACATCTGCCGATTGGCCCATGCAGGTTACCCACCAATCTCCATACCCAGGCCACCCTGAGTTTCTTAGATGTCGCCTGCCAAACGCCCCCTTTCCCATAGATCCCCATCCCCATCCCCCACTCCAGAGCATTGCAGCCTAAGCCGGCTACACTTCCCGTGGAGCTTGAGGAGGGACTGGCCCAAAAGAGGTGTATTAGTGGTCTCTTCACCCAACGTTGCCGAGGAAGCTGACGAAAATTACTAGCGGTAGGCACTCAAACAGCGGGATAGAGTATGCGGGCATGTCTCAGCCGCCGGCTATGACATCGAGGTCATCGAGAATGACGGACTGAGGCGGCTGCGTCACAGGTTAAGTGGCCCACCCCCAACCCCTCGGGTTCAACCGCCGTCGATCTCATCCATGGCCCCATCTTTGGATCTCCTCTAGCTCGCTATCAACAATTTGCCATTCTACATCGCCATCGAGCCCCTTTTATCATTTCTCAAGGACATGTTTTGCGACACTGGCTTGGGATCCACAGCTTCCAAGTCAGACCTCATCGACGGCGACCACGAGGAGGGCACGCCTCCGCTCTTCCAAGGGAAAGAGCCCATCTACTCTTCCAAGGGAAAGCGCCTGTCATGACATCGTGGAGGGCACTTATAGTCGTGTTCTTCCAAGGAAGGAGCCCATCTATGACAACATGGAGCGCATCCAGGGTCCGTGCTCTTCCCACGACAACGAGCCCATCTGTGACATGTGATGAAACCCATGATTTGTTTTGCCATGCCTCTTCACAGGGGGGAACCCATGATTTATTTTTGTCGAGTTCCTTTTGTAGTGTAGTGACAATATGTCCAGTTTTAATTGCTATATCTGGTTGTTCTATATGTGCAATTATTTGCTGTGCAGTACATTTCATCAGTCCAGTTTTAAACATACCGATAGGAATGCATATATTTGCTTGCTTTTAAGCCTGCTATAGCTAGCATATGCCTCTTTTAAAGTTTTTTGATTGTTCGATTGTTTGTAGTTAGCATATGTTCAGTTTCAAATGCTATCTTTGGTTGTTCGTAGTATGCCTTGTTTATTCCAGTTATTCACAACATGATGTTCTATATGTGCAAGTATGAACTGTGCAGTTCAATTTCATCAGTACCAGTTTCAACAATACCACTATGAATGACTACATTTGGTTGCTGCATCTTGTAGTTAACACGCCTTTCCATTTTTATTTAACCATAGCCAGTGTACTTAGACCGGCACAATACCAGTTTGAATGACTATGTTTGCTTGTTGTTAAATGTTAGTCCTGTTGCAGTTAGCACACCTCTGCACTTGTTTTGCTTTACTGCACAATGAAGCAATCTTTTGGAGATTATTTTGTCTGCCATGTATAATTTTGGTTGATGTTTAGCCTGTTGTGCTTAACATGGTTCTCGATGTACCTACATAGGACAATTTTGGGAACGACTGCTGTTTTCCATCAAGGTTAGTTTCATCCCATGGCTTATATCTGCTCACTGTTCAGGATATTCGTAGCTGGTACCATATAGGCCGGTGGCTGATAAGGGACTAATCAGTGAATTGGACTTTTAACTGAATATATCTGCAACTAATTTTTCGTTAGGTTAACTCGGGCCATATGTAATATATTTTAGGCTACATAGCAACATGCACTGTACTTAATGTCTAAATATGCAATCCTAGGCTACATAGCAACAGGGAAGAGTGTTACATTAATGCTCTAATGATGTCTAGATATACGTAGAAGAGCAGCAGCAGCAACAGCAACAACACATCCCTGTTTGGATACTCAACTTAGCTAGAGGTTAGAGTTAGTCTCTAGCTCATTATTAACCCTGAACTAAGTCCATCCAAAGAGTTGTTTGGATGGCAGGGTTAGATTGACAATAAATGCACTACGAGAACTAGCTCCAATTAGCACATCTTGGGTTGGATAGTTTTTTTTGGGTGGGTTATAGATGCAACTAGCTCAAATTAGCCCTGATGTTTAGCTATACTTTAGGGCTATTTGAGCCCGAACTAGCTCAAACTAACTGTAACCCATGGATATAGCAGAAGTTAATCAGCCGATAATTTGTAAGAATGAACTAAACTCCTTCCGGCCCATAATATAAGATGTTAATTCATCTAATATGTGAGTATATTTGATGTTATAAGATAATCCCTCCGTTCCTAATTATTTGTCTTTTTAGAGATTTCAAATGGACTACCACATACGGATGTATATAGACATATTATAAAAGAGTGTTCTACTACATCATTGTGCAATCATTGTTTAGCTTCTAATATTAACTTGGTGCTTTAGGTACATATGTCATTGGTAAAGATCCGCATTTCGACCCTTTCTGCGTATGGGGCAATGAGATATCGATGAACCAGCATCAAGTGAGGAAGCTGATAAAGATTGTTAGTAAAATGGGTCCAAAGATGGCAATTAAACTATTTGTTTACACTTTATCCAAGACAACAGCAAACTGCATGATTGTAAGTAAGAACTCTGCAGCCTTCTTTTTACTGCCCATAATGAGTTGTGTTAGATGACAATGTCTGAATCTTTTTCCTTTGCAGTGGTTGCCAAAGTAGTTTACTCAAGATTACCTCTCAAACTACATGATTGGTGGGCATGCAAAGGTTAAAGTATTTCTACCAGAACACGATGATTATCTACATGTTTTCGTGAAGATCGTGAAGGATGGGCGGTCGGCCATCACAAGGGTTTGGACTAGAGTCGTGCATGCCTTCTGCATGGAGGAGGGCACAATATGGGCATTCCGCTTCACCTTGTTCAGCAACCAGAATATATTTCGCCTCTTTATTTGGTTCATCATTCTTTATTTGGTTCTTATGTAATTCTTGAACATATGTACCTATGAATCGAATAATGCATTGGTTGTTTGAACCTGATGGATATGAATAAAGCTGTAGCATACATTCAAGTTCAAATCCAAATCTGGTACAATTTGGAAAAGCAGCAATTAAATTATGGAGGAATTACGCTCTCCAGGTTGTTACGGCACACACGGTTGGTAAAACACAAACGTTTGTGATATGCACCATAATCCGACACAGTTGCTGTTTGCAAAGCGCGTGCGTTGTCAGACAATATCACAAACGGTGCGGGCAAACTAAACATTTGTGTTAGTTGCCTTATCGTACACGATTCACAACCATGAACTGTTTCTGATGAACTATGCATCGTAAAAATTGCACCACAGAATAGTGTGTGCGATAGTTGTTGTGTACGACGATGTTACGACGGTCTGATGTTTCGTAATCCTGTCTGATACTCATACGACGATTAACTAATCTTCTTAACGGTGAACTGTTTGTGATGGGCCGCGCATCATACATGTTCTGTAATAGTGAACCGTTTGTAATGGGCCGTGCATTGTAAACGTAGCACCACAGAATACCGACTGCGATGGCAATGCAAGCAGAAACGAGTAGGAGTACTGTAGGGGCCATACCCCGACGGTTTCTGGGTCATGTGGGAAGGACCCCCTATCACCCACACTCACTTGGCGACAGTTCCAAATGCCGTCGTGGAAAGGGGTATAAATATCGTTTGTTTAGGACCAACGCATACCAGTGTTAGCATCACATTTAACATGATACGATATCTACCTATATGTTACTCTAACCCTCTCTATCTTCTTTAATTCTTTGCCACATCAGCATACTTACTATTTTCGGGTGTAGGATACTGGTTATGATACAACCACTATAGCCAACCTTATAGTGGGGAGTATCTTATGCTAGTATAATGCATATGATACTAGTGTATAATACTATGTCCCTTCATAGTGCATAGTATCATAGAGTAGTATCATAGATGACCATATTTATGGCCATGCATGACACAAAGTAGTATAGCATTTATTATGTTACGGTATCTACCTATGTTACTCTAACCCACTCTCCCTTCTTTAATTTCTTGCCACATCAACATATTTTCTATTCCCGAGTGCATGATACCGGCTATGATACCCCCACTTTGGCCAGCCTTAGCAAAGAAGGTGTACAAGTAATTTGTGCGTCACTTTGCGAGTTTTGATCCATCTGTCCGAGAAGCGGGGAGAAGTTTCAAACATTTTGGCCGCGAGGTGCGGCCACTGGTGTAGGCCCAGTTGGTATTTTAATTACAGGAAATTCAGATGGAGTACGGACATCATCAAAATTGATGTGTGCCCGTGGCGTGCTCTCACGACCGTGTGGAAATTTTTTGGTTAAGTTTGACATAAGTTTTGATGATCGCTCCTTCCAAACCGGAGCATCTCACATGAAGGATCATGGTTTCCAAAAGAAGATGTGTCAATTAAAACTCCAGTGGTTGGTGACTTCATCGTTTGGCATCATAAAAATTCCACGTTACGCAATCACCATTATACCACGGGTCTGATTTTCTGGCGCACTTCAGGTATCGTTAGCTATATTTAAGACATTTTTTGATTTTAACATGCATTTTGTGCATAAAAATAAAATTACAACCGGAACTGCATTTGTTGTCAAAAGGGATGAGGATTGCTGTTCGATCTAGGAGCATCCAACGGTGTAGGCATATGATCCGCCGGGTTTGGGTTCTGGCCAATCTGAAAGCACGGCTCTGATCGTGCAAAGGGTTTGGTCGGCACACGGATTTCATGAACGAACCGTGTGCTATTCTCAAACTAGATTGCATACGTTTTGTTCACACATACTGGAGTGAGATCAACTTAGTGTGCTACCTCTATTATATAATAATAATATTATTATTAATAAAAATAATAATAATAAATAGTTCATATTCATTGCCTTAGCTGACAACATATCAAGTTCAACATATTAACGGTTCTTGCATCAGCAGAAAACCGGGCATAACTCACAAATTCAGTACACGCGACTGTTCTAAATTGAACGAATTGAGTTGCAGGGTAGGCATAAAGACTAGTCTTACAACTTAATTCCCATGTACATGGGGGAACTAGGATCATTACGTTGACCCCGAATGAACTTGGGTTTTCTGATGATTTTACGCTTCACTGTGACATGGCTGCATGGTCCCTTGGCTCACAACTCAGCAAATTCATCATACTCGTCCTCATCGGCAACATCCTAGACACCCAATACCCTGCTCTTCCCATGCATCACTACATGGCAATTCTTATGCAAGAGGTCTTCTGCATAGAAAATCTGGGTAGCATCGCTGGGAAGAATGAACGGGTCCGCATGATATGCCATCGTTGTCCTGTTAACACAGGTCTTCCTGTAATCATCAACCTTTACATGACCAAGAGGGATCCATGCGCACCTGAATAATGTCACCTTAACTTTAACATAGTTAAGCTCCCAAATCTCTTCGATGGTTCCATAGTATACCCTTTTATCAGCTTCATCTACAGTCATGCATTCTATTTGAATAGAGCTGTTCTGATATGAGGTCTTCTCATCAGGTTTCGCAGTGTAGAACGTGCATCCATTTATTCCATATTCTTGGTACATCAACACCGTAGGTGATGGCTTTTGTGCCAACCACGTAGCAATGTCATTGATGGAACCTTGTGCCAAACGATTCTTCAGCCAATCAGTATAGTTCTTAGTGTGCTCCTTCAGCTCCACATCTGATGAAGGCACCATTGGTAAGAAGATTTGGTGTATCTCCGCCAAGCGTTCTTTGGCATAAGCGCTGAGAACTAGGTTGTTAAGCAGTACCATCAAATGGGCTTTCTCTAACAATTCTCTAGGTGCAGCCATTTGCGTGCCAGCAAGGACCGACTTTCCTTTCAGCCTTCCCTCGTGGCTAGAGAGGGGCAAACCTATAGCTATTTGTTTCATGTATTCATTGCAAAACTGAACCACCTCCTCCACGGTATAACCTTGTAGGATTCTTTCCTCCGGATGGTTTTGGTTCCGACAATAACGCTTCTGTATTCCCATGAACAGCTCGAAGAAATACATGTTGCGAAGAAACACAGGACCACAATACTTTATCTCGTCGACAAGGTGCACAGCGAGATGGAGCATGGCATCAAAGAATGATGGTGAGAAAAACATCTCTAGGTTGGACAATATTCTTGCAATATCATCTTGGATATGATCCAACTCTTTAGGATCTACAACTTTCTGCCATAGTTGGTTGAAGAAATCACAGACTCAATGAGTGTGTTTCTTATATCTTTGTCCATCAGATTCCTGATGGCCACCGGGAGGATTTGTGTCAACAATACGTGGAAATCATGTGACTTCATGTGTCCCAACTTCATTTTACCTGAGCTCACATCCACGAGACTTCTGATGTTTGCAGAGTAGGAAGAGGGTGTCTTAACTGACAACAAATAGGTGAAGAACTGTGTTGCTTCTTTTGTACTAAAATTATAACTCTGGTGAGCTTTGATGAATTTGTCACCATCTTCTGCTTCACTCTTGCATTTTGATTAATCAACAAGAATATCGAGACCGTCACCATCCTTCGTTTTGATCAGCAAGCATATCGAGCAAGCGTATGAGTACCGAGGATGCTTTCACATACGTTCTTCTCTCGTGCATGACATTGATGAAGTGACATACACGTAGAATCTCCCAGTAAGGTAATTTCCAGAACACAAATTTTTGCTTAAACACTTGACCCTTGGGTGTTTGGTTCACCATCAAAGCGTGATTCTTGCCAAGCACAAAATTAATTTGTTTAAACATGTTTTGGACCACCTCCCCATCATTGGGTCTTGGGCCCACATCTACCTCTGTCATACCATCAAATTCATCTTTCAACTTTCGGTATGCGTGATTTCTCTGTAATAAATCTGCTAGCTGTCCTATCCATGCATGTGACACACACTACATCTTCCTTTATTTTCTACCCCGATGTGTTGCCTAATGCCGACATATCTTGAATGGTGTGCACCAACATCGCGTGTAGATTCAAAATCTTCTTTCTGTAAGCATCATAACATTTTACAGTAGGCACATCTATCCACACTGTCAGCAGTTCTTCTACTAGTAGCTGATAGTAAATGTCGATGTCATTTCTAGGTTGCTTCAGGCCTTGGATAATCATTGACATCATAATGTATTTTTTCTTCATACCCAACCAAGGAGCTAGGTTATATATGCACAGAGGAACCGGCCGTGTCCTATGATTGTTGCTCATATCGCCAAAAGGATTCATCCTGTCACTACACTCCCCGACACTTATACTTCTGGGATCCTTGGCAAAGTCTTGAAACTTGTTGTCAATTAATTCCCACCGAGCCCCATCTTTCGGGTGCCTCATAAATTTATCTGTTGTTCACTCATCATGATGCCACCGCAACCTCTTTGCCTCTGTAGGGTTTGCAAACAAACGCCTCAACCTTGGAATTAAAGGAAAGTACGAAACAACCTTGAACGGGATTCCTAGCTTGATCTCGTCATCCAATTTGTACTTGTCCTTTACTCTCCTGCGCTTGTATCGTCCATGCATGCATATTGGACATGCACACAAATCTTTGTACTCACCATGGTACAATATACAATCATTCACGCAAGTGTGTATCTTCTGTACTTCAAGTTCCAATGGGCAAAAAAATTTCTTCGCTTTGTTCGTGCTTCTGGGGAGCATATTATCTTCCAAAAGAATTTCTTTGAAAAGACCAAACATCTCTGTGAAGCCCTTGTTTGATAGACCGTTTACTGCTTTAAATCTGACAAGCACCAGGGTGGCACTCAACTAGGAATATTTATTTTCGCAACCTGGATACAAGTCTTTCTTGGAGTCCACATCAATTGTTGGCAGATCCTTGTACCCAATCATATCCTTTCTTGGGCCCTTGAAATCTGCAATCGTAGCAACAAAATCTGGCACATCAAGATCGTCGTCATCTGCGTCGATGTCTTGGTTTTCTAGTGGGCATTTTGGCTTTCCGGTGTTCCATTGGTAGCTTGAGGCCTCTGCCTGATGTTAGATTCAACATCCATGTGACATTGATCGGGGTTTGGCATCTCGCAGCCCTTGGTGTATTCATCCATGACCTGCTCTTCACCGTGTCTAGTCCAACATGTATATCCATCCATGAATCCCCAAGAGACTAAGTGCCACTGGACATGTGCAACTTCATGTGACTCTGTATTGGCACAACGAGTACATTGACACAAGATGTAATCCACATCACCGATTCTCCTCTTTGTACTTTCGGCCAAATTCATTAACTCTGTAACGCCACTGATAAAATCCACGGTTCTCCGATTCTTCATCCATTAAGATCATTCCATCTACACCACATGAATGGTAATTAAAAACAAAAAAACAACATTAATACACGGATTAACTGATGCCAAAGAGGTGTGCATAAATCACAAGGTTTTATTTTCATAATTACTGAGGGTGCTCCATATTGTTATCCAGACGTGCAATGACAAAAATTAATGGCCAGTCAATTTACGTGCAGAGTACTATAGCATTACCCTTAGGAATTGAATATCTTAATTAAGCCACTCATGAAAAGAATACCTTAATTAATTAGCCGCATGGATAGAGAAGTGCGATGTGGCGGCACGCCGAGACAGCAGGGTCGAGGAGCAAAGCTTAGTGCGGCTGCCGCCTCAAGTTTGACCTCCACTATCCCGCCAATGACCATGATGGATGTGTTCCAATCACGCCGGCGCCGACCTCGATGGTTGAGCTCCTCATGTCTCCCGCCATAGACTTAGGATTGAGCTCCTATGACGCCACTGATGTGGCTTGAAGCTACGTCGGTATTTCCCTTAAGAGGAAGGGATGATGCAGCACAACGGCGGTAGGTATTTCCTCCAGATATGAAACCAAGGTTATCGAACCAGTAGGAGAACCACGCAACACAATGTAAACAACACCTGCACACAAATAACAACTTCTCGCAACCCAACGTGTAAAAGGGGTTGTCAACTCCTTTCGGGTAGCGGCGCCCCCAAGTTGGGCAAACGTACGTGAATAAAATTGTAGTAGATTGATAGATCGAACACCAACTAAAATAAATAAGAATAAAACACAGCAAGATATTTTTTAAAAAAAATTAATGGATCTGAAAATAAAAGCAAAGGAAAATAGATCGCAAAGGCAAATAATATGAGAAGGAGACCTGGGGGCCGTCGGTTTCACTAGTGGCTTCTCTCAAGAAAAATAGTAAACGTTGGGTGAACAAATTACTGTTGGGAAATTGATAGAACTTCAAATAATCATGATGATATCCAGGAAATGATCATTATATAGGCATCACGTCCAAGATTAGTAGGCCGACTCCTGCCTGCATCTACTACTATTACTCCACACATCGACCGCTATCTAGCATGCATCTAGTGTATTAAGTTCATGGAGAAACGGTGTAATGCAATAAGAATAATGACATGATGTAGACAAGATCTATCTATGTAGAGATAGACCCCATCGTTTTATCCTTAGTAGCAATGATACATACGTTTCGGTTCCCCTTCTGTCACTGGGATCAAGCACCGTAAGATAGAACCCACTACAAAGCACCTCTTCCCATTGTAAGATAAATAGGTCAAGTTGGCCAAACAAAACCCAAATATCGGAGAAGAAATATGAGGCTATAAGCAATCATGCATAAAAGAGATCAAAGAAACTCAAATACATTCATGGATATAAAAAGATAGATCTAATCGTAAACTAAAAGTTCATCAATCCCAACAAACACACCGCAAAAAGAGTTACATCATATGGATCTCCAAGAGACCATTGTATTGAGAATTCAGCGAGAGAGAGGAAGCCATCTAGCTACTAACTATGGACCCGAAGGTCTACAAAGAACTACTCACGCATCATCAGAGAGGCACCAATGGAGGTGGTGAAACCCATTCGAGATGGTGTCTAGATAAGATCTCGTGGTTCTGGACTCTGCGGCGGCTGGAATTGATTTCCATCGACTCCCATAGGGTTTCTGGAATATTAGGGTATTTATAGAGCAAACAGGCGGCCCGGGGAGCACCCGAGGTGGGCACAACCACCAGGGCGCGCCTGGGCCTCCTGGTGCGCCCTGGTGGGTTGTGCTCTCCTCGGAGCACCCCCAGGCGCAGCCTTGGTCCATTAGGTGTCTTCTGGTCCAAAAAAATCTCCGTAAAGTTTCATTGCATTTGGACTCCGTTTGGTATTGACTTCCTGCGATGTAAAAAACATGCAGAAAATAGTACCAAAAAATGATATAAAATGACTACAAAATGATTATAAAACATCCAAGATTGATAATATAACAACATGGAACAATCAAAAATTATAGATACATTGGGGACATATCAGCATCCCCAAGATTAACTCCTACTCATCCTCGGGAAAGCGATCTACCGCCGGATCCGGAGCATGACTCCAGAGTCCCGTAACACAAGTTCGACTCCGAGTGTTGTGCCACCGAGAAGTACCAAAAGCTGAGTTGTATGCACGGAGGGATTCAACATTGGCAGGCAGTTTCTCAGTTGCCCCTTAGAGGTTAGTGCTAAGTTCATCATTTTACTTGAGTTAATGCCACTGCTCATCTTGAATACTATTTAACATTAGCAGGTATATGAGGCTTGTGCCTTTGTTAACTGGCTGGATGAACAATGGCATGGCAGGGCTCGGTGTGTTATCACCAAGCTCGCAGAAGATAACGTAAAGCTGAAGAAGAAACTGGTTGATCTGGAATGTACAATCAGTATGATGAAGTAAGAAAGAATCAATCACAGGCAACAGATGAAAGCAAGAGACAAGAAGGAACTAGCATGTGTAGGTGTGGTTGTCGCATTAGCCATGTTATATGCGCTGTTTGAAATGATGATTAGGGGTTTTGTTTGATAGTATTGCTAAAGCACATCTAGATGTGCTCTAAGTAATGCACATCTAGGTCCTATGCCATTGATGCTACCTGAAGATTCGTGCACATATTTTCCTTAGTCTTTTCTTTTCTTTTCCTTTGTAGTTTGATTATTACTGGCTTCATCAATAAGAAGAGCTCAATGTATTGCTTGCCAACTGTCCTACTCCGTTTGTGCCGGTACCGGTGCATAATCCCAAAACTCGTTCCTTATTTTTGTCCAGAAAAAAGAAATCAGCCAATAGGTGTCCTATGCAACCCCGAGAATTTGGAGCGATTGGGTAAAAATAATTGCGGTTGATTATATCAGCAGTTAGATAATACGTCAACCCACGCTTCAATTGGCATTTCCTCTTCTCTGCATACCCCGCTTAAGTGTCCACCATCTTCGTCGTCCCCGGCTGGCCGCGCTACACACTTGCACACACTCTACAATCTTGCTTTGTCACGGTTTTTATATGACAGCAGCCATGTCGAGAAACAGCGAGGATGACAATTCGGTCAGTAGTCTGGTGCCCGACGATGGGTCAACATCGGAATCACCCCGCTCGTCTTCCTTGAGTCTGGCATCGAGCCAGACCTCAATTATATCCGGATCATGGAAGGGACGCCGCCTCTGGAGTCGTCATACAACAACTAGACGGACGAGGAGCCGTCAAAGGAGCAAGAAGAGGGCAACAATGATGATGATGAGGAGTGGTCGAACGAGGAGGAGGACGGCGATGATAGCAACGACAATGACGACGACGGCAGCGATGAAAAGCCAACAATTAGCAGCGAGAAACGTCCTCCCCAAGACGATGTCGCGGGGCCATCCAACAACAACAAAAACAAGAAGAAGAAGGACTAAATTAAGCAGACTGTATATATCTCTGTTTCCGTTCGCTCATATTAATCTCTTATCTCTGTTTCTCCTGTCAATCTCATCACAGAAGGTTAGTAAAACTTATTCGACAGAGACCTTGTACATTATCGCCCACAGATTGGTTTGCTGAACTGTGTGCCCAAACGAGCCCACAATTCACAAAAAGACTGTATGGGTTGTCTGTAATGATCAAACACAATTCTGATTACCGACCTGTTTGCCAGGTATCACACACATCTTGTTATGCTGAATCATTTGTGTTCACCTTGATCATCGCAACCGGTTAGTCGGAGCGAACTGTGTGCCATATATCGCACATACCTTGACCTGGCTGCCTGTTTCTGTTGTTCTGTCTCATTGCAAACAGTTCGTATGGATCAACTATATGCCCCGCATTGCACACGCAACTAAAATCTGAACCGTGTTTGATGTATCATTCATCGCAAAGGTTTTGCATCCTTTTGTTGGGTTTTTTGCATCATCGTTCGCGATTAATGCATCGCACACAGTTTCGCTAAAGGGTCTCTGATCGTAGTGTCGCGTTAGCAGCATCCTGCAGTAGTGGTATATGCCGTATATAACACACACCTTGATCTGGCTAACCATTTCTGTTGCATTCCCTAAGAGCAAATAGTTCATCCGAGCAAAGTGTAAGCCGTATATCCCACACACCTTTATATAGCCGCCCGTTTCTGTTGTTCTGCCGCATCACAAATAGATCTTATGGATTAACCCTTTGTCACGCATTGCACACACAACTGTAATCTGAATCATGTTTGATGTATCCGCCATCACAAACGTTTTGTATGTTTTCTGATGGTTTTTTGCGTCACTGTTTGCCATTAATGCATCACACACAGTTTTGTCAAAGGGCCCTGATCGTAGTGTCGCATTAGCAGCATCCTGAAGTAGTGTAGGTATATCAAAATTAGAGTGTTTTCTATCATATTTGTGAATAAGTATTATTCTACTTTTGATCCATTGCAATGCACGGGCACATTGCTAGTATTTCCATAGTTTCAAGTTTTCCGTCAAGATATGAGTCACTCATGGTCGATATTTAGTTTGAATTACGTACACATAGGTACTATGTAACTATCCGTGCTTATTGGCTTCCAAATCTTAAATTTCACTCCTACTTACATTATGTTGAGTACTTAACAAAAAACTACCACTTTCAACCAGACCTAGGAAGAAACTTCTGTACAAAAAATAGCAAAAACATACCCAAACATTCATAATCCGCGCCAGAAAACTACTACCAAGTGCCAATTAGGCACCTTTAAACCGTTTATGACAATGTCGTGGATTTGTCACGGCAGATGTCCTAGTGTGAGGAATTAGTCGTGATGCCAACGCATCTATGTGGTAGCTTGAGAGGGGTTGATCGGAATTGAGATACGTGAAGTGGACGAACACACAAGACAAGGGTTTAGACAGCTTCGGGCCCTGGGAAACATCATCCAGTAACAACCCTACATGCTGTTTGTGGCTAGGTCTCATTATCATCACGAGGGAGTCGCCGTATCTCCGTCGCTCCTAGTTGTGTCTACCCTTAAAGATTATTCAGCCCCCCGCCTCTAGGGGTGCCCTTCTCCTCCTTATATAATTTGAAGGGGCAGGTTACATGTAGAGTCCAACTCGAATTGGGACTTAACCTATTCTGACGTCTCACCATGGGCTTCTTAACGTCTTGGGATTCTTAACGTCTCGGGCTTCTTAACGTCTTGGGCTTCCTAACGTCTTGGGCTTATTAACCCCTGGCGACTCTGTCTGCCGGGTCATGACTGTGTGCCGGGTCGTAACTGTCTACCGGGTTATAACTATCTGCCGGCTTACCATCTGTCGGCTTATAACTATCTGCCAGCTTACCATCTGCCGGCTTATAACTGTCTGTCGGCTTACCATCTGCCGGCTTATAACTATGTGTTGGCTTACCATCTGCCGGCTTATAACTGTATGTCGATTTATAATCTACCAGGTCACCAATGAAATACCAAGTCCTAGCCGGATCATATCTCTGGCAGGGTCATACCGCGGGGTATATCCCTGACAGTAGCCCCAGTTTAATTTGGATTTATCCATGTTAAACTAATCCTGTAAAATAAACACAAGAACGAATTTGATAGGTTGTGCTCCGAGTTAAAAAATTCTCGTAAGTCGACACCTGGTCATCCTTAATTCCAATTGTTGTTTCCTTCTTCTAGAAAATCCGGGTCAATATGCCACTTCATACACAATTTGCTGACATTGGTTTCTCACAGAGAATTATTGTGAAGAATAATTCATTTGACTCAGCTCCCAATGCTTAACAAAAATATTGGTCTTTGAAATACTCATCTAATCTTCAGTCGGCTTGAAGATGTAAAACTTGTTGGTTTATCATTGCCAAAATTGTCGGCTTGTAAATATTGATGGCACCGGATCATAATTGTCGCTAACATCAAGCTTGAAAATGTCGCTCCTTTATATGTATATCACTTGTAGCCCCAAAGTCTTAAGAACGGAGCATAGTAATAGCTTAAGACTTGCTTCAATATAAATGTTGCAACCTTGAAGAAATCCAGGTTGTTCATCTCAATCACTAGTCAAAACTGAATATTCCACATATGTAGCCCCCAAATGCCGGGTTGTTATGCTTGCAACAACCTGGGACTTGTAATTGCCTTATGCTCATAAAAACTTCAACCAGTGTAACCCCCAAGGGCTAGCTCAATAAGATAATACTGAGCTGGGACTTATATATATACTTCATTGAAAATAACATCATATGATGTAGCCTCCATCATAGGGCTTGAACCCACGTCCACAAGGTTAAGAGCCTTGTGCTCTACCAACTGAGCACTGGACCCTTCGATATAACAGATTTAGCTTGTGTACTTTGAATCATTGACATGAGCAGTTAGTAGCCCCCAAGGGCCGGCTCATTACAATTTGATGAGTCGGTTCTTCAATAAGGCAAGTAAAAAATGACCTTGCATTAGCCCCCAAGTGTCATGGTGCATGCTTGCAGCGACATGGGACTTCCATATTTGATATAATCATGATCTGAATAATATAGCCCCCATGTGCCGGGTCGTAAGCCTGCAGTGACTCGGGACTATTCCTTCCATTGCAGAATAAATCATATCCTCTGTCTGGATGATATTGCTGAATGCTCTTGTCACGCCCAAGATGCGACCCTATCCTAAAGGAACTCGAAGGTCCCACCAAGGATAGAAGCGCATCTTGAAGACGCTTTTGCAAGGTGGATATCATTACATCAACATTACATAATAGTGGGGATACTTACAAAAGGCATACAATGCCACACGAATACATCAACATCATATACAAGAGATCAACATCCGACTACGGATGAAACATAAACAGAAACTCAAACGACATCCACCCTGCTAGCCCAGGCTACCGACCTGGAACCTATCCCCTGATCAACGAAGAAGAAGAAGAACTCCAACACAAGCAAACATCGCCGTCGCGTCATGACCATCGCAAACCTGTACCTACAACTGGTGTTGTAGTAATCTGTGAGCCACGAGGACTCAGCAATCCCATTACCATGGGTATCAAGACTAGCAAAGCTTAATGAGAAAGGAAGGGGGTAAAGTGGTGAGGTTGCAGCAGCGGCTAAGCATATATGGTGGCTAACATACGCAAATGAGAGCGAGAAGAGAAACAAAGGAACGGTCATCAACTAGTAATGATCAAGAAGTGATCCTGAACTCCTACTTACGCCGACATAACCCGAAACCGTGTTCTCCTCTTGATCAACCCGAAAAGAGACACTCACGATACGCACACGGTTGGTGTATTTTAGAAGAGTTTGCTTCAAGTTTACTACAACCGGATATTAACAAATTCCCATCTCGCCACATAACCGCGGCACGGCTCTCGAAAGTTTATACCCTACGGGGTGTCCCAACTTAGCCCATGATAAGCTCTCGCGATCAACGAAGGATATTCCTTCTCCCGGAAGACCCGATCAGTCTCGAATCCGGCTACAAGACATTTCGACAGAATAAAACAAGACCAGCAAGACCGCCTGATCTGCCGACAATCCCGATAGGAGCTGCACATATCTCGCTCTAGGGCAACACCGGATGAGACAGGCTACGAGTAAAACCAAGCCTCGAGTTTCCCGTGGTGGCCCTTGAGAAGCGGTTCGGTTCGAACCAGCACTTAGAGAAGCACCGCCCGGGCGGGGGGGCTAAAATAAAGATGACCCTTGGGTTGGCCGACCCAAGGAAGGGTATAGGTGGTGGTGAGGAAAATGGTAAAACCAAGGTTGGGCCTTGCTGGAGGAGTCTTATTCAAAGCGAACTATCAAGGGGGTCCCATAAACCACCCGACCGCGTTAGGGACGCAAAATCCGGGAACATAATACCGATATGACGGAAACTAGGGCGGCAAGAGTGGAACAAAACACCAGGCATAAGGCCGAGCCTTCCACCCTTTACCAAGTATATAGATGCATTAATAATATAGGAGATATTGTGATATCCCAACATAAACATAATCCAACAAGGAACAACATCTCCATGTTCCAACAAGGAACAAACTTCATCTTCACCTGCAACTAACAACGCTACAAGAGGGGCTGAGCAAAGCGGTAACATAGCCAAGCAATGGTTTGCTAGGAAGGGTGCAAAAGGTTAGGGGCTGACATGGCAATTTGGAGGCTTGAGCAGCAAGTGGTAGGTAACGCAGCATAGCGATAGAACGAAGCAACTAGCATAGCAATGATAGTAATGTGTAGCGACCCGACCTCAGACGGTCAAGCCTCTGTGTTTCTGTGCCATCCCTGGATCAGTATGCTGGCACACACAGTACATCAATGTATATATCAAAGTGCAATCACATGTATAAATAACATAAAACTGATATATACCTCATAAGTCACAGCGGAAACAAATAGTCGGGTATGGAGTCCCATCAACGCCATCGGCAGGTTGAGTGTAGACCGTAACCACAGATCGTAACTCTTACTCGTCGAGAAAATATCTGCAACATGATACGTTGCAGCCGTGTAGGTCAGTACATTGAATGTACCGCAAGATCACAATAAGAGAAAACAGATGATAAACTATACTATATGCGGTATGGCTTTGTGGCTCAGATTCTGAGTTTTTTTGCGTAAAAGCTGGTTTTATTTCCCTACATCAAAGGAATAAATGAAGTCTGTACTATGGAGTTTTCTATCATGACATGGTTCCGCCAACCGATGTCTCATAGCCTGAAATCATCATAAGTTGCCCACAATTAAGTTATCAATCCGGTGTTGAGAGTTCCGAGATAGATCCAAGTCCGAGGCTCAAATTTTCCGTGAATCGGGACACGGCTAATCGATTAGGTTTTAACCCTCTGCAGAGGTTTGTACACTTTACCCGCAAGATTCGATCCCTCTTTTACGTTCTCGCACTTCGGGTGTTTGAGAACAAGATGACCAAACATGGTCTTCCGAAGAGTTCCTCTGACCACTGTCCGGTACTCATCCCATCCTACCGTAGTTCTACATCTGCTAGCACCGTCCCAGCCAGAGTCACAACTAAGGTCAACCAAGCCAGAGCCCATAATGACTTGCGGTTGCACAGGTAAGCTTCCGGTCATGAAGTATTCTTCCGTCTCTTTGAGTCTGGGTGAAGCTTTCCGCAAGATGTCATGGCGCTTCTCCATGCATCCCGGCCAACCACTGGTTTCTCCAGGTGCCGTCAACAACCGCCTTCACCCAAAGAGTGTGTATTGAATTCTTGTCTTGAGTCTTGAAGTCTTGAGGCCTTGAGAATGCAGTCCTTGCAGGTGCCATCATGGAGTTGTCGTCATTGACGTAGAGTCCTCCTTCTTTACACCACTCTCGAGCACTCATACCAACCCCGTCTACTATAGCGTAGCATTAAAATAAATGACGTCCCGGGCTTGGTAACAGGGTGAAGGGTTCCTACCTCATGCATACTACTCAACTACAAGGATTCAATATCACTACTGGAGGGGGTTGCAAAGATGCCACTAAATGCAATAAACCATAGGTATGAAAGCATGGTCAAAGTGAACTTGCCTTGCTGACGATCTTCGAAAACTAGGGACTCGTGGTAGCAAACTTCGCACTCCGGAAATTCTACCGAGGCAAACAATAACCATAATAAGCACATAGCATATGATCACTTAACACAATAGCATAGTAACATAACACACCAAAACAAACGAATCAAAACCCAAAGAAAAACTCGAAGAAATCCAACTCAAAGTTGTCCTACTTCAAGCAACAACTAAAACTAGTTTTTCATAACAAATTTTTTTTCTCAACATAACCTAATCATGGGTTTATGTTAACTTAACAGAAAAGAATGCCTTAAGCAACCAGGAGCAAAAAGAATTAATTTAACAGCTATTATGGAACTCCTATTAGGCCTAATTCAAGTTCTATTAAGAAAATTAAAATAAAATTTTTATTTATTATAAATAAAAGTTCATGCTCTAAAGTGACAGAAACTATCCTAGAATAATCAATCACATGTGAAAAATAAATTTATTTGCTAATTAAAATAATAGGAAAACAGTAGCTAGTTAATTAATTAAGAATAACATGATTCTGATTAAAACTAATTTTTTATTAATCCTAAAATACAGAAATTAATTCCTACGGTTAGGCAATGTCAAAACAAAGTTGGGACAAAAAGAATCATTAAAAATAAATTTCCTAACTCATTTTATAACAGATTTACTATTCTGACTAAATCTAAAATAAAGCAATTTTAAATAATTTTAACATAGTTAATTATATTTTCTACAGAAACTATAGGAAATTTGCAAACCAACAAAAAAAGAATCACTTAAAAATATTAAGTAGAATAAAAGATATGAATTTTTCAAATCGGAAGCTATTCTGTTAAAACAGAAAAACGAAAATAAAGAAAAAATGGCCTAATGGGCCTAACCTACGCACTGAGCGTAATATAACTAAACGGGCCCTACGTTTAAACGAATCGGACCGATCTAAAAGAAAAACCCTAACTTAAACTAAACCGGAACGAACCGGAGCGAACCGGATTTATTTTAAAAGAAACATACCCCTTCTGGGGTTCTAATCTATGCCGCACAAACGAGATCGGACGGCGGGGGAGAGGTCCGGTGGCTCACCGGAGTTCGACGGCGGCGGCGGCTCGGGTGGCGAGTGCGTCGGCGTCTCCGGTGGTCGGGGGCGTCGGCGGAGGGCTCCGGCGGGTGCGGACGGGCTCGGGGGTCCGTCTGGTGGAGTCCGGCGAGTTCGGGGTGGCCGGGGTGGGTCGGGACGGTGGCAATGGCGGCGGCGGTGCTCTCGGGCTCCGGTGAGTCCTTGCGGGGAGAGGGAGAGGTCCGGCGAGGGGCGAGGGGGGGGGGAATGGGGTGCGCGGAGGGGGTACTTATAGGGCGGGCGGCGACGGCGCGGGAAGCGAATCGGGAGGATCGGTGGATCCGGAGATCGCGGATCTCCGGCAGCGGCGGCGCTTTCGTCTTGGGGCGAGGGGAGAAGGAGGTGGTGGCCCACCCGTCAACGGGTGCGGGGGAGCGGGACTCGGTCGGTCGACCGAACCGGAGCCGATTCGGCCGAGGGGCCTCGGTCGGTTGGCTCAGCTGGGCTGGCTCGGCACGGTGGGCCGGGGGGCCCTGGGCGCTGGCAGTGGTGCCTCGGCTGGGCTGGGCAATGTTCGGCCGGCGCTGAGGTCTTTTCTTTTTTTTATTTTAATTTTTTGAAAATAAAACAGAGTTATAAATTATAAAATATAAATATTTTATATAGGACATATATATATCAAAATGATCAGGGGAATATTCCTTATCATTTGAACATTTTTCCAGAGGAAAAAATCCAAACTTTATAAAAATTCATTTTTTTCCAAATTCAAATAAAACTCAAATTTGAATTCAAAACTTTTGGCATTGTTTTCCTCTGATATTTTTGGAGTGTCATGTTTACTCCTCTCATACTTTTGCTTAAGTATTTATCAGGCACAGTTTTTGAAATGATTCCCACTTGCCAAAGTTTGAATTCAAATTCCAAAACTCAAAATTTGAAAGAGAGTTTCAAGGCACTTTCAAATGACTTTCAATTTGATACCTTTTTAACTTCCAACTCATATTTCATATAATTGAAGAAGTCATTTTATCTTCCCTCATGAAAATCATTGAGTTGCATAAAGCTTTGAATTTGAAATATTTTCAGTAGAAATTCAAATTTTTCCAAAACCCTTTTCATTCCAAATGGAAGAAGTCATGTCATCTTCACTCTAGGGCTTGGTGTTGGAATGAACTTGAATTCATTGGGATCCAATAGGCAGAGGGGAAAGTTTGGGAAAGTCATTTCATTCCCTCTCATTCAACTTTCAAAAGTTTCAAATTCCACTCAATTTCACTCAATAAATCAAACAAACAATCAGACAACAATCATAGTTATTTATTTAATATAACATTCCAAAATTTAGAATTTTGGGATGTTACAAACCTACCACACTTAAAATGAATCTCGTCCTCGAGATTCAAAGGGGCTAGCAAGAAAGGGTTAGGGTTGGGGGTCTTCTAGCAATTGTTTTGGTCAGGAAGGTCAGGGGTGCTACCACACTTAAAACAAGGTTACGGTTCCAATAAACTCAGATACTTCCTCTGGAGTGCCGACAATGTATGTCTCTTCACATATCTTACAATAGCTCCTTCATTAACGCTCTTCTGTCAGAAGCATAGAGTTTTCCTCAAAATCTTGGGTCGGTGTGTCTAAGTTGAAGTTCGTCCGAGACTGGATCTTCTTAGCTGATAGGTCTGTGTCCATTCTAGACAACTATCGAAATACTCATGGTGGTCCACAATTTATGGTTTCTCCTGCAGAAACGGGTCTGGGTTGAACCTCACCGTATAACCTACGATTGGCAACGGTTGCCTGTAAAGGGGTTCCATCATACTACCATTCTATGGTTTTATGGCTTATCGCGTCGACACTCTTCTAAGGTTTTCGAGGCTCTCTGATTTTCCATCAACATATGATAGTTCATGATAGAAGTCTCCGGCATGGGGGCCAATCCATCCCGTACTTGAATCATTACCACATACGTAAATAGTGAATCACGTATTCTAACACTTGGGCATACTCACAAGCATTGCAGAATTTCTCTTGTTCTCGAACTGGGTTCGAGTAAATCCATGGTTTCTGCAAGCCAAACAAAACATCTATCGTTACTTCACCACTCTCGTGTTTTTGCGTAACCTCCTACGTAAACGTATGCTGATTGGATCACCGATTCTTCCAAATTTATTCCTTTATCAAGGTTACATCTGCTCCTTTTCAAAATCCCGGCATGTGGGTTATGGCCCACTTCAACACTAGTGCAGCTTTAACTCATCCTTGGAGTAACTCTCTTGTTCCATATTACACCTCCTGTAAATCCAATAGTACTTCTTCCTTCATACTCTTGTGGTGACGATCATACCAAACTCCAACTTATTTTGTCCAGCTTCCTTCTATGGACCGTCATGAATAACACATTTCTTTCATCATTGATCCTGTGGCTTTACGGAGTACTACGACACCAAAGAAAATGCACTAGTTTATCCATAAATCTCATTATTTTCATATCAATCTTTTATTACATCCTTAACCACTTTTCATGAATCCAAATTCCAAAAAGTTTATTAAAAATGCCGCCACCCACATGGTTCGGTATGGTCAGACATTACTTCCAACTTATTCATTTTTCCTCCTTGAGGATTCTTCAGTCCCACTGGAATTGTGCGACATGCGTCTTGAAATCTTCAATCTTCTGTTTCATCGTGGTGGCCTTGAGCTTCACCTCCATCATCTCTGTATGCACTTCGCTTAGGTATTCCTGAGTATAACGGAGTCTTGCTTCAAGTATTTCTCGATCGGCGTATGGCTTCCATGGCTGCTTCACGAACAGCATCGAAGAAAGTTGCTTGTGGCACACGTGAAATGAAAAGTACTGCCCCATCATCTTTGGGCAAACTCCTTTCAAATGGTGGAGGTGTACCTCCACATACCAAAGTTCCACTCCCTTTGCATGAAGGGTAGCCTTTGTAGACTGCATCTCCTTCAAGGTGGATATGCTTCATCATGTCCTTCAGATCTTCGGTAATCATGATCACTTGTCGTGGTCATGATTGTTTCCGGACCTTTAAGGAAAGACTCGTAAAGGGTCGTCATCTCCAGTTGTAGAACAAAAATGGTGCTCAGAATAAGGTACATATCTCCTGGGGTACATATTCATATCATCCAAATAAAACTTCAAACTCAATTTCCAACATCCAGTTTATGCATCACAACTCACTTTCTTCCATGTTCATCCAGAATATTAATTTCCAAGATGAAATATAACAACTCCTTAAAGCCTTTCAGCATGTGACATTACAACTTTATTGAGTCATGAACTATTACAATCTCTGAGTAGTCTATTACATAACTCAACTCATCGAGCTCATGAAAATGGCTTTCTACTACTCTTATTATCCATATCAAAATTCCAACTACTCAACTCCAGCTTTCGTCTTGTTGGAACATTTAATAGCATAATGTCCTGCTTCCTTGCAGCGGAAACAAAAGACTTCCGACATGTCTCGGGGCTTCTTTGTGATTATGTAGGCTCCTTGGATTCTTGGCTTCTTTTACGACATTTACTAGCGTAATGACCTAAATCCTTGCACTGTAATAAGTGATATGACTTAGGTCCTTCTCTGCAAAAATTGCGTTGTTCTCGGGTTGCCTTCTCTTCCTGGATTTCTCTGTAATGATCAGAGCTTCTATTTCCCGAGGATCAAACTTCACTTCTATTGACGGGAAATATCCCAGATACTCTTTTCTTTCCTTGGTGCAATACTGCGAAAAATGTCCTTCTTCTCCACATGTATAGCAGGCATTGGAGTAAAATCTGTTGAGGCCTTCTCCATCAAGGTCTTCAACATATTCATTCATCACTGGTTCTTTCATAACTTCTCGGAGGGCTTCTTTCATTCCTTCTTCCTGATCCTGAATAGTTTGTTGCACCATGGGGTAAATGTGACACTGAGTCGGGTAGTGGGTGGTTCCTTCACACAAGAAACAAGTCACCGACTAGTTGGGCATTCCTCACCGGGTGTTTCTCCTCACAATGAGGGCATCCATCCTTGTGTTCCTCCTGGGTGTGTCCTATTTCTCCGCAAATCTTGCAGGCACAAGGTTTATTTCTTGGTGTATCATGGTGCTTCCGGATGAGACGTGATCTCAACAGGGTCTTCTTGAATTCCTCCCAAGTTCTTGCTCCATTAAATCCTTGTATGGCTTGATGCATTTTCCACCAGGTTGCAGCACTTTCTCAAAAAATAATCAAGAACGATTGGACCTCATACTTCCTTGAAACCAAATTGCTCCCAAGTGATTTTCCATGTTCTCATCCATAGCTCGCCTCCTACTGAGTCTTCGGTTCAGAGAATATCAGTCCAACTTCATCCATCATCTATGGGGTTCAAAAAGTTTTGGGATGAGATATGAGAGAGGTGGAGAGGGATACACACAATACAAACAATAGTTTTTTGAAGAAACGGGTTTTACTTTGTGGCTGTCGGAAAACATCAAACAAATGACAACTCACAAATCGCCGCATCTAACGTAAGTGTGTAACAGGGGTTTGGTCTTCTAAAGGTCAAATAATCCTTCAGATTCTTCAAATTCTTCTAGTCTTCGGAGTCTTCAATTGTTGCAGCTTCAACTCTTCTAATGCATGGTGAAACCCTTGTTACTTTGAAATGGCCATCAGTTGTCCGATATCTTTAATTCTTGGAGTGACTTCAGTTGATCTTCCGTGTGGTCAAAAGGGAAAGGTGTATATTCTAACTATTTGAGGTCAGAGGGACTACTTGATAAAATCAGAAAAGACGAGAAGTAAAGAATCCTTTTGAAAGTAAAGATTTAGAGATTTCCTGTCCTAGGGGCTTTCCGATTTCTAGGGTCACGTCCTCACATCAACATGTGCTCGATACCATTTCAGAGCGACCCGACCTCGAGACGGTCAAGCCTCGTGTTTCGTGCCATCCTCGATCAAGATGTTTGCACACACAAGACATCAATGTATATATCAAAGTGCAATCACATGTATAAATAACGAAACTGATATATACCTCATAAGTCACAGCGAAACAAATAGTCGGGTATGGAGTCCCATCAACGCCATCGGCAGGTTGAGTGTAGACCGTAACCTCAGATCGTAACTCTTACTCGTCGAGGAAAATATCTGCAACATGATACGTTGCAGCCGTAGGTCAAGACATTGAATGTACCGCAAGATCACAATAAGAGAAAACAGATGATAAACTATACTATATGCGGTATGGCTTTGTGGCTCAGATATCGAGTTTTGTTTATGTAAAAGCTGGTTTTATTTTCCCTACATCAAAGGAATAAATGAAGTCTGTACTATGGAGTTTTCTATCAGGACATGGTTCCGCCAACCGATGTCTCATAGCCTGAAATCATCATAAGTTGCCCACAATTAAGTTATCAATCCGTGTTGAGAGTTCCGAGATAGATCCAAGTCCAGAGGCTCAAATTGTCCGTAATCGGGACACGGCTAATCGATTAGGTTTTAACCTCTGCAGAGGTTTGTACACTTTACCCGCAAGATTCGATCCTCTTTTACGCTCTCGCACTTCGGGTGTTTGAGAACAAGATGGTCAAACATGGTCTTCCAAGAGTTCCTCGACCACCGTCCGTACTCATCCCATCCTACCGTAGTTCTACATCTGCTAGCATCGCCCCAGCCAGAGTCACAACTAAGGTCAACCAAGCCAGAGCCCATAATGACTTGCGGTTGCATGTAAGCTTCCGGTCATGAAGTATTCTTCCGCCTCTTTGAGTCTGGGTGAAGCTTTCCAAGATGTCATGGCGCTTCTCCATGCATCCCGCCAACCACTGGTTTCTCCAGGTGCCCACAACCGCCCTTCACCCAAAGAGTGTGTATTGAATTCTTGTCTTGAGTCTTGAAGTCTTGAGGCCTTGAGAATGCAGTCCTTGCAGGTGCCATCATGGAGTTGTCGCCATTGACGAGAGTCCTCCTTCTTCACACCACTCGAGCACTCATACCAACCCCGCCTACTATAGCGTAGCATTAAAATAAATGACGTCCCGGGCTTGGTAACAGGGTGAAGGGTTCCTACCTCATGCATACTACTCAACTACAAGGATTCAATATCACTACTGGAGGGGGTTGCAAAGATGCCACTAAATGCAATAAACCATAGGTATGAAAGCATGGTCAAAGTGAACTTGCCTTGCTGACGATCTTCGAAAACTAGGGACTCGTGGTAGCAAACTTCGACTCGGAAATTCTACCGAGGCAAACAATAACCATAATAAGCACATAGCATATGATCACTTAACACAATAGCATAGTAACATAACACACCAAAACAAACGAATCAAAACCCAAAGAAAAACTCGAAGAAATCCAACTCAAAGTTGTCCTACTTCAAGCAACAACTAAAACTAGTTTTTCATAACAATTTTTTTTTCTCAACATAACCTAATCATGGGTTTATGTTAACTTAACAGAAAAGAATGCCTTAAGCAACCAGGAGCAAAAAGAATTAATTTAACAGCTATTATGGAACTCCTATTAGGCCTAATTCAAGTTCTATTAAGAAAAATAAAATAAAAGTTTTATTTATTATAAATAAAAGTTCATGCTCTAAAGTGACAGAAACTATCCTAGAATAATCAATCACATGTGAAAAATAAATTTATTTGCTAATTAAAATAATAGGAAAACAGTAGCTAGTTAATTAATTAAGAATAACATGATTTTGATTAAAACTAATTTTTTATTAATCCTAAAATACCCAAATTAATTCCTACGGTTAGGCAATGTCAAAACAAAGTTGGGACAAAAGAATCATAAAAAATAAATTTCCTAACTCATTTTATAACAGATTTACTATTCTGACTAAATCTAAAATAAAGCAATTTTAAATAATTTTAACATAGTTAATTATATTTTCTACAGAAACTATAGGAAATTTGCAAACCAACAAAAAAAGAATCACTTAAAAATATTAAGTAGAATAAAAGATATGAATTTTTCAAATCGGAAGCTATTCTGTTAAAACAGAAAAACGAAAATAAAGAAAAAAATGGCCTAATGGGCCTAACCTACGCACTGAGCGTAATATAACTAAACGGGCCCTACGTTTAAACGAATCGGACCGATCTAAAATAAAAACCCTAACTTAAACTAAACCGGAACGAACCGGAGCGAACCGGGTTTATTTTAAAAGAAACATACCCCTTCGGGGGTTCTAATCTACGCCGCACAAACGAGATCGGACAGAGGGGGAGAGGTCCGGTGGCTCACCGGAGTTCGACGGCGGCGGCGGCTCGGGTGGCGAGTGCGTCGGCGTCTCCGGTGGTCGGGGGCGTCGGCGGAGGTCTCCGGCGGGTGCGGACGGGCTCGGGGGTCCGTCTGGTGGAGTCCGGCGAGTTCGGGGTGGCCGGGGTGGGTCGGGACGGTGGCAATGGCGGCGGCGGCGCTCTCGGGCTCCGGCGAGTCCTTTCGGGGAGAGGGAGAGGTCCGGCGAGGGGCGAGGGGGGGGGGAATGGGGTGCGGGGAGGGGGTACTTATAGGGCGGGGGCGGCGACGTGCGCGGGAAGCGAATCGGGAGGGGATCGGGTGGATCCCGGAGATCGTGGGATCTCCGGCGAGCGGCGGCGCTTTCGTGCGCGAGGGGGCGAGGGGGAGAAGGAGGTGGTGGCCCACCCGTCAACGGGTGCGGGGGAGCGGGACTCGGTCGGTCGACCGAACCGGAGCCGATTCGGCCGAGGGGCCTCGGTCGGTTGGCTCAGCTGGGCTGGCTCGGCTGCCGGTGGGCAATTGGGCCGCCGGGCGCAAGGTGCCTCGGCGCTGGGCTGGGCAACTGACTGGCTGGCCTGAGGTCTTTTTCTTTTTTTTTCTATTTTAATTTTTTTGAAAATAAAAACAGAGTTATAAATTATAAAATATAAATATTTTATATAGGACATATATATATCAAAATGATCAGGGGAATATTCCCTATCATTTGAACATTTTTCCAGAGGAAAAATCCAAACTTTATAAAAATTCATTTTTTTCCAAATTCAAATAAAACTCAAATTTGAATTCAAAACTTTTGGCATTGTTTTCCTCTGATATTTTTGGAGTGTCATGTTTACTCCTCTCATACTTTTGCTTAAGTATTTATCAGGCACAGTTTTTGAAATGATTCCCACTTGCCAAAATTTGAATTCAAATTCCAAAACTCAAAATTTGAAAGAGAGTTTCAAGGCACTTTCAAATGACTTTCAATTTGATACTTTTTTAACTTCCAACTCATATTTCATATAATTGAAGAAGTCATTTTCTCTTCCCTCATGAAAATCATTGAGTTGCATAAAGCTTTGAATTTGAAATATTTTCAGTAGAAATTCAAATTTTTCCAAAACCCTTTTCATTCCAAATGGAAGAAGTCATGTCATCTTCACTCTAGGGCTTGGTGTTGGAATGAACTTGAATTCATTGGGATCCAATAGGCAGAGGGGAAAGTTTGGGAAAGTCATTTCATTCCCTCTCATTCAACTTTCAAAAGTTTCAAATTCCACTCAATTTCACTCAATCAATCAAAGAAACAATCAGACAACAAGCATAGTTATTTATTTAATATAACATTCCAAAATTTACACTTTTGGGATGTTACATAATGAGATCCAAGGTGATGGTCATCTTGACTGAAATCCCACTAGGAAGAAGAACGAGTCCATGAAGAAGACGAACGGAAGTAGCCGAACGAATCCTCACAATCGCAACATTATCGGAACCAAGAAGCAACACCGGAAAGAAACAAACAACATAGTAAACACACAATCATAAACATGGCATGATGCACAATCAAGTATGATGCATGTCCGGTTTAATAAGGCATGGCATGGCAAAGTGCAACAAACAATACTACAAGTTAAGTGGACAAAACACCACATCAATTATTTAGTTTAATCTTGTTTAAGCTACCAAACAATATTAAATGTTGTTAAACATGGCAATAGGTGAAGCATAAGTAAACTATCTATTTAGGCAAGTTTAAATGAGGCCGGAACAACAAACAACAAATCCGGAAAATCCACATATGCAATATTTTAAATTCAGTACTATTCTGCCTAAACAATATTTTAATGTTGTTAAACAGGGAAATAAAGTGCACCATCTTAAACTAGGCATTTTTCCACCCCATTTACATATAAAGTTTATTAAAATTGGAGCTACGGTTATTTAGGTATGAATTAAATCATTTTAACATGGCATTTTAGCAAATTTAAATAAACAGCAAGTTAAACATTTTTAACATAAATGAAAGTGGCATATTATTAATCTACACAAAATTCTAAGCATTTTACATGTTTAAATCATTTTAATCCGATGCACGGTTTGTGATTTATTGATGCATGAACATGGAGGGGTTTTTCTGAAAAACTGCAGTCTCTTGATAAATTAGCAAATTCGAAGACAAGTAAAAAAAACATGAACGGGCCGAATCTGGATGGCCAACAATGCACAGGAGGGACTGGGGGTGGCCTCACCATGGGCTCTGGCCCAGATCTGGAGTTGGGCCGGTGAGGAGCTGGAGCAGGCTGGCGCGCTGGGCCTTTGGGAAGCAGGCCGATAGCAGGAGCTGCGCTGGGCTGCAGGGTTGCATGACCCACCTGGCGATGAGGCAAGTCAACGTGGGCGCTCTCCTGGCTCGCTCGATCTGGAGCAGGGGAAGCAGAGGCTGGTCGGGACTTGGCGGGGTGACGGCAGGGGCTCTTCCTCGTCCTCGTGAAGCAGGGCGACGGCAGGGCTTCGGTTGGTCTTGGAAGCAGCGCAAGGACGACGGGGAGGAGCTGCGGCGAGCTTGAGGCGGATCCGGTGGCGGCGAAGATCTCTCCGGCGAGGCAGGGACTCGTCCTCGTCCTCGAGTGCTCGCAGAAGGAGGGAAGGCAGACACGGGATGCAGGGGAGCGGCGGCGGCGAACTTGGCGCGGGGACTTGACGGCGAAGCAGGAGATGGTAGCTTGGCGCGGTTCCGACGAGGCATGGGCTGGCCAACGAGGCGGACACGCCGGCTGCGCTTGATCCCGAGCCACTGCTCGCAGGAGGGAAAGCAGAGGCTTGCAGCGAGGGATGCGGGGTCGCGAGGGCTTCAGGTCTGCACGGGGTCGGAGGAGGACGACGCCACCATGGCTGCTCCAAGGTGCGGCGGCATTGGAGGCAGGGGACTTGCGGCGGTGCCATGGTTCCCTGAGAGAGAAACGCGACGAAGGGGGTGGTCAGAGAGAGCTTCACGGAAGAAGAGGAAGGAAGGGACGGGAGGTGGAGCACGGGCCTGATTCGTGCCCCGCGAGGTGAGGCTCAAGGCGCCGTGCAGGAGAAGGAGGGCACCTGCAGGATTCGGGCGGCTGCGATGGTTGGGGATGGATCCCGAAGGAAGTAGGAGGCTGGCGCTCGGTGGTGGTTGGGCGAGGGGATCGAGGGAGATTGGTGTGGGGATCCCGATGAAGAAAGTGGCGGCAGCCGAGACGGGATGGATGGGACATCTCCCTAGATTTTAGGGTTGATCTATTTATATAGCAAGTGGGGTAGGTTTAGGGCTAATCGAACCTCCGATCGTAATCGACGGTCGAGAAAATAATAGGTAGGGAGTCCAAATACGAAAACGGAGATGTTTTATAGATGTTAGGAGATGATCTGAATGCAACGATGATGACTGAGCAAATCGGGTTCGGGGGAGTTTCGGGCGAGCAAGCGAGGGGTTCGAGCATTGAGCAAAGAGATTAAGCGGCCAGACAAGAGGGACTCGAAAAACCCGGTTGGTCTCGGAACGGTCGAAGAAGGCAAGGGGAACGCGACAACTACGAACGGGTGCAAGCTTTAAAAACAATGACAGCATCGAGTGCCGATGAAATGCAAATGATGCGATGAGATGAGATGCATGACATGAACAAAATGCAAAACAAAAGACAAAACCCAACCACGGAGGAAATAATATATCGCATCTCCGGAAAAGGCAAGAGTTGGAGTTACGAATATGGAAAATTGTATCCGGGGCGTTACAACACTCCACCACTACGAGAGGATCTCGTCCCGAGATCTAGGATGGCACCGGAGAGAAAAGGAAGAGGAAGATAAGAGGTAAAGCTAAGTTGCTTCTTTGACGAACGAGTGAAACCACGAACCTTGAGAGGTTGAGCAATTTTAAAAGAAAGAGTACCGCAGAGATGAACAAGATTGCAAACAATCCGATAGAAAAGAGGAACAAGGAGTATTACGAGAACTTGAAGGTTGCAAAGACATGAAAATAAGAGCTTCACGAACGAAAAGAATATGACCACCTCGGTATAATGAGATAGCCAAGGAACAAGAATTACAGAATTTGGACAGCACTCCGGTAGAAAAGAGAAGAAAACTTGATGAGATGAAAAGATATTGAAGAGATGATACAACACTCCGGTTAAATGGATAAGCAAGAAAAGAACACGATCCTCACAATCGAGATGATGAGTGAAGAGAGCAACATCACCATGCCTCCGGAAGAAAGAATAGAAAATAGATCATTGAAATAGAAGAATGGAGAAGAAAATGCCAACTTCTGCCACAAATGAACTTGGAAGGCACCCTTGCAAAGAAGAATTGAACGGAGTTGTTGCAAAATCAACAACGAAAAGCACAAGCTTGTTGTGGGCTTACGACAAACATCTCAAAATGATGAGGTGACAACCGGCCACTAATGGAAACCATTGATTTGATTGAGAGCACCAAAGAGATGAAAAACTTCTTCACCGAGATGAGAATGAGAAAAATTGGATCATAGGTACGCACCACAAATAGCAACATTCCTTAGGGAAGGCTTTAGGTGAAATATGACACAAGATAACTCCAACAAAGGGATTGATGGATTTAAAATACTTCATTCTTGACAATATATGAATCATGAAACACGAGGAGAAATTGCTAAGGATGACATAACACCATCTCAAAAGATAAGGTAGAAAGAATTGCACTTCAAAATGCAAAAGAAGAAAACTTGAACTCCTCAAACAAAACATGTGTTGAACACCATGTTTATTTTTGAGTATAGCTTGGCGGATCATAACTTCGAGAGAAATCTTGAAGAACAATTGAAGAATGAAAAGAATCCTTGACGAACTATCATGTAGAGCCTTCATGAAGAACTCCGGTAATAAAAGGATGATAAAATGAAAGAGAAGTTGAGAACAAAAGTTGAAGCCTTGCGATGATTTAAATGGAGCTTCGCGATTATATAACCGAGATAACTTGAAACTCCGGAAAGAAAAGATGGACATCTTAGAACCGATAATTTATTCCTCATGAACAAACTCTGAAGGAAAGGATTAATCACTTGGATGAAACAAGAACAAGAATTATGTTATGCGTATCCTTCACCAATTTAAATTGATGACAAGCAACGGATTTTACATACTACTTATTCTTCTTGCAAAAGAATTGAGAAATGGCATAACGCAAACTTGAGAAGGTCTTCATGAACCACCGGTAGGATTCGAAAGAACGAATGAATTAATATGATAATGAAGGAAGTGAAATCTTAAACGAACCACCGTAAGAATTGAAAATGAAAGTAGCAAAGGCACAAATCACCGGGAAGAATTGGAAAACGAATGAAGATACTTAAGGGGATTTAAATACATGAGAACGAAGAGGCCATGAACTGATTAGAGGTTATTTGAACGATTCACCGATAAAATATGGAGAACGGTAGCTACACACTGATAATGAAGAATCATGACAAGATGGCCTTCGGAGGAAAGAAATGGAAACAGCTCATGAAATGCTCCGGATGGGTGAAAAGAATACTCACAATCGAAAACAATTATGAGAGGATGGCATCAAGCTAGAACCATGAATCTTGAAGTGAATGGAGCAAGATTTAAGAGAAACTCTTCTTCGGTCTTCAAATGACGACGGAAAACACCACCAAAATTACTGAGATACTCCGGGATAATGAAAAGCGAAGGGGGTTGAGCCAACAATGAAAAGAATTTGAAAGAGATCTTGGAGAAGGAATGTGACTGATGAAAATTCATTCTTACATCAAACTTGGAAAAGAATTTGGCATAGCTCCGGAATAATTAGAAGAGTCAGGTAAGATCCTGGAAAAAGACCTGTGGGTTAGGGCCCACTCAAAAGAAAACACCGTTGAACGATTTTAAAGAGAGGTTGCACCGGTTGAATTAAATGGCTTGAATGGGAAAACATCCTCGAAATAACTTGAACGGATCTAGAATGAAAAGACGAGCCTTCTAAGATATCTTCAACACTCCAGAACAAATGAATAGCGAGAAGTGAATGATTAAGAGGTGCATCGGCAAGAGAAAGAATTTGCAACAAGGAAAGGAATATGATGAATATCGAAAGCTTGAATTGGATCCACCGGAGAAGAAACAACAATGAAGGATGATGAACTTGAAACTGTTGAGCATCTTCATGGGAAATCATCGGATAAGAACATTGAAAGAAAAGAATGAAGAGACTTCCCACAAATAAAAGGATACATGATTAAGAAATCTGAGTCCTTGAAGAAAAAGGGTGGGAGGGCGGGAAAACAAAGACAACTTGGGACGGATGGGACAAACCCCGTTGAGAAAAACTTAGAATTGATCTCGCAAATGTTGAAATGATCGGATCCACTTGAAGAGAAGCACGCCGGTTGGGAAGAATTGACATGACAATCTCGTGATCAAAAGGATTAGTAATCCCATAGAAATATGAGAACACCGCTTGAAAGGTATGGAATCAACACTTGACATCGAAGCAACTCGAATACCACAAATAAAAACAAAACAAAGGATTTGGCTTGCAGAATAAGCCGGAACAAATACATATGATAGAGATTTACCCAATCCCATATCATGCATCTGTCGAAAAGATATTCTAGGAGCTACTTGAATTCCCACCTATAAAATCTCGAAACTTTCTGGTTATGCAATCAGGTGTTAGGGATACAGGGGACACAAAATATATCACCCAAACTAACAATACCTAGATCCAGCTGTATCCATCCGTCAACACATAACCAAGAAAACTCCGGAAATCGTGTACCTCAACCTTCGAAAAGCATCCGTTATACGAGTCATGGCAACACTCCCGAACTCCCCAGTACTAGGTGACGTCGAGGTTATCTCACCAACAACTGCATAAAAGAGATTTTCGATGTCGGCAAAACTCAGGTATTCAAGAACCGCAACGATAAAATTATGACGACAACACCTCGGAGCTCAACTCCCCGGGACACTGCCACAACCCCTAAATGTCAGGAGGCACCAAGAACAATGTTCTCGTCACAAAACCATCGGAACGATTCCAAGATACCCGCGTGATCCTAAAAAATTTTTCGTGAAATTTGAGGAGAGGAAAGACAAAACATCTACGTCAGGAGGCCTCAATAGAGCGACGAAGGGACTGAGGAGTAAAAAGAATCCTACTCTCGATATATATAATCCTAAGACTCAAAATAGTTTTCTTCTAGACTCAACAACGGCCAACAAACAAGGGGCTCCTATGGTCGGTTGAGGCTCGATTACTAACTTGAACACGCCTAAGATGCGACCCTATCCTAAAGGAACTCGAAGGTCCCACCAAGGATAGAAGCGCATCTTGAAGACACTTTTGCAAGGTGGATATCATTACATCAACATTACATAATAGTGGGGATACTTACAAAAGGCATACAATGCCACACGAATACATCAACATCATATACAAGAGATCAACATCCGACTACGGATGAAACATAAACAGAAACTCAAACGACATCCACCCTGCTTGCCCAGGCTGCCGACTTGGAACCTATCCCCTGATCAACGAAGAAGAAGAAGAACTCCAACACAAGCAAACATCACTCTCGCGTCATGACCATCGCAAACCTGTACCTGCAACTGGTGTTGTAGTAATCAGGAGCCACGAGGACTCAAAGAATCCCATTACCATGGGTATCAAGACTAGCAAAGCTTAATGGGAAAGGAAGGGGTAAAGTGGTGAGGTTGCAGCAGCGGCTAAGCATATATGGTGGCTAACATATGCAAATGAGAGCGAGAAGAGAAACAAAGGAACGGTTGTCAACTAGTAATGATCAAGAAGTGATCCTGAACTCCTACTTACGCCGACATAACCCGAAACCGTGTTCTCCTCTCGATCAACCCCAAAAGAGACACTCACGATTACGCACACGGTTGGTGTATTTTAGAAGAGTTTGCTTCAAGTTTACTACAACCGGATATTAACAAATTCCCATCTGCCACATAACCGCGGGCACGGCTCTCGAAAGTTTATACCTGCAGGGTGTCCCAACTTAGCCCATGATAAGCTCTCGCGATCAACGAAGGATATTCCTTCTCCCGGAAGACCCAATCGACCTCGGAATCCTGCTACAAGACATTTCGACAGCAATAAAACAAGACCAGCAAGACCGCCCGATGCGCCGACAATCCCGATAGGAGCTGCACATATCTCGTTCTCAGGGCAACACCGGATGAGACATGCTACGAGTAAAACCAAGCCTCGAGTTTCCCCATGGTGGCCCCGCAGGTGGCTCGGTTCGAACCAGCACTTAGAGAAGCACTGGCCCAGGGGGGCTAAAATAAAGATGACCCTTGGGTTGGCCGACCCAAGGGAAGGGTATAGGTGGTGGTGAGGCAAATGGTAAAAGCAAGGTTGGGCCTTGCTGGAGGAGTCTTATTCAAAGCGAACTGTCAAGGGGGTCCCATAAACCACCCGACCGCGTTAGGGATGCAAAATCCGGGAACATAATACCGATATGACGGAAACTAGGGCGGCAAGAGTGGAACAAAACACCAAGCATAAGGCCGAGCCTTCCACCCTTTACCAAGTATATAGATGCATTAATAATGTAGGAGATATTGTGATATCCCAACATAAACATAATCCAACAAGGAACAACATCTCCATGTTCCAACAAGGAACAAACTTCATCTTCACCTGCAACTAACAACGCTATAAGAGGGGCTGAGCAAAGCGGTAACATAGCCAAGCAATGGTTTGCTAGGAAGGGTGCAAAAGGTTAGGGGCTGACATGGCAATTTGGGAGGCTTGAGCAGCAAGTGGTTGGTAACGCGGCATAGCGATAGAACAAAGCAACTAGCATAGCAATGATAGTAATGAGATCCAAGGTGACGGTCATCTTGCCTGAAATCCCGCTAGGAAGAAGAATGAGTCCATGAAGAAGACGAACGGAAGTAGCCGAACGAATCCTCACAATCGCAACATTACCGGAACCAAGAAGCAACACCGGAAAGAAACAAACAACATAGTAAACACACAATCATAAACATGGCATGATGCACAATCAAGTATGATGCATGTCCGGTTTAATAAGGCATGGCATGGAAAAGTGCAACAAACAATACTACAAGTTAAGTGGACAAAACACCACATCAATTATTTAGTTTAATCTCGTTTAAGCTACCAAACAATATTAAATGTTGTTAAACATGGCAATAGGTGAAGCATAAGTAAACTATCTATTTAGGCAAGTTTAAATGAGGCCGGAACAACAAACAACAAATCCGGAAAATCCTCATATGCAATATTTTAAATTCGGTACTTTTCTGCCTAAACAATATTTTAATGTTGTTAAACAGGGAAATAAAGTGCACCATGTTAAACTAGGCATTTTTCCACCCCATTTACATATAAAGTTTATTAAAATTGGAGCTACGGTTATTTAGGTATGAATTAAATCATTTTAACATGGCATTTTAGCAAATTTAAATAAACAACAAGTTAAAAAATTTTAACATAAATGAAAGTGGCATATTATTAATCTACACAAAATTCTAAGCATTTGACATGTTTAAATCATTTTAATCCGATGCACGGTTTGTGATTTATTGATGCATGAACATGGAGGGGTTTTTCTGAAAAACTGCAGTCTCTTGATAAATTAGCAAATTCGCAGACAAGTAAAAAAACATGAACGGGCCGAATCTGGATGGCCAACAATGCACAGGAGGGGCTGGGGTGGCCTCACCATGGGCTCTGGCCCAGATCTGGAGTTGGGCCGGTGAGGAGCTGGAGCAGGCTGGCGCGCTGGGCCTTTGGGAAGCAGGCCGATAGCAGGAGCTGCGCTGGGCTGCGGGGTTGCACGACCCACCTGGCGATGAGGCAAGTCAAAGCGGGCGCTCTCCTGGCTCGCTCGATCTGGAGCAGGGGAAGCAGAGGCTGGTCGGGACTTGGCGGGGTGACGGCAGGGGCTCGTCCTCGTCCTCGTGAAGCAGGGCGACGGCAGGGCTTCGGTTGGTCCTGGAAGCAGCGCAAGGACGACGGGGAGGAGCTGCGGCGAGCTTGAGGCGGATCCGGTGGCGGCGAAGATCCCTCCGGAGAGGCAGGGACTCGTCCTCGTCCTCGAGTGCTCGCAGAAGGAGGGAAGGCGGACACGGGATGCAGGGGAGCGGCGGCGGCGAACTTGGCGCGGGGACTTGACGGCGAAGCAGGAGATGGTAGCTTGGCGCGGTTCCGACGAGGCGTGGGCTGGCCAACGAGGAGGACACGCCGGCTGCGCTTGATCCCGAGCCACTGCTCACAGGAGGGGAAGCAGAGGCTTGCAGTGAGGGATGCGGGGTCGCGAGGGCTTCAGGTCTGCACGGGGTCGGAGGAGGACGGCACCACCATGGCTGCTCCAAGGTGCGACGGCATTGGAGGCAGGGGACTTGCGGCGGTGCCATGGTTCCCTGAGAGAGAAACACGACGAAGGGGGTGGTCAGAGAGAGCTTCACGGAAGAAGAGGAAGGGAAGGAGGGGAGGTGGAGCACGGGCCTGATTCGTGCCCCGCGAGGTGAGGCTCAAGGCGCCGTGCAGAGAGAAGGAGGGCACTGCAGGATTCGGGCGGCTGCGATGGTTGGGGATGGATCCCGAAGGAAGCAGGAGGCTGGCGCTCGGTGGTGGTTGGGCGAGGGGATCGAGGGAGATCGGTGAGGGGATCCCGATGAAGAAAGTGGCAGCGGCCGAGACGGGATGGATGGGACATCTCCCTAGATTTTAGGGTTGATCTATTTATATAGCAAGTGGGGTAGGTTTAGGGGCTAATCGGAACCTCCGATCGTAATCAGACGGTCGAGAAAATAATAGGTAGGGAGTCCAAATATGAAAACGGAGATGTTTTATAGATGTTAGGAGATGATCTGAATGCAACGATGATGACTGAGCAAATCGGGTTCGGGGGAGTTTTGGGCGAGCAAGCGAGGGGTTCGAGCATTGAGCAAAGAGATTAAGCGGCCAGACAAGAGGGACTCGAAAAACCCGGTTGGTCTCGGAACGGTCAAAGAAGGCAAGGGAAACGCGACAACTATGAACGGGTGCAAGCTTTAAAAACAATGACAGCAACGAGTGCCGATGCAATGCAAATGATGCGATGAGATGAGATGCATGACACGAACAAAATGCAAAACAAAAGACAAAACCCAACCACGGAGGAAATAATATATCGCATCTCCGGAAAAGGCAAGAGTTGGAGTTACGAATAAGGAAAATTGTATCCGGGGCGTTACAGCTCTGCATATCAATATTGAACCTTACTCCTTGTTGCGAGCTAGTATTCTTAGATGAGGGAATACTAGCCATTACTCTGAAGCGGCTTTGTAAACCTCAATCATAATATTGGTTATTGATAACCACAATAAAAATCCAGCCATGTTGGCTATTAAAGATTTGAATAATATAACCCGGTTTGAAAACCAGTTCCTTCACAAAATCAAATCAAAAGTGTCATGGCGGTTTACCGCGGGGCGGGTCATGATGCCCAGTATAAATCCACTGGTGTCCATAGAACTTCATAACCAGGGTAGGGGGTAATATCCCAAATACGAGACATAATCAGGGCTGCTTGGCCCGACTTGTAAAAACCATATGGTAAGAAAAAGAGGTGATACAAATCCAAAACGAATAACAAACTCAAAAACACGAGGCTTTCATAGGTCGCTGAGCCAAAATATCTTCTTCAATGAAACTAGCATGATAGCCGCTAGAGTATCCGCGCTTTCTGTGAGCCGGCTCTCACATAACCCAATCAAGATTTTAACCTGGATAAGTTCAGGGTCTTTAAAGGATTGACTTATCGAGAGTATGGCGGGGTCGGAGTAGCATCAAGCAAAACATGATTTTAACCTGGATAAGTTTCAAGGAAAGCGGCTTATCAGCTAGAGCTTCTCCTTGCTTTCTGTAAGCCGACTCTTTCATGACCCAATCAATTATTTAGCCTTGAAAAGTTCAGGGTCTCATTTAAGAGATTGACATGTTAAGAACATGGCGGGTCATCCAGGATTACCTGGTCGAAGAGCATCTGGCATACAGGAAGGATAACCTGGATTTTTGGTGAATACACCTGGCATCCATGCCAGTCAAGAGGGTAGTAACGCTATGTTCTCTTTGGTGAATACACCTATGTTTGAACAGGAAGCTCCCAAATGACATATAATGAGCCTCAAGGCAGGATACCTATGTTTGAACTGCGTAGTGCAGCAAGCTCTCTTTGGTAATCCTTTAATTTGGGCAGGAAGCCCCCAAGTGATTTGTAATAAGGCGTGTAAGCCGGAGCAAGAGGGTAAGCACAACTATGCTCATTGAGCAGGAAGCCCCCACGTGATTTGTAATAAGGCATGTAAGCCGGAGCAAGAGGGTAAGCACAGCTATGCTCATTGAGTAGGAAGCCCCCAAGTGACCAATAAGATAAGCCAATAAGGCAGGATGCCCATGTTTGAACCATGCATCATGGCAGCAAATTCTCTTTGGCAACCTTTTAGTGTTTCCTGAGAACTCAAACTTGCGAGAGATGGATTCTTTTTGAACTGGATGTTAAACCGGATATTGAGAGCTTCAAAGCTTTATGGGAGAGAGATGTCTCTTGAACCAAATTTTAAACCAGAATCTTCATTTTAAGCCGGAAATTTTCTGACGGCCTTTAAATTTTCGTCAATATGGCAGATCAGGGACCGGGTTATCTTCCCCTTCAACGTCCCGGGGTTCTTGGATTTGCTGAAAGTGGCAAGACTTGCTGAGTCATATCATTGTAACCCCCGAGTCTTAAGACTACTCGAGGAGTTGGCTTGAGACTCTCCATACTTGACCGTGATATGAACCGGCATATAGTTAAACAACAAATTGCTGAAATATGTTGAATCTCAACGGGTTATAAATGACCCTGTCCATTGATCCATCCGATGTAGGCAAGGGCCATAGTTTGATGGTCTCCTTTGCAATTATGAATTCTGCATAAGAATTTGCACAAACGAGAGTAATTGTTCTCGAAGAAAAAATGTATCAATGGTAACTTGATATGATGGATATCACCTAATATGTTTTATCAAGAATTATCAGCCGTAGGGTTGCAGCAACGATGACAGAGGTAGCGGCTTAAAACGCAACACCGGGTGGCTCAGAAGTGATCCTCCGGGTCAAGTTTGACATTGGATTTTTTTTTCTTTGAATAATGATTGTTCAGGATACCATGCTGGGTCAACCTCCCTTTATTTCTTTACTTTATTTTCTCTTCTGGCCAGTACTAACTACTGGAGCAGCGGGGAGCTCTTCAACATATCCGGAAATCCCTGAACTCAAATCACCGGCCGGAAAAACCTATAGCATATACGTTTTCTGTATCCCCCGAAACTGAAGCTTGTGTTTCTTCAGTGGTCAATTGAGTTGAAGCAGAGTGTTTCCAAACATAAATAATAGGATTCCCCACATCGACAAGAAACATCCGGCTCATAGGGCGCAGGTCGCGCGAGAGGACCCAGGTCAGGGCGCCTTGGAGCCGAGCTGACGTTGTAACTTTTTCCAAAGGTCCATTGAAGTTTGACTTGCATCGTAAATTCCTTTTTGATCTTGGTACGGTGCAACCCCGGAACTCAGGTTCCATGGACGAAATCTTTTGCACTCCCCCGGCTATGCTGAAGTAGATTTTGATGTTAATAATAACTCCATCGCCGGTTCGAGCTGGGACGACAGTGAAACTGACTGGACCTTGCGACGTACGGCACAACTGAAGGTGCGAGCTCCACTGTTCTGACAACCTTGACCATTTGCTGAAGCAAGTAATAGCACATGCCACTCCTAGCTACCAAGAAGTACTACCAATCGCATCCAAGATGTTCGTACATGCACCACCTCCTTTTTTTCTCTCCTTTTCTCTGGTAAACAGCTGTAGTAGGAGCGCTCAAAGACGGATTGTGCAGACAATTTAGACGCGGGCACGGTTGCTCAGAGGAGGCAAGCAGGGACGGAGTCCGGCGCAGTAGGCAGCAAGGCCGGCTCTGCGCAAAGGAGGCCGGTTTGTGGACGAAGCCATGGGTCGTGACCCGGCAGTGCAGAGCCGTGCCCAAGGTGGATGGTAGTTGCGGGGTTGACGACGGCGGTCCAGAAGCGACGCCGGCGAAATAAAGCAGCGCGACAAGACCGGTTCACCGCCAGCGGGCGGTCCAACGGCGACCGTGGGGAGGCCCGAGGCCATGGCGTTGTGGGCAGCGGCTCGGAACAGGGCCACTCGTAGCAGTAGAGCAACCCGCAGCGGCTGTTTTGAAGGCGGCCGGTAGTGGAAGCAACCCACGGCAGCTCATGCCAATGGCAGTTCATCATTGAAAGCACAAGTGCTCCCTAGGTGGTTTTGGTAATTAATGTCAACATATCTCTTGTTGGACTAACACTTTTATCTATTATGTTTCACATAAGTTCAACAGTGGAGTGGCATGGACTAAAGGATGTGGGAACTTCTTCAAGATGCTAAGGATAAAGGATCGGCTCAAGCTTCAAGCTCAAGACTCTTCATTTTACATTTTAGTGATCCAAGATCACATTGAGTCTATAGGAAAAGCCAATACTATCAAGGAGGGATGAGGTGTTGCTTAATGAGCCTCTTGCTTCATGTGCTTAGTGATATGCTCCAAAACCCTCAGCTACTTTCCCACTTCCACACAAATGTCTAAACCTAAAGTCAAACTCGGCCCCACTGATTTTCCTAACCGGCGCCACTGAGTTTGGATGTCTTAGCCACTTCCACAAACCCTAGGCAAATCGGTCTCACCGATAGGGATCTCGGTCTCACCGAGATGGGATTGTAATCTCTCTGTTTCCTTTTCGTAACTTTTCGGTCTCACCAAAAGAGCGAATCGTTCCCACCGAGATTGCAATGTAAACTCTCGGTTTCCCTTTTGTAACATTTCGGTCTCACCCTAAAGAGCAAATCGGTCCAACCGAGTTTGCCTGACCAACTCTCTGGTTAGCTAATTACCAAAACCGGTCTCACCGAGTTTGTGTAATCGGTCTCATCGAGATTACGTTATGCCGTAACCCTAACCATATCGGTCCTACCGAGATGCATATCGCCCCAATCAAAACCCTAACGGTCACTAGGTTTACTAAAATCGGTCCGACCGAAGTTTTATAATTCGTCCCACCGAGATTGGTAAATTGTGTGTAACGGTTAGATTTTGTGTGGAGGCTATATATACCCTCCACCTCCTCTTCATTCGTGGAGAGAGCCATCGACCGAACCTACACTTCCAAAGATCCTATTTCTAAGAGAGAACTACCTACTCATGTGTTGAGGCCAAGATATTCCATTCCTACCATATGAATCTTGATCTCTAGCCTTCCCCAAGTTGCTTTCCACTCAAATCTTATTTCTACCAGATCCAAATCCTATGAGAGAGATATGAGTGTTGGGGAGACTATCATTTGAAGCACAAGAGCAAGGAGTTCATCATCAACACACCATTTGTTACTTCTTGGAGAGTGGTGTCTCCTAGATTGGCTAGGTGTCACTTGGGAGCCTCCGACAAGATTGTGGAGTTGAACCAAAGAGTTTGTAAGGGCAAGGAGATCGCCTACTTCGTGCATATCTACCGCTAGTGAGGCAAGTCCTTCGTGGGCGACGGCCATGGTGGGATAGACAAGGTTGCTACTTCGTAGACCCTTCGTGGGTGGAGCCTCCGTGGACTCACAAGAATGTTACCCCTTCGTGGGTTGAAGTCTCCATCAATGTGGAAGTACGATAGCACCACCTATCGGAACCACGCCAAAAAAATCTGTGTCTCCAATTGCGTTTGAATCCTCCAAACCCTTCCCTTTACTTTCCTGCAAGTTGCATGCTTTACTTTCCGCTGCTCATATACTCTTTGCATGCTTGCTTGTTGTGTATTGAAAAAGTTAAACTTGTGCCTAAACTCCACTTAAACTTTAATAAGGTTAAAAACTGCAACTTTGGTACTTAGTGTATAATCACCCCCCCTCTAGACACCTCTTCTCAAGATCCTACAAGTGGTATCAGAGCTTTGGTCTCCATTGCCTTGGTTTAATCACCATTGGAGGAAGATGGATGAGTCTACTTCGGAGAGTCTTAGTCATAGAGTGCCTATTCTTGATGGAGAGTATTTTCATGAGTGGAAAAATGAGATGCTTGTAATTTTCAATCAATATCATTTGAACAAGTACACTGCTAGCCCTTGTGCTCCTCATGTTGATCCTATGCATCCTACCCTTGATGAATCTATTGACATGACTAGGAATCTTAGAACTGTTAATCTTATCACTAGAGGCTTGCCTAGAAACTTGATTAGAATCTTGCCTACTTTTGAGTGTGCCTACACTATATGGAAATTTCTTGAGGAACGCTTTCCAAATTATTCCTTGAAAAATCTAGATGAAATTCTCTATAAGTCTATTGCTTTGAGTAAAATGAATACTAGTGATCCTATGTTTGGTGATCGTCTATTTGAACTTACCGACCTTATGCGTGCCAAAGGAGATGTTGGAATTATTAGTGATATTATTTCTGAAGCTATAAGAATTCATAAGCAAGATCTTTGTCAAACTCACTCTAATGAATTACCCTCTCTAGGATTTGATCCACCACATGACGATGTTGAACATGGATACTATTATGAGGATGATGATAGTGATTTTGATCTTGATGATGCAATGAGACATTTTGGTCTTATGGCAAATCTTCGGGGATATGTGTCAGGAGGAAAGGAATGTGTTCTTGATAGTGGATGTACCGATCACATGACCGGAGATAAAGACATGTTTCGTGAGCTTGCTGAAAATGATAGTCCTCGAAAGTTTGTCACTTTCGTGACAACTCAAAGGGTAAGGTGGTTGGCCTCGTAAGGTGGCCATCTCACATGATAGCTCCATTCAAATGTCATGCTCGTTGAATCTCTTGGCTACAACTTACTTTCAAAGATTCAGACTTGCTGATTTCGGTTTCAATGTCTTATTTACTAAAGTAGATTGCCAAGTGTTTCATCGAGACAATCATAAAATGGTCTTTACCGTGTGCGTAGAGGTGATCAATACATTGTTGATTTCACTAAAAGGCTCAACCTAAAACTTGCTTCATTGCTAAATCCTCAAAAGGTTGGTTATGGCATAGACGATTAGGTCACGCTGGCATGAGAAACCTTGACAAGCTTATTAAAGGGAATCATATCCTTGGAGTTAACGATGTCATATTTGATAAGGATAGACTTTGCGGTGGCTTGTCAAGGTGTAAACAGGTTGGAGGAAGGCATCCGTGAAGAACATCATGACCACAAAGAGGCCACTCGAGCTACTTCACATGGATCTCTTTGGTCCCAACTCCTACAAGAGTCTCGGTGGAAATTCTTTTGGTCTAGTTATAGTTGATGATTTTTCAAGATTTACGTGGGTGTTCTTTCTCGATGATAAATCATAGGTCCAAAAGATCTTCAAAAACTTTGCTAGGAAGGCCCAAAATCAATTTGAAGTAAAGATCAAGAAGGTTCGCAGCGACAACGGAACGGAGTTCAAGAACGCAAATGTGGACACCTTTCTTGACGAAGAAGGGATTTCACATGAGTTCTCAGCTACGTACACACCTCAACAAAATGGAGTTGTTGAGAGGAAGAACCGGACGCTCATCGAAATGGAGAGAATGATGCTTGATGAGTACAAGACACCAAAGCACTTTTGGTCAGAAGCGGTTGAGACAGCTTGTCATGCAACAAATCGCTTGTATCTTCACAAGCTACTCGGCAAGACGGCATACGAGCTCCTCACCGGTAACAAACCCCAAGTTGGATACTTTCGAGTATTCGGCTCAAAGTGCTACATTCTTGATAAGCATCGTCGTTCTAAATTTGCTCCTAAGTCTCATGAAGGTTTCCTACTAGGTTACGGCTCAAACTCTCACACTTACCGTGTCTACAACAATTTCACCCTAAAGGTTGAAGAGACGGTAGATGTGAAGTTTGATGAATCTAACGGCTCGCAAATAGAGCAATTGCCAATTGATGTAGGAGACAAAGACCCTTCGGAAGAAATCCAAGACTTGTCTATTCGCAAGGTCCGTCCAACGGAGGTGAAGGAGAGTACCTCGTCTATTCAAGTGGAAGCTTCTACTTCACGACAAGGTGAACCAAGAGTTGATACGGAAGCATCCACAAGTGGGACACACCAAGATGAAGAAAACGAGGAAGTGCATCATCACGAACGTCAACAACCTCCTTCTCCACCACGACAAGAGAACGACAACGCCAACAATGAAGAAGCCCAAGAAGAAGAACAAGATGAAGAAGATGGTCAACGAAGACCCAAGCAAAAGCTTTCACGAGTTCGAGCAAGAATTGCTAAAGACCATCCCGTCGAGCAAATCTACAATGATATTCAAACCGGGAGAATCACTCGCCTAAAACTCGTTTACCTAACTTTTGTGAAAACTATTCTTTCATCTCTAGAATTGAACCTATGAAGGTTGAAGAAGCATTGGAAGATCCGGATTGGATAAATGCTATGCATGAAGAGCTACACAACTTTGAGAGGAACCAAGTTTGGACATTGGTTGAGAAGCCCGACAACAACCACAACATCATCGGTACCAAATGGGTGTTTCGCAACAAGCAAGATGAAGATGGACAAGTAGTTCGCAACAAAGCACCTCTCGTCACCCAAGGCTACACACAAGTCGAAGGTATGGACTATGGTGAGACTTATGCTCCCGTTGCTAGACTTGAGTCCATTTTCATCCTACTTGCCTATGCTAATCATCATGATATCACCTTGTACCAAATGGACATTAAAAGTGCTTTTCTAAATGGTGAAATAGAGGAGGAAGTTGATGTTAAGCAACCTCCCGGCTTTGTCAATCCTAAGAAACCCAATCATGTTTACAAACTTCACAAAGCTCTTTATGGTCTTAAACAAGCTCCTAGAGCATGGTATAAATGCTCGACCAATTTTCTTCTTGAAAAAGGCTTTGAAATTGGGAAAATTGATTCCACACTTTTTACTAAAAGGGTTAATGGAGAATTATTTGTTTGCCAACTTTATGTTGATGATATCATATTTGGATCAACTAACCCTCATTTTAGTGAAAAGTTTGGGAAGCTAATGTCGGAGAAGTTTGAGATGTCAATGATGAGTGAACTCAAATTCTTTCTTGGGTTGCAAATCAAGAAAACTAAGGAAGGTACCTTTGTCTCTCAAACGAAGTACACTAAGGACTTATTCAAGAAGTTCAATATGCAAGAATGCAAAGGTATGTCTACACCCATGCCTACTAATGGACATCTTGACTTAACCAAAGATGATGAACCGGTTGATCAAAAGGTTTATCGCTCTATGATTGGTTCATTGTTATATCTATGTGCTTCACGTCCCGATATTATGCTAAATGTGTGCATGTGTGCACGATATCAAGCTGCTCCTAAAGAATGTCATCTTAAGGCCGTGAAAAGGATAGTGGGATACTTAATCCATACACCAAATTTTGGCATTTAGTATCCTAAGAGGGCCTCTTTCGATCTTGTTGGCTACTCCGACTCGGACTATGCTGGAGACAAGGTTGATAGAAAGTCCACTTCGGGTACTTGTCAATTTCTTGGTAGATCTCTTGTGTCTTGGTCCTCCAAGAAACAAAACCCGGTATCCTTATCCACTGCCGAAGCGGAATACATTGCCGCTGGTTCATGTTGTGCTCAATTACTTTGGATGACCCAAACTCTTAAAGATTATGGGATATATGTGAAACAGGTTCCATTGCTTTGTGACAATGAAAGTGCTATCAAAATTGGTCATAATCCTATGCAACATTCTCGAACTAAGCATATTGAAGTTCGTCATCATTTCATTCGAGATCATGTTGCTAAGGGTGACATTGATCTTAAGCATGTTCGCACCGAAAAGCAATTAGCGGATATATTCACTAAACCTCTTGATGAGAAAGTGTTTTGCAGGTTAAGAGGAGAATCGAACATCATTGATGCTTCAAACTTGGAGTAGAAACTCCATTGGATACATGCAAGACACACTACTAGGAAAAGGCCTATAGATAGGACTGATTCTAATGGCGCACCAGGTAAATAGTGCTCCACTACTATATACGAATGCCGCACCGGTTGCTCGTGCACCTTTAGTGTGGAAGACACTAATGGCGCACCGTGCTCACGGTGCGCCACTACTATTGATTTTTTTTCCCATTTTTCCATACAAACTAATGGCGCAAGATGGCAAAGTGCGCCATTACTAGTTAGAACTAGTAATGGCGCACGACCAAGATAGTGCGCCATTAGTATATATTTTTTTTTACTTTTTTGCAAACCTACTAATGGCGTGCTATGCCAAAGTGCGCCATTAGTAACCAGGGTTACTAATGGCGCATTTTGTTGTGGTTCGCCATTAGTAACCTGGGACCAACAAGATATTTGGACAGCCCACCTACCCACTCACTTTCCCCACTTCATTCTCTCCACCTCCTCCTACAAGCTTGTCTCGGCTGCCTCCTCCTCCTCACCTCATTTCCACCATAGATTCATCAAAATTAAGTGGTGAAATTACCTTTTTTTGATTGGTAAGTAAGGGGAAAGCTATCTTCATGATGTATATCTACTTTTTTTCTCCCTAGCTCGCTCCAACAACGTGCACATGCACTTTTTGTGGCCTAGCTAGATCTATGTATGTTTGTGGTGTTGCTTGTGTTTGTGGTGTTGCATATATGGTTGTGTTTGCAGGTACCGGTATTTGAAATGCGATAGTTGCCAATATTTTGCCGAATGTTGATTCATTTCCGTTTCGGCGAGAATTTTGGCACTATGCATTCTTTTTGGTCCTATTTTTAGGGAAGGTCATGCCAAATTTTTTCTTGGTTCTAAAATATCGTTTTGCTCTACTACCCAGGTGACCATTGTCCGCACGATGACCGAAGGCATCATGAATAGGTTTTTAAGCTTCGCGAAGGCCTAGATGCTTCAAAAGAACGAGACGGAGATAAGATGTCCGTGTCGAAGATGCAAGCTGAAGAGTCTTATTGCGGACCCGGATTCCGGAAGGTGCGGACCACCTGCTCTTGCGTGGTTTCATGGATGGCTATCGGTGGCAAGGTGATGAAGATGACTATGAAGTCGCCCATGGGGGCCGGCAAGAAATGAGGAAGGGCAACAAGACAACCACCGCGGCGAGGGCGGGCGAGAAGACGAAGAATCTCCAGGACATGATCACGACGGTGATGATGTACACAATCATCATGTAGAAGATGTCGTACATGATGATGAGGAAGATCAAGAAGAAGGGCATGATCATGAAGATGAAGATGCCGGAGCAGACGATGATGGAGGCTGGGTGCAGGACCCTCATATTCAAGAGCTGCTTCGCAAGAAGACGGATAACGCAAGAGCTGCCGCCCGAGAGAAAGCCAAGCTGGATCAACTGGAGCTAGACGCGGTTACTCCATTGTATGAAGGATGCAGGCCCGAGGATACCCTCCTGAAAGTAACGCTCATGGCTCTGGAGATGAAGGTAAAACACAAAATGACCGACGCATGCTTCGACAAGAACATGTCATTCTGGCACGAACGTCTTCCCAAGGGGAACAAGTGCCCACCAGTTTCGAGGAGGCGAAGAAAATCGTGTGTCCTTTGGGATTTACCGGACGTGAAATACCATGTGTGCATGAACAATTGCATCATTTATTGGGACGAGCACGCTGAGTCTACCATATGTCCGGTGTCTTGGCGTCACTCGATACAAGAAGAGGAATAAAGCTCCTCGAAAATCGGTGTGGTACTTTCCGATCACCTCGCTGCAGCGGTATTTCATGGACCCTAAGGTAGCAAAGCTCCTGCGTGGCACGCGGATAGGGAGGAGAAGAAGGAAGATGACGGAAATGATCCGGAGATAAATAAAAAGACAAGATGCTGAGTCACCCTAAGGATGCGAGCCAAGGCAAGCGTTGAACTTGAATACCCAGAATTTGGGAAGGATCCAAGGAACATCGTCTTTGGGCGCGAGCACCGATGGAGTCAATCCGCTTGGCAGCCAGAGAAGCACACATAGCACCTGGCCTGTGTTTGTGTGGATGTACAACCTTCCCCCTTGGTTGTGAATGAAGAGGAAGTACATTCACATGAGTATGCTAATTGTAGGGCCGAAAAACCCAGGGAACGACATCAATCTTTATCTAGGGCTGCTGAAGGAGGAGCTAGACACGCTGTGGAAAACGCCAGCCAATACGTGGGACGCCGCAGAGAAAGAATATTTCCCTATGAGAGCCGCAGACCGCTCACGACGGTGCACGACTATCTCGATTACGGATATCTCGCGGGCAGGTAGTCCACGGATTTTCCGGATGCGTAAGGTGCATGGATGACACAACGACGCCAGCTAGATATAGATCCCGGTCTTCAAAACCGTGTTCATGGGACATCGAAGGTGGCTTCGCGACAATGACCCGTGGAGGAAACGCAAGGATCTGTTCGATGGTGAACCGAACCCCGAAAACGCCCGTGTACTAGGAGCGGCGAGGAAATAGACGAGCTGTTGAAAAATTGGAAAGACTGCCCACTGCCGGGAAAGAAGCAAAAGGCGCCAGAGCCGGGAAAAAAGCAAAAGGCGCCAGAGCCGCTGCTGAAGGTATGGAAAACGAGGTATGTTTTCTGGGACTTGCCGTACTGGAAGATCCATCGTGTGCCTCACAGCCTTGATGTCATGCATATCACGAAGAACGTGTGCGAGAGTCTGCTTGGTACCCTGCTCAACATGCCAGAGAGGACCAAAGATGGGCCGAAAGCAAGGGCAGACTTGAAATCAATGGGCATCAGGCAGGAGCTTCACGCTAATGATGATGATGATGATGATGAGGCGAAGCAGGACATAGAAAGTCGTCGCAATGGAAAAAAGGCCAAGAAGACCGGAAATGACTACCCTCCCGCGTGCTTCACTCTAAGTCAGGAGGAGATCGAGCAGTTTTTCACCTGCCTCCTAGGAGTAAAACTTCCTTACGGTTATGCGGGGAAGATAAGCAGATACCTAGACCCAGCGAAGCAGAAGTTCAGCGGGATGAAGTCTCACGATTGTCACGTGTTGATGACGCAGATACTTCCAGTTGCAACCCGTGGGATCATGGACGCGCACGTCCGTGAGACGCTATTTGGCCTATGCAACTTTTTCGATGTCATCTCTCGGAAGTCGATTGGCGTGAGGCAACTCAGAAGGCTACAGGAAGAGATCGTGGTGATACTATCCGAGCTTGAGATGTACTTCCCGCCCGCATTCTTCGACGTTATGGTGCATCTGCTGGTCCATATCGTGGAGGATATCATCCAACTCGGGCCGATGTTCCTGCACAGCATGATGTCGTTCGAAAGGATGGATGGTGTCATCAAAGGATACGTTCGGAACATGTCACGTCCAGAGGGAAGTACAGCCAGGGGCTTTCTGACCTAAGAGTGCATCTCCTACTACACGAATTATCTAGGCATCGAGAACCCCGTTGGTTTGCCCGTCAACAGGCACCTCGGCAGGCTCGCTGGATGGGGTCACCTTGAGGGTCGCCACGAAATGCATGTCGACTACGAGGGTCGACTCGCCGACTTTGAAAGAGCAAACCTAGTCGCGCTACAACACATAGACGTGGTCGATCCTTGGGTGGTACAGCACAAAACCTTTATTGAGAAGACGACAATGACCGAGGCCAACAGAGGACGGACGGAGATATACTCAAAGAGCACAACTCATGTTTCACGCGTTGGTTCAAGCAGAAGCTTCGTTGCACTTTACATGAAGATTCTTCCGCGGAAGAACAACTCATGTTCGCCTTTGTCACAGGCGCCGAGCACAACCTGATGACCTATGAGGCGTACGATATCAATGGCTACACTTTCTACACCGAGGACAAGGACATGAAGAGCGATGGTTATCGAACTCCGGGTAACGATGGAATCCTACACCGTAAGGACAAGGACAGATACTACGGAAGGATAGAGGAGATCCGGGAGCTGAGCTATGCCGAGAGAAGGTGCCGATGTTCCGTGTCGATGGGCCAAGAGCGCCCTAAAAGAAGACCGATATTTCACCACCATGGTTATACCCGAAGCCAAATCCAAGACCTCTGGCGCAAACGTCACCACAAAAAATGGGCCATGGGTACTGGCTTCCCAAGTGGACCAATGCTTCTTCATTACCGACCCGCCAAAGCCCGTCGTGTTGTCGGAGGAGAGGCAAAAGGAAGATCATCGGAATGGATGGAGTAGCCAATGAGCAAGACTTCGACAAGCACGGCGACCAAGATCGAACATGACGACTGACGATGAAGTAGCAGCACACACCACAAGAAGAAGCAGGACCACCCTACCTAAAGGACGTCTGCTCCACGTAAGAACTCCATTTGCGAAAAAGAAGGGCAAGAAGATTGTGAACAGATAGCTAGCTAAGATCGATTGTATTTAAATCGTAGTCTTCATTTCTCGATTGTATTTCATGGGCACTTTTTGATATCATGAATATTTTTAAATTTCATGGGCACTTTTCAATTCATGAGGACACTTGATCTCGATCCCCTCCATCTCGATCTCGATTCCCCTCCATCTCGATCTCGATCCCCGCACCTCCCCGCCCACCACCGCCAACGATGATATTTTCAAGTAAGAAATTTGAACATATTTTTTAAAAAATTATTACTGTTTTTATAAAAAAATATTACTGTTATGATTTTAAACAAGTTTGAACATATTTAATAACAAATAAATATAAAAAATAGCATTTAAAATGCATAAAAAATATATTGGGGAGCTTGGGAATCGAACCCAGGACCTCCTGGTGTGTGTGCTGCGTGCTGACCAGTCGGGCTAGTGGGTGGGTTCTGTTGTAGATAGGGTTAGGTTGTAGATATGGTTAGTGGGCTAGATTAAAACAAAATTCTAATGGCGCACCGAGGGGAGGTGCGCCATTAGAATAGTCATACTTATGGCGCACGACTGGACGGTGCGCCATTAGAACCCTCCCCCTAGCTATCCTCCCTCCCTCTCGCCAGATCCCCTTCGACCCTCTCTCCCTCGCCACCAGATCCACCCGCGCGCTGCCCCGACCCACGCCGCCGCCGCCCCCGCGCCTCCATCTCCGTCGCCGCCCACAGTCAGCCCCTGCCCTTCCCCCCATCGCCGTCCGCTCCAAATCCACCCCCTCCCTCACCTTCACCGCACCCACCCACCCCCTCCCTCGCCTTCCCAGCCCTCGAGCTCCACCGTGCGAGGCGACAGGCAAGGCGGCGGGCAGAATCTGCTTCAACACCGGGCCGGCGAGCTGCAGAACCAGGGCGCGACGGCGCTCGACCCCTCCACCCTCCACCTCTTCTTCCTCGGTCGCCGCTGTCTTCCTCAACTTCGCCACCTCTGTTGCTACTAAGTTGTCGCAGGCCTCCTTGCGCCCCCGTGAGCTCGCCTCCTCTCCCTCTTCCTTCTCGCAAACACTGCTTTGTCCAGCAAATCAGCGATAATCCTGTTGATTCCGCTGTAGTATTTCAATCCAACAATGAGCGCTTGAACGGCAGCGCATCATTCGGGGTATAGTTAGGGCCATGATGGCACAAGCATTTAAACAATGATACAATATTACAAAAACAATGCACAATGATTTTGCTAGTAGTTAAGCAAAGAGAAACTTTTCCCAAGAAAACGAAGAGAATTAGTTTGTAAATACCACTGACAAATGGAACACGCCGATCAGTTATCACTGCAATTTCCAACATATATATGACATTTGCTGTTTGAGTTGTTAGTTTTTCCCATTTCTCGTTCAGTCAATTCAGTCAAATGCTAAACCTTTATACAGAGAGATGGAAACAGATGCTTCCTGTGTTGTATAATTTTTTTTACTAGGTTGCCAGAAGAGGGGGCCTTACAGGTAAAACTACCGGGAATTTTTATGCACAAATTAATTGCTAGTGGTTGCTTGGCCACTCACTACAACTAATTTCACATAACCAAAATGATAAAAAGGGAGATGATGGCAACCAGTTTAGGAAACATTGTACTAGTGAGTGGTAACTAGTTTGAAGAAAATTGTAAATAAGATTCCAGCAAATTAGTGATCTAATTGTGATAATCCTGCTCACATCCCCACTTGCAGCAGAGGCAGGCAATGCCTCTATATGCTCTGTTTTACTGCCTAGCTAGAGCACAAACCTAGCCCCAGTTGTGTATTCCCAATTGGTAGTGGTCTAACTGATGTTTCCCTAGTTGGGTGAGACTGACTTGGCTCTTTCTTAGAGGAGACAGATCAAACAAGTGTTGTTAGTTTTTGTTTGAACTTCAAAGAGTGTTGTGACTTGGCTCTTAATCAAAAGACTGTTGTCAGTTTTTGTTTGAATATTTGTTTGACTGGAGGAAATTACTCTTAAATGCTAGTCCTATTTTGGTGGAGATTTTTCTTGTCCTGAGTTACACTGAAGATATTTTTCTGATAATATTATAAAAACTGCCTGGTGTGTGTTCAACTTGTATCTTCTAGCTTAAGTTTAACTTGTCCTGAGTTACACTCAAGTTATAATGTGTTTAACTAGTGAAATTCAATTAACAACAACATCAGTAAAATTCAGTTAATTAACTAAAGAAGAGAAGAGAGTAAGTAGAGAGCAAGAGGAGTACTTGCATTAACTGAAACGTTTTACTTTAAACTTGCAAAATTGCAGTACTCCTAAAACTACTCGCAAGCAAGAACTACTGTTGGAGGCACTCTTGAGGGATATTCTCTGTCTCATCAAACTTGCACTACCGCAATTTACTCCAAAGATACTATAGTTCTTTGCAAATTCTCTGCTCTACTCCACTTTGCATGCACCGCAATACACTACTCCACCGCATGTTTAATCAGCTAACAAAAAAAGGTACGTAACAAGCAAATGTAAGAAAAGAAGAGAGCTTGTACCGCCAAGACATCATAAGGCAGTTCACCGAGATTTTCAAGTTAGAAATACTCCTGTGGGTAGATGAAGAGAGAATATCATGAAGGAACAATTTAGTTTATTTAATGGAAAAGTTGCATTTACTTGTAGTGAAAGGAACAATTTCAGGTAATTATAAATATTCAATAGCAGCAGAGGCATGCAGAGCGATGGCGAGAGATGCCAACTTTTGATATGCATGCATGCATTCTTTGCTTGTTTATATTCATTCTTGTAAACTGAACATGCTCATCTATCTATCTATCTATCTATCTACCTGCTTAAGTATGTATGTATGCATTGTATTTTTATTTCCTTTGGAAAGTAAAGTTTATTTCTGGCTAGCTGGCATGATGGCTCATGGATCCCTCACCGCAGCTACAGCTTGAGCTCAATCTGATCTCATCTGAAATGAATCTATAAATACAGAGAGTAGTTAGTTACAGAGTAGCGTAAATAGTTGTTGGATGCGCTTACTTGCATGGGCCGGCTGATGAAGAAAAACTTTATATATATTCATACCGATGTTGACTCTATAAATCATACTTATTGGACATGTTTTATGTGTTGATCCATCAATTGATCACATTGAGAAAGACCATCGTGTTCCGACCATTTTGCAAAGGTCATGTCTCCGACCATCTTGTCGTGATGAATTTGCAGTACCCGAGAGGCCCTTGAGTTTGCCGGAATATTGATTAACTTCCGCTCGGCAAATTGGGTACTCCATATGTCCTATTTTCAGCAAAGGTCATGCTGAAATTTTCCGTGAATTTTAGCATGATTTTGCTAAAATAGGACATATGGGGTACTTACGACTAATGCATGGGCCGGGGTATCTTAGTACTTAGTTAAGTAGGATCAACTGCCTCGCCATTCTTGGTGCATTAAACCATAGCTGGTAATAGAGCCAAGTGATTAGGCCCAACTTAGAATTCTCCTTAGCATCGATAAACCCTAGATGATAAACCCAACATAGGTGGCAATAGAGCCAAGTGATTAGTGCCAAGTGATTAGGCCCAACCTAGGGTGCCTCGGCATCGATAAACCCTAAATGATGAAAACTTAATTTGGCTGCCCCGGATGCCTCGGTGTCGATGAGAACCTAAATGATGTAAGCTTAGGCTTTTAGGGTGCCTCGGCCGACAAACCCTAAATGATGAAAGCTTAGGCTTTAGGGTGCCTCGCATCGACAAACCCTAAATGATGAGACCATGATCTTGTTCCTTGACAATAACCAACATTTTGGCCAAACTTTTTTCCTATTTAGAGCGAAACATGGCCCACAACGATGAGGCGGTGGTTCGGGCGACAAACAATTCTGGAGCTGTCCCAGGAGATGGAGGAACAACTCACCGCTATGAGGACGCCATGAAGACACCGATCCTGATTACACAACCCCTAGTGGCGTCTGGGATGACACCACCGATGGTGCCGCCGAGGATGCCACCATCGATGATGGCGGCGCACACACGATGGCAGCCAATCGAAGAAGCAAAGGAAGGACCGGCGTCCGAATGCGCTCCGCACCGTCAGGGAGGAATTCACTCAAGTGGACTCTGATGGGAATCCAACGGAGCCCAAACATATAGAGCTTGTTTGGGACTGCTCTGCTCCTTAAAATTCAGCTCCGCTCCAGAAAACACAAGCCAAACGGGGTAGCTCCACGATATGCCGCTCCACAAAAAACTAGAATCGAGGCACAACTCCCGCTTTTTATGAAGCTCTTCGGGTGCTCCAAAAACTCTAGAAGCTGGAGTTGGGTGGAAATTACCCACCACCGCCACCAAGAAGTGGATACCCTTCGCTTTCTCCCCCTCGACCAATCAAATAGATCCTTCCCACCAAATTTCTCATTCTTGAAGCTGGAGCTAGATGAAAGCCAAACATTCTCTTTGATAGTGCTACAACTTCAGGATGAATCTGCTCCAAAGTGAATTTAGTGGAGCGAAACTGATTTTGATGAAGCGGAGCGGTCCCAAACAAGCCCATAGTCAAGGGGTACTCGTTTCAGCTCGGGTGCATTCTTCGGAGCACCATCTCGATCAACACCGAGAACCTTAGGCATAAGGACCGAGGGAATTTGCGCAACCTCCTCTTAACGAAGCTGCACGAACGATACAAGTTCCACGCCGAATTTGAAAACACACGCCTCGTGGAATAAAGTGAAAAGTGCCGCCTCACGAAGATGAGCACGACCTGTCTACTTGGAGAAGCGCGTGAAGAAAATGATTGATAAAGGTGATAGTTATGAGAAGATCAAGGCGAAATATCCTTTGATGAGCGAAGATGAGTACAAGGAGTTCAAGATCAAGTGCTCGACCAAAGCAACCTCCGAATCAAGTCGATGGGGAAAGAAATGCGGAGTTGAACTTAGGGGAACACAAACTCGGTCCCGGCGGTTACAGAGTGGCGGAGCCTATACGGGACAAGGAGGACGCGGAGCGTGCCGAGCAAGGCCTACCGCCCCGCTTCGAGAAATACAGCGGTACCAAGCAGACCAGGAACTATGTCAGGGCCCGGTACAAGGAGGACCCAATAATAAAGGAGCTTACCACGGATCCGAAGACCAGGGCGCTTGAGCTTGTTCTAGTAAGGAATACACCCCCGCGTAATTAGCTCCATATGGTTGCACTCTAATTAATCCCCAATATTTCTAAATGGTTCACGCCTTTGCAGGAAATCGAAGCAATGGCTGGGTCGCCTCGAGCTCCCTTCGACACCCCTTTAAATAGGGCGCTGAACATAATGAAAAGCAAGGATAAGCTCACTAAGCCGACGTCACTGGTCGTGTGGCCGCAAAGGCTTGTCCACAAAATGGGGTCATACTATACCGGTGTGCGGAACGAGAAAAAGGCCAGCTCGAAAAGCCGACGCGCGAGGTTGAAGCACTCAAGGCACAAGTGGCGCGGATTCGGAGCTTGTCCAAGAGCAAGTGGAACAACAACTGGGACGGCTCAACGCCATGGTGCCTACGTTGATCCATGGGTCGACGACGTGGATTGCGGGCGGCCATCAGGGCCTCCGCCGGTTCCCAGCTTCACGGCCAAGAATCAAGACAGCGCAGCAGCGCGCCATTGGTGTCTCCGGCGGCGCCATTGGTGTCTCCGGCGGCGCGCCATTGGTGTGTCCGGCGGAGGCGGTATTCGTGTCTCCGCACCGCACGGCATTGAGCTTAATGCACCCGGGTGTACGCCGGCCGGCACCTCGCTAGCAAGCTCCTCCGTCGATTGTATCGCCCGCCGTTGGCGGTGCCTCGACATTAGCCGAGCTCGACCGTATCACGGTAACTAAGCCTCTCGGCCGATGACTTCATCTCTTGCCTTTTGATCGGCATCCTCGACGCCTGCATGTTTTCGCAGGGCACCGCCGACGCCTTGCACTCTTCTCGCACTTCGTGGGCGCCGATTTGGTCGATGTCGCCAAGGGCAGAATCGCTCAACCGGCAACCGCATGTTCCACGGTAATCCGATGCCACCCACAGTGTATAGGGTTGAAGTGGTTCGGTGCTGCCAGAGCTGCGACGAGCTGTTACCTCCAGCCTCGACCACCGGGCCGACAAAGAAGATGAGATGACCTCGGCGCTGTAAACTGGCCGCTGCTTTGGCGGAAGAGCCAGATTCGCTTGGGGCGGGGACACCACCCCACGACAAGACCGCCATCGTGCGGCGCCAAGCCATGGCAAGAACGCCGCAACGCTACCGACCTGCCGGACATCCCTATGTCGGACATCCCTATGGCACAGATCCGGACGACCCTATGGCACGAGATCCGGACGACGATGACAACGACGACGGTACATTTACCAAAGTCGATAAGTACTTTGCGAACATGGGTACGCCGACGAAGTTCTGCGGGCCTCTTTCTCAGAACCCAACCAAGACGACCGCAATCTAGCTGGTACGGCGGAGAAATCCAATTGCAATAGGCGCTGCCTCGCGGCGTTCAGTTCTCGTGAGACGCCTCAGCTCCCGCCTTCACCGAGCCTCGAGATAGCTGAGGTGCGAATATTATCAGCCCCAACACGCCAAGAAAGCGGTGCGTGAGCGTAACTCGTCCCATTACAGAGATCAAGAAGAAGGGACGGAAACGAAGACTAACAAGGGCGCCGGTGCGAGCCAGCCGGCACCGAGTTCGATCTGTGCTCAGGACGGGCCACCTTCACCTAAGGATATCTCGAGGAGGGTGCATGTGGCGGGTAGGGCGATGCTACCACCAAATATGCTGAATGCTGCAACCGGTGCTATGCGGAGTCTGCACGACAGTGTTCTTTCTTTGGAGAAGTGGCGTCTGAGAGAGAATGATGTGGCATACCCGGTTTTCGTGGCCAAGGTGCCAGAGGGCAAGGGCTTTGCGGATGGAGACATCGGGGGTATGATCGTCCTGCGTTTTGATGACATCTTTGCTATGTTTAACCTTCATTCGCTGCACTACACCTTCGTTCGGCTGTTTTCGCTGAGTATGGAGATGCGGATCATTAGAGACAAGACCCGGACATCGTGATAGTCGACCCCTTCTACATGCGTGCCAAGCACTTGAACAGCGCTGGGACCGCCAAGTTGCGAAGTTCACACCTCAAGGCGCTATTCGACAAAACCAGATAAGGATAACTTCCTAGTGGCTTACTTTCCGAGTAAGTCATCCCTTAACCGCCCGTAACATATGATTTCTTAGATTTTGATCGTTCTTTTTTCTAACATTCCGTGTTCGTAGTGACACACATTGCACACTCATCCTCTTAAACCCGAAATATTCCATGGCCACGATTTCAATTCCCAGAACTCCAAGATAGACTACACAAATGTCAAGAAAGTTCTTGATGATGTTCTCCCCGGCTACGCCAAATCTGGAGGCACCTTCACCAGGGAAGTTCGTAAGTACAGCAAGCACATGTTCTCACACAATACGAAGATCTGCTGTGTCAAGCAGCCGCCTGGCGGTCAGAAGGATGCCTACTACGCCCTCCATCACATGCGGGCGATCGTAAGGGACCATCATCAACTTCTGCTACCAGATAATCTCAAAGATTGGGCCGAGAGCTTGTTGGCAGTCCAGGACGTGGACCTCAGACAAGAATTCTTTCGCATCCAGTCGGAGTTTGCGGACATCATCCATCAAGATGTACTTCATACCTCGGGCAGTTCTTCCTCGATATCAACCGTCCAACAAAGAGATAGATGAAACTCTACAAATGCAAGGTGACAACGATCATGATTTCATGACCATCACGACAGACGGCGGCTTCATCCACGCCCCGTCCGATGAGTCGAGTAGAAAGTAGTGATGTGTAGTTCAAACATTAATTAGCTCATGTTGTAATTAAACTTTAATGAATTTGTATGTCTCTTTGGTTTGGACAATCGCTCAACTTAGATGTAATCGATGCTTTTTATTATTAGGACCATGAATCGTGCTATTAATGTCTTGCTTTTCTCTTCGATCCTTTTGTTGCATACTTACATATTGCTTATGTATTGTCTCATTGTTTGGCTTGTGCATAGAGATGCCATCTTATGTCGTGGTACAAGGGTAAGGTTCCTGAGTCTACGACGATCGGGAGGAGTGTCGGAGACAGGTTCACCGCTTCAGCGATAATAGTTACAAGGGTACTCCACTAGGGCGGAGGCCGAATCTAGATATGCCCGCTATCTAGCGGAGAGAGGAGGGAGTTGGAGGAACCGGATGAGGACCAGTTTGATCGTGATGATGCTCATCGTGATAACCACAACTCTCTTTTATGTGATGGTAGTTTAGATGATCGATATCGACTTGTAATGTGAAGACAAACTCGATACTCGCGGTCTTGAGACTTGTAATGTTTTATCTTTGTTCGGTCTTTTGAATTCGGAGACTAATATGATGAATTGTATTCCGAGACTAATCTTCTATTTTATTCGATGAATCTGATGTTGCTGTATGCTGCTGTCTATATTCTGTCCAATAATATATTTTGTAACCTGTGCAAAAATCAGAAAAGCAAAAAAAAAACCAAATATTCATACTAATGGCGCATCAAGGCAGAGTGCGCCATTAGTGTGACAAAGCACATGGTTACATATGGCCCCCCGGGAGGCATACTAATGGCGCATGGAGTTACATACTAATGGCGCACTGCCAGGTGCGCCATTAGTATACCAGATACTAATGGTGCACCAGTGGTGCGCCATTAGTAAAAAATTCGAATGGCGTGCTACTAATGGCGCACCGGTAGTGCGCCATTAGTAGGCAAAACCGGTGCGCCATTAGTAGGCCTTTTCCTAGTAGTGACATGAGCTTATGCCTAATCCTTGATATCTCACCTATGATGGAAATCTTATGTCTTGGATATATTTGTATCTTGCATGTTATCTAACCCATGTAGGTACTTGGTTGAATCAAATTCCATGAGGTTGTAACCTACTCATATGTTGAGCAATCTCTACATCACCAAGTCTCTACACAAGGTGGTTGAAGCCAAGGAAGCACAAAACCATTTAAACATATCCTTTTGACAAATTCTATGTTGAGCTTCATGATTGTCATTTTTGGATACACAAGTGCTCTTCCTTGCACGAACTAACCCATGTAGGAAGATGGACTCAAATTCCAAGTGGTGCTCCAAATTCTTGATGAGCTACATCAACCTTGAGCAACCCACACAGGTTCAACTACATGGACGACACCACCAACCAAGGTGTGTTATTCCATCTTAGAGAAGCTTTACTCCAAGTCATGAGTTAAAGCAACTCGACGAGATGTGAATACATCAAGATGCTTAAACGAAAAATGGCAACCCCATTTTGAGCTTAAACGATGAGTATGACCTATGATCAAGTGATCTCACTTGACTCCTAAGTCAATATACTCTAACATAGGTGACTTTGTCGCCGACCATCTCTAGATGAAGTTCTCTTGTGTTCTTTTCTGAGTTTTGCATTTGACTCATGCATATGTGTTTCCCCTTTCAAAAAAACTTCATCTAGATTTCTTTCTGCTTGTTCTGCACTTCTGCATTCCAATTCATTGCATATCATTCAAGAAATTCCTTGAAAATCTTTGTGAGATCTTATTAGTCAAGTGAGCTGAGGTGACAAGTGTTTTCTCTGTGATGAACTCGGTTACACCGATTTGTTATTTTCGTCCAACTGAAACTTTCGGTACCATCAAGCATACACTCGGTGCCACCGATTTCACAACAGGAAAAATGGTTTGCCACTTATTCTGTGTTTCTTTTGATCCAGCTCCACTCAATGAATCTTGTCCTCTACAAGCATCGCATTTTTATCATTGCTTTATGTTGTGACTCAAGGATCAAACCCATTCACGATAAATTCCAGCGGGGAGAGAGAGCTCACATTTTTTATCAAGCCCTTCTTGGAAATTGATGTCAAAGGGGGAGAGAGAGATCACATCAAAGCTTATCATTCAGAGAGAGAGATCACATCTCAAAGGGAGAGAGAGATCCTTTAGGGAGAGAGAGAGATCTCCAGGGGAGAGAATACTAGTAGAGAGTATTTCTCAAGGATCCCAGATGCTTGGTGTTCAAGAGGAGAGATGCCACATGTCTTCTTGAGGGGAAAGACATGTTCATAAGTGCTTATCTGCATTAGCTCTGTTAATTTATATCTTTCAGCTCCTAGTATCCCATGCTAGATTCAGGGGGAGCAAGACATCTAAAGCAAAGAAATCATCTAAATTCATTGCATATCTTTACTCTTGGGGACATGTCAAATCCAATGTAGTACTTAGTACTCACTCTCTACATGTCATCCCAGTCTTGGTATTCTTGTGGTTTCTTTTGTTTGCTCTGGCTGTAGGTGCATCTGTGTTATCTAACCTTGTTTACGCAGGTTCATTCCATCCTAAGCCAACTCAAGACTACAAGGTAAGTATATGCATCACAATCATGTGCATGAGGAATTCTTGCTGATGTACATACTGTTTGCAAGAAGGACTCATGGTCATGAAGGTATTTTCGTTAATATTCTTTGCTCTGATGCATATGGCCAAGATACATGTAACACATTGCCTACTCTATCATGATTATGCTATCACATGCTTCTACATTCCATATTCACATGATTGCATACATGTAGGGGGGAGCCTATGCCTGTTATATGTCTTTCCAAAGCTTTACTTGCTATTCTTTATATCTTTATCTAAAGCTTTGATGTATGTTGTCATCAATTACCAAAAAGGGGGAGATTGAAAGCACAAGTGCTCCCTAGGTGGTTTTGGTAATTAATGTCAACATATCTCTTGTTGGACTAACACTTTTATCTAGTATGTTTTATAAGTTCAACAATGGAGTGGCATGGACTAAAGGATGTGGGAACTCCTTCAAGATGCTAAGGACAAAGGATTAGCTCAAGCTTCAAGCTCAAGACTCTTCATTTTACATTTTAGTGATCCAAGATCACATTGAGTCTATAGGAAAAGCTAATACTATCAAGGAGGGATGAGGTGTTGCTTAATGAGCCTCTTGCTTCATGTGCTTAGTGATATGCTCCAATACCCTCAGCTACTTTCCCACTTCCACACAAATGTCCTAAACCTAAAGTCAAACTCGGACCCACTGATTTTTCCTATCTGGCGCCACCGAGTTTGGATGTCTTAGCCACTGCCACAAACCCTAGGCAAATCGGTCTCACCGAGATGGGATTGTAATCTCTCTGTTTCCTTTTTGTAACTTTTCGGTCTCACCGAAAGAGCGAATCGGTCCCACCGAGATTGCAATGTAAACTCTCTGTTTCCCTTTTGTAACATTTCGGTCTCACCGAAAAGAGCAAATCGGTCCAACCAAGTTTGCCTGACCAACTCTCTGGTTAGCTAATTACCAAAACCGGTCTCACCGAGTTTGTGTAATCGGTCTCACCGAGATTACGTTATGCCCTAACCCTAACCATATCGGTCCTACCGAGATGCATATCAGTCCCACCGAAAACCCTAACGGTCACTAGGTTTACTAAAATCGGTCTGACCGAGTTTTATAATTCGGTCCCACCGAGATTGGTAAATTGTGTGTAACGGTTAGATTTTGTGTGGAGGCTATATATACCCCTCCACCCCCTCTTCATTCGTGGAGAGAGCCATCAGACTGAACCTACACTTCCAACATCCTATTTCTAAGAGAGAACTACCTACTCATGTGTTGAGGCCAAGATATTCCATTCCTACCATATGAATCTTGATCTCTAGCCTTCCCCAAGTTGCTTTCCACTCAAATCTTCTTTCTATCAGATCCAAATCCTATGAGAGAGAGATGAGTGTTGGGGTGACTATCATTTGAAGCACAAGAGCAAGGAGTTCATCATCAACAAACCATTTGTTACTTCTTGGAGAGTGGTGTCTCCTAGATTGGCTAGGTGTCACTTGGGAGCCTCCGACAAGATTGTGGAGTTGAACCAAGGAGTTTGTAAGGGCAAGTAGATCTCCTACTTCGTGAAGATCTACCGCTAGTGAGGCAAGTCCTTCGTGGGCGACGGCCATGGTGGGATAGACAAGGTTGCTACTTCGTGGACCCTTCGTGGGTGGAGCCCTCCGTGGACTCGCGCAATCGTTACCCTTCGTGGGTTGAAGTCTCCATCAACATGGAAGTACGATAACACCACCTATCGGAACCACGCCAAAAACATCCGTGTCTCCAATTGCGTTTGAATCCTCCAAACCCTTCGCTTTACTTTCTTGCAAGTTGCATGCTTTACTTTCCGCTGCTCATATACTCTTTGCATGCTTGCTTGTTGTGTATTGAAAAAGTTAAACTTGTGCCTAAACTCCACTTAAACTTTAATAAGGTTAAAAACTACAACTTCGGTAGTTAGTGTCTAATCACCTCCCCTCTAGACACCTCTTCTCAAGATTCTACAATCATGGTGCAGGCATCGTCTTGGTGGTGAGGTTGTAAGAGGCGGCGGTGCGGGGCGTGAGGCCACAACAGAGGTGGACGCGAGGCCGGGTGACTCGGGAGGTCGCGGCGCATAGGGGCGGTGAATGCTGCTGAGGCGAGCGCCGCGTCGGCGAGGGCGGCTAATCACGGAGGCCAAGCGCGATGGCTTGAAGTGGCAACTCAAGACCGCGGTGGCGCGGTGGCTCAACGCAGGGGTGAGATGGCGGCGGAGGCGCGAGGTGCCGAGCTTCACAGGCGTGTGGAAGCAGCAGCGTGCTACCCGGCCATCACGGCACACGGAGCAGAGAGATCCGGTCACGGCCATTGGAGTATACTGCGGCCAAAGTGGCATCAGGTTATGGCGACTTTGGAGGCGGCGGCTCAGAGGGCCCCGGCGAGTCTGCGACGGAGGGGCGGACCGCGGTCAGAGGACCGACGGTTTACCATAGGGGCGGCTCGATCGCAGCAGCAGAAATGGCTTGGCGCAGTCGTGCTGACAAAGGCGGAGGCTTGATGCAAGCTCGTGGCAAACGAAGCCGACTATGGACGCGACAACGGCGACCGGCGGTAAGTCAGATGCAGAGGGTGAGCCACGCAACGGCGGCTCAACACAGTATGAGGCAGACCGAGATGAGGGCTCGTGGCGACTCGGAGTTGTGGTAGAAACAAGTGGCGACTTGGCCAGCCAGCATGGAGATCTGCAGGCAGCAGGCCTGCAGGTGCGCGGCTTTGGGTGCGCAGAGGAGCAACGCGGGGGTGGCTCAGAGTGGAAGGCGAAGGCGCCGCGGCACGAGAATGATGGGCAACTCAGGGCCGCAGTGGCTCTGCTTGAGGCGACGCTAGTGTGGTACGGCGGTGACAACAGAAAGCTATCGGCTCAAGGGTAGAACAACTCATGTCCGGGTCGTGGCCGGCTGTGTTTCCGGGTTGTAGTTGACTTGGCGGCCCAAGGTGGGTCAGGCGACACGAAGCCGTCTCGAGGTAGCAGCGGCGGGTCAAAGCGACGTGAGGCCGGCTCGAGGTGGCTTATTACACGGCCGGCAAAGGTAGCCAGCTCCTCTGGCCAAACGCGGCAGCTGATGTGATCTGAGGTTGCGATAGCGGCTCAGAGGCGGAAAATGCTCGAAAATGACCCATAACGAGGATGACTCGGAGCTGATCTGAGGTTATGGAATGATTCAGAGTCTGCCCATAGAGGTGATGACGACGCCCGGCGGTTTCAAGGCGAGACCAAGCGACGGCGGCGGCTCACGACTGTTGAAGTGGTGATGTAAACGGCCTGCTTGAGACGAAGCAGTGGCGGGTTGTTTGACGTTTGTTGACGAATTGCGGAGTCTGTCCCACTTGATGCCTCATGTATTGCACTGATTCTGGCTTCATGTAGGATAGTGATGAAACACAAGTTAATTCTTCTGTTGATCTAGTCGAGGGATAATCAAGTCATTTCGAAAGGGGATTTATCCGTTCCCCTAGCCGTCGAGCAACTGCGAGAAACACCGACAGCGACTTGCGGCAACAACGGGTCACAACCCTAATTTTTCCTTGAACTTTAAACCTCCCAGGTCGTAAATCTGAACCGATGAACTCAAAGCTGAGGCAGATCCTTTCAAGCCAACTCTTCTTCATATGGAAACTTGTGAACTTCCCGATCCATGAGAGATCCCTTCAAGAACTCAACTCCACCATGCGCACACATGTCACATCCCTAGTTCTAGTAAGGCCTAGTGCTAGCATCTGGTGTTGCATCATGTTTACTTTTCACAGAAACTTGAAATGGGGATGACAGAACCCCCAGCACTCCCCTTGAAAACAACTAGGGTTTACTAAAATCCTTTTCAATGAACCTGAAATGCCCTTCTAAAATGTTCATCATCTTTGCATTGGTCTAGAACCTCTGACAAAAATGGTGCACAATTTTCTAGGACATCATTGGGTCACTGGATTAAATCATACTCTATTTGCATTTGGGCATTTAAATGCTATAAAATATTTTAAATGTCCAAATAATCATAAACTTAAATGTTTGTTGTTGGTTATATTCCAAACAGTGGCATTGAGCAGTTTCATGATTTTTGCTTCTGTTCAAGTGTTTTTAATAAAGCCCTAAAGCGACAGCAAAATAGAAAACAGAGAGAAAAAGGAAGCAGAGACTCACCTGAGGCCCACTTACCTGGTGGCCCAGCAAATTCGGCCCAGCCCACCTCCTCCTTCCTGTCGTCTTCCTCCCGGTGCCAAGAGGCGAGCACGTGGCTGCAGCCACACGCACGCCGCCTCGCCACCTCCACCCTGCCTGCCTGCGTCCCCGTCGCCCTGGATCTCTCCCGCGTCGCCACGCACCCCCATGGACCTCTCTCACTATCTCCCGTTGCCCTCCTCTCCTCTACTCCCTCTCTCATGGCCACCCAAACCAGTCGGCGCCCGCCGCTGCAAAGCACCGCGCCCACCGCCGTCCCCTGCCCCATGGTTGTGACCACTAGCTCCGCCTCGATGCCGTGAAGCTCCAAGTCTAAGAACGCGCCCGCGGATGCCCTGCAACATCGTCACTGTTGCCATCTTCCTCATCTGCTCGGATGAATGCTGTCGTTCGATTCGTAGACCCCCGAGCGTCCCCGAGCACGCTGAGCTACTCATCTACCTCGCCGTGAGCTCCTCTACGGAACCCCTCTCTCCCCGCCTTCGTTTTCTTCCTCTAGCCCCGCCGACCGCCGTGCCCGAAGCTTGCCGCCGCACTGCCTTGTTGCCACCGCAGCCACACCTACGGGAACCCGCAACCGAGCACTGCAACATGCGCAGCACGCCGTCAGGAGTCTAGAGCACTCACCCGTTGCTCCTACCGTGCGCTGCAACACCGTTTTCGCCGAGGTCCGAACTCCGGCCACCGTGGTTCTCGTCGTCGCCGTCGTTCCCGGCCTCCCCGAACCCAACCGCCCGCACCACTGGATGCAGTGCCCTTCCAGCTCGCCGTAGAACCCAACTGCGCCCTAAACGGTGCCATGTAGCGCGAACCCGCCGCGTCTCCGCCGCGGTTTGTGTCACCGGCGGCTAAAGGCTGGCGGGCTGACGTGGCTATGTCGTTAGCTTCTAATGACGCCTCTAATTTAACCCCCTGACCCACTTACAAGTGGGCCCCGTGACATAAATTAACCATAGTTTATTTCTTGTTTAGTTTAGCAAATCACAGTGGCCCCACGCGTCAGTGTTGACTTTGCTGAAGTAGCCTTTGACCAGCCCCACCGTCGCTGACCTAACCAAAGATTGTCTCACCGTCGATGGACCCCACGGTCGGTTTGACCAGATCGACCTGTTGACCAGCTGACGTCAGCATGACCTAGAGCTGACGCAGTAAGCATCTCCTGAAATATTTCTAATTCAAAAATGATTTGGAAATTTCAGAAAATGTTACAAACTTTGAAAAATCATAGAAATTCAACCGTAACTCCAAATGAAATATTTTATATTTGAAAAATGATCAGAAAAATCCAATCTACCCATCTGTACCATTTCCATGCATGTTAGAAGAACTTATGGCTGCTATTTAGGACAAATCAAATAGATGGCATATGAACATTAACATATGGAGTTTGAATTTGAACCTAGGGTTCAAACCAACTTCATTTAAATCATTCCTAGCTACATTAGCTCAAACAATAGCATATTGCCATGTCTGATCATGCACCATATTATCGCATTGCATTGATTGTGTTCCTTCCCTGTTGCCGGTATTTGTCCCCTCTGAGCAGACGACGTTCCGACGATGAGTTCGATGACACCGATGAAGAGCTATATTATCTTTCAGAAGTGCCAGGCAATTAAAATCCCCTTGATCATTCCGATACAATCCCACTCTCTCGCTCCTGCTCTCTTTTACTGCATTAGGACAACAATGATTCATCTGCTACTTGCTGCGGTAGTTGAACCCCTTTTCCTCTGCATGACCTGTCATTGCCATAGTAATAGATGAAACCCACTAGCATGAGTAGAAGTTGTTTGAGCCCTGATGTGCCTACTCATTCATGTTTGTTTGTCATGCTTGCTACTGCTTAGAGTTGAGTCAGGTTTGATTCATCGGGGATGAATTGGAATGGTGATGAACATGTCCTACTGTGTGTGAGCTAAGTGTGTGAACATGATTTGGTAAAGGTAGCGGTGAGAGGCCATGTAGGAGTACATGGTGGGTTGTCTCATTGAAACCATCCTCAGGAACTGAGTTCTGTGTTTGTGATCCATGAACAACTACTACCACACGTTGGGCCCTGAAATATGACCCCGCTCAAGTTATTAACCGCCCATGTCCTCTGTCCAGGAGTTGCAACTAGTTTCTACTGTTTGTAGAATATGTGTTGGAGGCCGTGCGTAGCGCTGACCCTAGGGGTGGGCTATGATGCAGTAGATACACCATGGCACGGTGTATCGGGCGCCCGTTTGGTGTCTCGGGAACCCTGCACACATCGTTTGGGGCTGTGAGCGAAACCCCGGCCGGATCTCCTCGCGGATGGAACCCGAATAGGCGATAAACCTGGACTAGAGACTTGTGTGGTTAGTCAGGCCGTGGTCTACACCCACGTCGGCTTTCGCTTGAAGTCTACCGAGCACATGTCGTGTGCAGACACCAAGTGGTGGAAACATGTGTGAAGAAGTACACCCCTACAGGGTTATAAATGATCTATTCGAATAGCCGCGTCCACGGTAAAGGACTTTTGGGTTGCCTATATAGTTCATAGACAAGTGAAAGTGGATACTCTAAAACTCGCAAGATAAGCGTGAGTGCTATGGATGGCCTTATCGTAGGGAGACGGGAGTGGATCCATAGTGGTGTATTGATATGGTGAATATGTGGACTCGTGTGCGCCACCTCAAAAGAGTTACTTGCAGACGTAGTTTAGGATAGCCACCGAGTCAAAGCTGGCTTGCTGCAGTTAAACTCCACCACCCCCTTTGTTGATACTGATGCATATGTAGCTAGTTCTGATTGAAGTCTTGCTGGGTACATTTGTACTCACATTTGCCTATTTTATGTTTTGTAGAGAGACGTCAGTCTCGCTAGTAGTTCCGTGAGGACTTCGACGTTTAGCTTGATACCTCAACTACGATCTTGTGCCCTCAGTAGGATCTGGTAGATAGTCGGGCTTCTCAGCCTTTTTCATTTGTAGATGTCTGTACTCAGACATGTTAAGCTTCCGCATGTGCTTTGACTTGTATGATCTGAATGTTGGGTCATGAGACCCATGTTTGTAATATCTTGCTCCTCGGAGCCTAATGAATAAATACTTTGAGTCGTAGAGTTTTGTTGTGATGCCATGTTGTATTTACACATATTGAGCATATTGTGTGTATGATTGAAATGCTTGGTATGTGTGGGATCCGACAACCTAGTTGTTTATCCTTGGTAGCCTCTCTTATGGGGAAATGTAGTCTTGTGCTTCCGTGAGCCATAGTAGTCTGCTACAGCCTGGTTCACGAGTCACCTCGCTAGCCCAAACTACTGCTCCTAACACTTGATCGGCCGACATGTGATTCACTTCGCCTCTGTTCCGTCCCTTCGGGAAATGTCACGCTGTGACATCCAGAGTCCTGCCTAGCTGCTACAGCCCGGTTCACCGGAGTCCTGTTAGCCCAGTGCTACAGCCCGGATTCGCACGCTGCTGACCGACATGATCGATGTTGATTCATGTATGCCTGTCCCCATAAGTTAGTGCCACTTTGGGTTCACGACTAGTCATGTCGGCCCGAGTTCTCTGTGATATGGATGCTAGAAACACTATCATATACATGAGCCAAAAGGTGCAAACGGTCCTGGGCCATGGTAAGGCAACACCCGTGCAAATACCGTGCGTGAGGCCGCAAAGTGATATGAGGTGTTACCGGCTAGATCGATGTGACTTGGAATCGGGGTCCTGACAGCTCTGGTATTAGAGCCTGACTACCTGTAGGATTACCAAGCCAAACCGGTCGAAGTTGAGTCTAGAAATGCTTTAGTTATATGTAGGGGGATTGATTGTGGGATGGAACGTAAGGCTCTTTTTACTTCTTATACCCTATGCCCTCCTGATCTGAATCACCCTCTTCTTTTCTGCAGGGATTAAGAACTAGGCTTTCTTGTCTTTCTATCAAGATCACGTGTTACTAATCCGTAGAATCTTAGGATTGTTGGTTCCAGGCCTCAGTTCAGTTTCTACTACTTTTAGTATGCTGTCAGTTGAACCAGAACCTTGATATGATGTTGTTAGGTGACTACGAAAATCCTTGTGAATGTCTCAAATCATTTTGAGCATTTACAGCCGTTATGTTGTCCGACTCATCCCAGGTCTCTAGATAGTCTGATGCATTTGCAAATCCCTTTCTCCTATTTCCGATGTCTTTTTGGGCCAGTTTGACCACACTAATCGTCTGTTGAGGTACTCCTTTCCTTGACATATATGTTGGAACTAGTATTATGACCCTAGGCATCTTAGAGGATCACCTGGTAATATGGCCATGTTTTGTGTTCCCGGTGTGATGATTCTGGCCACCATTCTCGAAAGCTTCCCGTGATGCCATTTAGTAGTAGGTATTCTACTCCTGGGTTCTTTACCCAAGATTCACTCCACTCACCTCCTGTTGATAGTGCTTGCTAGTTCCTTTAGGATATTAGTAACCTTTGCGATAGTCCTCGAGGTCCGTGGTATTTATTTCTTCCAATTACCATGAACCATTCTTGGCAGAAGTTCTTTTGAACCAAAAGGTCACGACCAGAGTGTTATTGATGAGTTCTCCATTCTATGTTGTTATTCTTCCAGTTCTACCTTTCTGCATGGGTTATCCGGAAGGAACCTGTTGAACCTGGTTCGACATACTAATCTATGCATCCACAACTCAGATAATCATATGTTCTTTTGAGTTGTCCCTGTTTAGCTGTTTTCTGGCCCTCCTCTATCAATTGATAGTCAGGAATAGTTGTTCTTTCGTGTTCATCGATGCCTATTATTCTTGTGGCCGTCGAGCCGTTCTATTTTAGAATGACTAGGAGAAACAAACTCCAGTACCTCATCCATATCTAGGATTGGGTCAAAGCAGTTGTATTCCGTAGATCAAAATGCCAATCCAGCGTTTGATTCTGTTCTACCTCGAAGTATTGCCCTCTTGATGTTAGGAATGTCATGATAATTGCACCAACTCTTATGAATTCATGATGCAGTGATACTTCTCGCCATCATCATTCGCTCCTTGTTCCGTGTTGTTGCAACCGGAATACCGACAAGTGAACCGTGATGTGTGAAATCAATACTCCTAGCAACTAGTTGCTTGGTAGTAAAAGGACAATATTCTCATTCTTAGTGTGTTGGTTATTGAATCATCATTCTAAGATAGATTGTGCTAACTAGTCCTTATTTCTGGTGCACTCTTCGATCCAATGAGTTAGGATTATTCAATCCCTTTCTTATTTGATCATATCGTCTTGCTTTGAAAAGCAAGATTGTTCTTGAGCTTAGTAACATATCGGTGGTTCGTGATTTTCCGAATATCTTCTCAGAAGTATTACCAGGTTGTCACCTGACCGCTATGTCGAGTTCGTGATCATGCTGATTTTCCTCCAAACCACCCATTCTCCAAGAATAAGTGTTGGATACCCCTGAGCTAGTTGGTTAAGCTAAACAACAACTTGGCGAGTTGGAAGATGAAAGCTTGTCCGAATTAGTTCATCACTAAGGGATATCCTTGTGTGTGTGTGTGTGTGTGTGTGTGTTGAAGAAAGATGCTATCTCCATCGATTGGTCCTCGTGATCAGTTGTTGGATCTATTGCCTTGTCAAAACTTTGACTTGACTATGGGCTATTGTCAAGTCAAATCAGAACCAACGATGTTCGTAATGTTCTCTTACTCGTGGTCGATCCCTCGAGCATACACCATTACATCTTTTGGTCTGACCAATGCTATCACCGTGTTCACATGATGGTGGAAGTCCAGTGATATGCAAATTCTGATGAGTTGCTGTTGAGCCCATCAGCAGCATTTTGTCTCCCCCATGATTCATGTTTAACATCAAGCTAGTGTTGGAAACTGTTGTAATCATTATCTTCATGTCCCATTCATGAAATACATGTTTGGTGTAAGAAGTGACTTTATCCAAGTTCACGTGCATTAGGTGCAAGTTGCCGCCGTGAATTTGAGAAAGATTGTTTTTTTTTGCTTTCTCCGGAATCATCCCAAGTCAGTCATGCATGTGCGAAGTATTCCATGGTTTGATAGGCTCGCTACCTCTACTCCATGTGTAATTCCTTACACCTCAAGCCACTGATTGATTTGTTCAAGGAGAAGAAGTTCCTTCTTAAGAATCATGACTTATGTTAGGACTTTGTTATCCTCGATGATGGTTCCCCACCTAAACTCGGTAGTGTTTCGTTGTAAGACTACTATGTGGTCATGCTTGTCTTGGACAACATGTTCACATGTATGTAGCAGAACCAGCTCATGTTTTGGAGCTTGCAATCGTAGTTCACTCCCCGAGAATCTCGCAACGCCATCTCATCGATTTGTGTTGTAAACTTTCATTTTCCTTTCTAGATTTGATGAGTCTGGAATATCTTAACACCAACCAGATCTGAATCTCAGGCAGATATGATGGTTGGAACGTTTCCCAAGAACTGTAATAATGGTCTCTCTGTAACCCGGTAAAGTGGATGTCATGACCAACACACCTAGCCGGAAGACCCATTATTGTAGTATCTTGATTGAGAAAGTTGGCCACCTTTCCATAAGGATTTCGTAGGATTTACTTCTCTAGTGTTCCTTATGGATTTTTGTGTTCCCGAAGTCCGGCCTTTTTTACCCGATGTTGTAGATATCAAACCATATCTATGAATGGGTTACGCTAGCACATCAAGGAGAACATTAGAAGTAGAGTGCTAAATGTCTCTCGGTCGATCATCAGATTTTGTTTCCTTGGCCTCGCTAAGGAGAAGTCTGAGAAGGTGTTGTCTCCCTTTGCATCTGCATCGTCCATCACTATTCATCATGGTAGTATGTTGTGTTGCCAGGATCCTTGACATGGGTATTGGTAAGACCTTGATGAGTAAGGAAATGCTCAAGTTGTTGAGAGGTCGCTCAGTCACTGGGTTATATCCTCGGCATCATTGGGAATGTGCTTTCCGTTTACTGGGTTGTCTTATAACTCTAGTTTTCTTTCCAAACTGAGTATGCCATTTCTCCGAACTCCTTCAAACGATAGTTTATTTTCCTTAGGCTGGTTTAGAGAGTTTCAATGATTTCTATATCAAAAGTAATTCTTTTTGCCACTCAAGGGAATATTTCTACGAGTCACCTCCCCCAAGATCTCCCTTTATGTAATTATGGCAATTATTTCCTTTCTCTCTTGAAACCATGCACCATCATCTTAAGCATGGTATTTTTTCCTACCCAATCGAACCGTTGTCAGATACCTCTTGCCATTGCCCTCGATGTGTGTTTTGTGTCTCAGCTCAAGAGATGTTTCAACATCTCACTCCGTGAGTTGATCCTGAGTGCTCGACCTTCGAGGAGATCGATTCCTGTAGAGTTTATTCTGTCGTCATCATGTTGTGTGTAGTTCTCAAAGCAAGACGTCGAGATCAAGGTGATGCAATGAATCAACATCCTCGAGAAAGATATCTGAATCGTGAAGATTGTGTTAGGTGGTGTCCCTCTGTCATCTTACACTACGCCTGAATCTCGGGATGAGATTCTTGTTTAGTAGGGGTGAGTTGTCACATCCCAAGTTCTAGTAAGGCCTAGTGCTAGCATCTGGTGTTGCATCATGTTTACATTCCACAGAAAGTTGAAATGGGGATGACAGAACCCCCAACACTTCCCCTGAAAACAACTCGGGTTTACTAAAATCGTTTTCAATGAACCTGAAATGCCCTTCTAAAATGTTCATCATCTTTGCATTGGTCTAGAACCTCTGACAAAAATGGTGCACAATTTTCTAGGACATCATTGGGTCACTGGATTAAATCATACTCTATTTGCATTTGGGCATTTAAATGCTATAAAATGTTTTAAATGTTCAAATAATCATAAACTTAAATGTTTGCTGTTGGTTATATTCCAAACAGTGGCATTGAGCAGTTTAATGATTTTTGGTTCTGTTCAAGTATTTTTAATAAAGCCCTAAAGGACAGCAAAATAGAAAACAGAGAGAAAAATAAGGAGGCAGAGACTTACTTGAGGCCCACTTACCTGGTGGCCCAGTAGATTTGGACCAGCCCACCACCTCCTACCTGTCGTCTTCCTCCCCAGGCCAGTAGGCAGAGCGCATGGCTGCAGCGCGCCGGCACGTGCCCCGGCCACCTCCATCCTGCCTGCCTGCGTCCCCGTCGCCTTGCATCTCTCCCGCGTCGCCACGCACCCCCATGGACCTCTCTCACTCTCTCCCGTGGCCCTCCTCTCCTCTGCTCTCTCTCTCTCTCTCATGGCCGCCCAAACCAGCCGGTGCCCGCCACCGCAAAGCACCACACCCACCGCCGTCCCCTTGCCCCATGGTTGTGACCTCTAGCTCTGCCTCGATGCCGTGAAGCTCCAAGCCGAAGAACGCGCCCGCGGAAGCCATGCAGCATCGTCACCGTCGCCATCTTCCACATCTGCTCCGATGAAAGCCGTCATTCGATTCGCCGACCCCCGAGCGTCCCCGAGCATGCTGAGCTACTCATCGACCTCGCCGTGAGCTCCTCTACCGAACCCCTCTCTCCCCGCCATCGTTTTCTTCCCCTAGCCCCGCCGACCGCCGTGCCCGAAGCTTGCCACTGCACAGCCTTGTCGCCACCGCAGCCACACCTACGGGAACCCGCAATCGAGCACTGTAACATGCGCAGCACGCCGTCAGGAGTCTAGAGCACTCACCCGTTGCTCCTATCGTGCGCTGCAGCGCCCTTTTCGCCGAGGTCCGAACTCCGGCCACCGCGGTTGTCATCGTCGCCGTTGTTCCCGGCCTCCCCGCACCAAACCTCCTGCACCACTGGATGCTGTGCACTTCCAGCTCGCCGTAGAACCCAACCGCGCCCTAAACGGTGCCTCAGAAGAAACTCGACGCTGCCTCCGCCATGTTTGTGTCACCGGTTAGTAAAGGTCAAGGCCGACGTGGCTATGTCGTTAGCTGCTAATGACGCCTCTAATTTAACCCCCTGGCCCACTTACAAGTGCGCCCCGTGACATAAATTAACCACAGTTTATTTCCTGTTTAGTTTAGCTAATCACAGAGGCCCCACGCGTTAGTGTTGACTTTGCTGACTTAGCCTTTGACCGACCCCACCTGTCAGTGACCTAACCAGCACTGTTTCACTGTCAAGTGGACCCCATGGGTCAGGTTTGACCAGGACCGACCCTGTTAACCAGCTGACATCAGCATGACCCAGAGCTGACGCAGTAAGCATTTTCTGGAATATTTCTAATTCAAATATGATTTGGAAATTTCAGAAAATGTTACAAACTTTAAAAAATCATAGAAATTCAACTGTAACTCCAAATGAAATAATTTATATATGAAAAATGATCAGAAAAATCCAATCTACCCATTTGTATCATTTCCATGCATGTTAGAACAACTTATGGCTGCTGTTTAGGACAAATCAAATAGATGGCATATAAACATTAACATATGGAGTTTGAATTTGAACATAAGGTTCAAACCAACTTCATTTAAATCATTGCTAGCTGCATTAGCTCAAACAACAGCATATTGCCATGTGTGATCATGCACAATATTGTCGCATTGCATTAATTGTGTTCCTTCTCTGTTGTCGGTATTTGTCCCCTCTGAGTAGACGACGTTCTGACGATGAGTTCGATGACACCGATGAAGAGCTATATTATCTTCAGAAGTGCTAGGCAAGCAAAACCCCCTTGTTCATTCCGATACAGTCCCACTCTCTTGCTCCTGCTCTCTTTTACTGCATTAGGACAACAACGATTCATCTACTACTTGTTGTGGTAGTTGAACCCCTTTTCCTCTGCATGACCTGTCATTGCCACAGTAAATAGATGAAACCCACTAGCATGAGTAGGAGTTGTTTGAGCCCTGATGTGCCTAATCATTCATGTTTGTTTGTCATGCCTGCTACTGCTTAGATTTGAGTCAGGTCTGATTCATCGGGGATGAGTTGCAATGGTGATCAACACGTCCTACTGTGTGTGAGCTAAGTGTGTGAACACGATTTGGTAAAGGTAGCGGTGCGAGGCCATGTAGGAGTACATGGTGGGTTGTCTCACTGAAACCGTCCTCAGGAACAGTGTTCTGTGTTTGTGATCCATGAACAGCTACTACCACACGTTGGGCCCTGAAATATGACCCTGCTCAAGTTATTAACCGCCCATGTCCTCTGTCCAGGAGTTGCAACTAGTTTCTAGTGTTTGTAGGATATGTGTTGGAGGCCGTGCGTAGCGCTAACCCTAGGGGTGGGCTATGATGCAGTAGATACACCGTGGCATGCTGTACCGGGCGCCCGTTTGGTGTCTCGGGAACCCTGCACACATCGTTTGGGGCTGTGAGCGAAACCCCGGCCGGATCTCCTCGCGGATGAAACCCGAATAGGCGATAAACCTGGACTAGAGAATTGTGTGGTTATTCAGGTCGTGGTCAACAGAGTTACTTGCAGACGTAGTTTAGGATAGCCACCGAGTCAAAGCTGGCTTGCTGCAGTTAAACTCCACCACCCCCTTTGTTGATACTGATGAATATGTAGCTAGTTCTGATTTAAGTCTTGTTGGGTACATTTGTACTCACGTTTACCTATTTTATGTTTTGCAGAGAGATGTCAGTCTCGCTAGTAGTTCCGTGACGAATTCGACGTTTAGCTTGATACCTCAGCTACGATCTTGTGCCCTCGGCAGATCTAGTAGATAGTCGCTTCTCACCCTTTTTCATTTGTAGATGTCTCGACTTTCGGACATGTTAAGCTTCCGCATGTGCTTTGACTTGTATGTTTCAATGTTGGGTCATGAGACCCATGTTTGTAATATCTCGCTCCTCTGAGCTTAATGAATAAATACTTTGAGTCGTAGAGTTTTGTTGTGATGCCATGTTGTATTTACACATATCGGCATATTGTGTGTATGATTGAAATGCTTGGTATGTGTGGATCCGGCAACCTAGTTGTTTATCCTTGGTAGCCTCTGCTATGGGGAAATGTAATCTTGTGCTTCCATGAGCCATAGTAGTCCGCTACAGCCCTTGTTCACCGAGTCCTTCTAGCCAAAGACTACTGCTCCTAACACTTGATCGGCGGCATGTGATTCACTTGTTCCTCGTGGTCTGATTCTTCGGGAAATGTCACACGATGATATCCGGAGCCGTGCCTAGCCTGCTACAGCCGGTTCACCGAAGTCCTGTTAGCCTAGTGCTACAGCCCGGATTCGCACGCTGTTGACCGACATGCTCGATGTTGATTCATGTATGCTTGTCCCCGTAAGTTAGTGCCACTTTGGGTTCACGACTAGTCATGTCGGCCCGGTTCTCATCATATGGATGCTAGTGACACTATCATATACGTGAGCCAAAAGGCGCAAACGGTCCAGGGCCATGGTAAGGCAACACCCGTGGGAATACCGTGCGTGAGGCCGCAAAGTGATATGAGGAGTTACCGGCTAGATCGATGTGACTTGGAATCGGGGTCCTGACGACACACCACGGTGGGCGCCAACTATCGTGGATTTGTCACGGCAGATGTCTTAGTGTGAGGACTTAGTCGTGAGGCCAACGCATCTATGTTGTAGCTTGAGAGGGGTTGATCGAAATCAATATACACGAAGCGGACGAACACAAAAGACAAGGGCTTAGACAGCTTCAGGACCTGGGAAACATTATCCAGTAACAACCCTACATGTTGTTTGTGGCTAGGTCTCATTATCATCACGAGGGAGTCGTCGTATCTCCGTCTCACCTAGTTGTGTCTAGCCTTAAAGATTATTCAGCCCCCACCCCTCTTGGGGTGCCCGGCCCCTCCTTATATAAGTTGAAGGGGCGGGTCACATGTAGAGTCCAACTCCGACTGGGACTTAACCTATTCTGACGGCTCACCATGGGCTTCTTAACGTCTTGGGTTTCTTAATGTATCGGGCTTCTTAACGTCTCGGGCTTCTTAACGTATTGGGCTTCTTAACGTCTTGGGCTTATTAACCCTAGGAGACTCTGTCTACCAGGTCATGATTGTCTCCGCGGGTCATAATCGTCGCGGGTTATAATCGTCTCACCGCGCATTCATCTCGCCAGCTTATAATCGCTCGCCACTTACCATCTGCCGACTTATAACTGTCTGTCGGCTTACCATCTGACGGCTTATAACTGTCTGCCGGCTTACCATCTGTCGGCTTATAATCTGCGGGGTCACCAATGATATACCAAGTCCTAGCCGAGATATATCTCCGGCCGGGTCATACCGCGGGGTATATCCCCGACAGACAGGGTTGACTCACATGTCCGTGCTGACGAGGCACCATAAATCAACACCATCAGTTTGATCGTTGTGTCGACCGTTACGACGGGAGGGACCCACATGTGAGCATCTATCCTCTTCATCCTCCACAATCATTATTTTTCCTGAACTTTACTTCAAAGAGTTCATATGCGTGTTCGTGGCTGGCGACGGTGATGATCGAGCTGGCCGCCGCTCCACCCGACGGGCTGCACACCACGTTGGCCTCCGCACGGGTTGGCAAGCCGCCACACCGCCGTGCCAACCTAGCTAGCAAACCTTGCAGACAATAAGGTGGATGCATTCAGCAGGGAGTGCGGTAGCTTGCGACCGCGAGTGCCGCATGGAGCTGGCATCCGAGCTGCCGCAAGATGGGCTCCGCATCACTAACACTTTTGACCTCGCCTTCTATCGATGAAGTGGCTGCCTCCCATCGCCGAGGATGACTAGGTGGACCGGCCGGAGGTAGGAGGTGACTCGGGTTTTTTGTCCAGACTGACATGTAGGTCCCACAAGTCATATCGCCTAACTTGCCAGTCAAATAGACAGTGTTGACTTAAGGCGCGTGTCAGCGTTCTAGGTACCAGGGTACCCACACTTGCCTTCCTGCGGCCCACGGCATGGCTCACTTGGCGACTTGGTACAGACCATTTGCAAGACCTCCAAGACAATACACTCGCAAGGGGACAAGCCTCGCGAGGCGGACGACAACAAGACCTCCCGAGGGAGCGCCCTCCCCAGGCGGCCTCCCGAGGAGCGGAGATTTCTATGCAGGTACCCAGCCTCATGAGGCTACGATGATGTATGCCATGACGACCATGGCCAGGCGGGCGCCAGTGGGCGTAGTGGAGGCATTTTCCTATTTGGTTCTAAGGAGGCAAGGACAGGCGTTGGTACCTGAGGAATCTCCCAAAGGTTTCCATTCCAGTGCTACAAGACCAAGACCACATGCTCGGCAAGGCGAAAGTCATCATCGAGCCCACTGCTGCGTGATGACCAGAAGCTTTGCAGGCAAAGACCACCTTTTTTCAGGATTATACATACTACTTATCTCCTTTCAAATTGGCTGTTGTGGGATCCCTTCCTGCCTAAGGTTTGAGGGAAGAGGACCAAGGCCACTATAAATATAGGTTAGCCACCAGCTTAGAGGGGGATCCAGATCCAATCCTACCCTCTCCACCCATACCAGGGTTGCCCTCGCGAGGTGGTTCATCTATTGTACTAGTTCATCATCAGCCCCTCGTGAGGCCAATCCAACACAAAGTAGGAGTAGGGTTTTACACCGCAAGTTGGCCCGAACCAGGGTAAACTGCCGTGTTCCTCTTCTTCCTTGCTCACACAAATCCGACTGGGCTAGGCTGTGGGGTTATGGGCTCTGAGCTTGAGAGGTCGATATCTTCACACACGCCCCAGAGTTCGAAACTTCTTGTGTCTGCGGAACCCTGAACCCGATATTTGCACTACAAAAAAATACACTTCCATGATGATACATGTTTGTCACAGTAGGTCACGTTTTCTGTCATGCATGTACATCCATGATAATTTTATGATAGAATCAAGATAGTCATACCGTGGTTGTCAGAGAAGTGTTCCATGACATTACCAAAATTATCATCATGGAAGTGTCCACTTCCATGACGATAAATCGTGTCATGTATGTTTTCGCTAAGGGTGACTGACACGTGGCATCCACCGTAACGGAACGCCGTTAAGCTATCGGGTTCGGTTTTGGATCCGATAACCCGTTAACAGCCCGGACCATTGGGAATTTTCCACGTGTAAAATTTTGATTGGCTGACGAAAACACGTGTCAGCTCCGTGTTGGCACAGGTGTCACTCATCCAATGGGCGAGATGCGCCCATGATATTTTGACACATGGACCGGCCCAAAAGTGGCCCATAAAGTTTAAATGGGCCGGCCCAACTAAAGGCCCGCAAGATTTTGCGGACCATAATGGGCCGGCCCAGCTAAAGGCCCATGAGATTTTGTGGACCATAATGGGCTGGCCCAGCTAAAGGCCCACAAGATTTTGCGGGCCATAATGGCCCGGCCCAGGTAAAGGCCCACAAGATTTTTGCCGGCCATAATGGGCTGGCCCGGGTGAAGGCCCACAAGATTTTTTTGGACCATAATGGGCCGGCCCAGCTAAAGGCCCACGAGATTTCGACGACATTAATGGGTCGGCCCAGCTGTAGGCCCACAAGATTTTGAGGACCCTAGTAGGCCGGCCCATTAACTGGCTGCCATGTTTTGGGCCAAATGCCAGCCCATATTTGATCTGGTCCATTAATGGCCTGCCACGTTCCAAGCCTAACAATGGCCCATATGAGATCCGGCCAGTTAAAAGCCTACCATGTTCGGGTTAAATTACGCCCAGATCAGTCCGCCCTTTAAGAGGCTTTGGGCTAAATTATTGCCCATATCGATTCGCCCATCAATCGGACGCTATGCTTTTGGGCCCACTTGTTAAAGGCCCATTTAGTAATTCGCCCGATATTAGTTTCGCCCCGTTAAGGGCCCGCTAACATTTCGCCCTATATTAATTTCGCCTCTTAAAAGCCCGCTATATAGTTGGGCCTAACTACGCCTGGCTTTGCATCCGCTTGCTTGCAGCCGATAATCTGATTGGGCCAAACAAGGACCGAGACAATTTTGGCCTATTAAAAGCCCATGATTTGATTGGCACAATCATGGGCCACGGTCCATTTTGGGCTACTGCCGGACTGTGAGCTGTTCGGCAAGTTTCAGGCCCAACCTATTTCTCAGCCTCCTAGAAGCCCATTTAGTTTTCTTGGGAAAAGAGGGCCGGCGGTTTACTCAGCCTATTAAAGGCCCGAATCTACTAGTGGGCTAGTTTACATTTAGGCCTTCTAACGGACCAAGATGACGGGGCCCATGATGCGGATCATACATTGTGAATAAGAAAAAACCTAGACTATACAATAAAAAAATTACGGCATATTACATCCACTGGGCATCAAAGTTCTCCACTGTGATAATAAAGCAGAAGCAGACAACAGATTACATACACGGGGCATCAAAGATCGCTACCAATGCAACTAAACACGCTGAAAAAATAATATACAAAACCGATAGCACTTCAATAGAGTTCAAGAAAGGTTAGCCCTGGCTGGGAGTTATGGCAAGCAATCGAAAGCAAGTGATGAGATCGCGCTTGTTTAACACTTATATCCTCCTCACTCTGAAAGATAAACAAGCAGACAGATGATAGGTTTTGCACATAAAAGTATCATTGTTGACAATTCATCACATTTCTTACTGATGAATAAAGTGACACGGTTTAAAATTGCATTAACACAATATGGTATTGTTCAGGTCAAGACATGGCAGGAAATGCCATTGTGAAGGAGTTGGCAGCTTCACGACACCACTCGATCACATATCAAGAACTCATAAGTATCAATGGTTTGTGTGCTGTCAATTTATCCCATTTTAGATTGGCAAGTAAAGAGACGGTTTAAATAATAGTAGAATGATATGACATTGTTCATAGTTAAGACATTGCAGAATATGACATTGTGTTGTAGTGGGTAGGTTCACCACACCACTGGATTATGGATCAAGAATAGAAGCATACATGCAGTGGAAAAGAAGATCACTTGCTCTGTATAGTTTAATTTACATGGTATGAAGAAGGATCTTGGTTGTACAACTGAAAACTTAAATTGAGAAGGAAAAACTTTTGTTTATGAACTACATAATAAAATTAAAACATGCAATTTAATGCAAACACCAAAAACAAACAGTTGTTGCAGTCATGCCTAACCAAATATCACAACAATGTTTGAAGGCTTGAGAAGGACAAACTTACATTATTGGTGAAGGCAGGCTCTAGAAAGCCCTTGTCCATGCTGATGGGGGCACCAAGAAGTTTACCACAGAATTTTCTTCATAAGCATTGCCTTTATTCTAAATTAATTTAAGAGTAAATATAGATCTGACAATATAAGAAAAAATGGAGAATATTTCAGATAAGATGAAGAGTGATGCTACATAACCAAGCAGCTATTAAGGTAAGTACAGCGATATAGGCAAATGGTACAACCAAGAGCAATGCAGAGCTAAACTTCTTCAGTACGATCGGTGTTATCCAACCTTATGGTCAGAGTAAATATAGATCTTATCTGTAGAAAATGGAGGGCAAAGGAAAATAAGCTGCAGAGCGATGGTACATGAACAACTACCTATCAATATAAGTACACTGATAAAGGACAGCAGGTACTTACAAGAACAATGCAGAGCTCAAAAAATTCATTGGCATTGGATATATTCTACACTAATGTAACCATTCATATAGATCAGATAATTTGGAGCAAACAATTGATAAGAAAGCTATCATGCATACTGCTGTCAAATAATCAACCAGGTATGTATGCAAGTACAGTGATTCAGGACAACAGGTACTAACAAGAGCAAAGCAGCGGGCAACATATTCGCGATATCCTATCGTTCTTTTCAAACCAGAATTCTTTTGAGCAGATTTCCGCAAAAAGATCCATAAGGCACATGCGGAAAAGTAGAAGTTCAAATTGTCATGCGATATCATAGACAGACCTCATCCTCGAACGAGACCAAAGGCATAACAAGGTTTTTCCATTCAATGTCTTCTAAATTTAGCATGTGAGACTTCACCAGTAAATTCGCTTATAGACTTGCCATCAAAGTGTGATTTCCTCAGGTAACACCAATACTGCTGCAACGCTTCCTTGAAAAGCACAAGCAAGCTTTGCTCGCCTACTTACAACAACGTAATGTAAATCATAGATGTGTTCAATCAGCAGAAAACAGGAAAACAATCACCATGAATAATAGCACTTACACGTAAGTGGGATAGGAAGATGTGAAAATGGTGTTTGTCTTCACTATAATCTTCCCATGATGGGAATATATGCACGTAGTCCCTAACAACATTGAAAGCATTGTCTTTTAAACTGGGAATAATCGGAATGGGGTTCCAATCTGCAGGAATTGGCCGCCTCTCAGAGTTGATAGGTCTTGGGCGGTGGACTTGTCAGATTTTTTGCCGGAGGATTTTTCTGTGGTATGGCTGGTTCTATGGCAACTGAAATCGGCATACCTTTTGTCGGAGTGCAGGTCCTAAGTGGTGGGGCTAGTGGTGTGGCCAAAGAAGTATGGGTACAAATTACTGGAGTCGGTCCCACGCTTTGTGTCACTGGTTGTACAGCCAATATAAGAGGGGTGCTTTCTGATTTCTCAGGCACAACCACGTTTTTCAAGGACTTTGCTGGTGCTCCTTCAGGTTCGGCAGTCACACTCTTCCTTTTTGATATCTGATGCACAAGAACAACACTTGAGTGGAAAAACATGGTATGATGACAGATGTGTCGGGGAAGCTGATCGTGACCCACGAACACCTATGGGACCTGGCGGACCGAGTCCCTTGTGGTTCGGAGGGGGGCGGAGATTGCACAAAGAGCAGATCGAGGTGATGCACACGAGCAGATTTACCCAGCTTCGGAGCTCTCCGGAGAGATAATACTCCTACTGCTGCTTGGTTGATTGTATTGTGTTCTTGCTAGGGAGCAATGAGAGCTACAAAACCTAGCCTGAGTGAGTGTGGTCTCGAATGAGTCGAATGAACCGAACGGAGCTGAACCCTTTCTATGTTGCACTTGGGCCTCCTTTTATAGGCTCAAGGGGTCACCACAGGTGGCAAGTAGACAAGGGTAAAATAGGAAAAACAGTAGTTGGTACACCGCCTTGTACAGTGTACAGTGAACTATACCTAACTCCGACGGCAAGGGACAAGATTAATATGCCCGCCCTGCCGCCTAAACAAAGGCAACAGGGATAATCAAGTGCACCACCGCTTGCCACGATGGTAAGCTTGTCACCGCCGCTTATCGCTGCTCCCCGCTGGCTGCACAGCCTTGACACGCTGCCTCGAGTAGCCCCACGGTGACACATTGGCGGATGAGCTGGAGCGGAGATGAAGAGAGTTGCTTGCCGCTGCAAGCATCTTGCCGCGCTGAATCCTTGTCGCGCCGGAGCTTGTCGCCACCAGCCTTCCCGCAAGCCCTCTTGCCGGGTCTTGTTTCCTTCGTGCCTTGAGTTGTCTTCCGGCAAGCTCCTCTTGCCGGGTCTTGAATACTTTGTTCTTGAATGGCTCCAAAGGAGCCGCGAGGACCTTGGCGGTCACCAGTAAGCCTTGCCGCTGGTGCTGTAATCGCCCGCACGAAGTTCGGGATACTAGGGTACCCCTACTCTAGTACACCGACAGAGCCCCTGCCTGGCCACACACGGTGCCGTCGAAGCTGTTGGGCCAGGCCCAAAACAAGGCACGGGCACGCTGCCCCGAGAACGCCACATTCGCGCCCGGACCCACCACGCCTCCCACGCAACAGACGCTACTAACGTGGCATCGTGGAGAGATCGTGGGGCCTTTAATCGGAAAGCGAACGCCCGCTCTCCCTCTTTATAAGCAGGGAAAGAGGGCAGGACGCCCACTTGCCATTGCTGTCACATCTCAAAACCACCGCTGCCCCCTTCTTCTCAACCGAAGAGAGCGACGCCCGCTTCATTGCCACCGGGCGCCATCAACGCCACGGACTCTCCACCACCTCCGCCATGGGGTCCAAGGGCGACAAGGAAAGGCGGAAGTCGTCGAGGCGCAGCGCTCGCGGCGCGCGGAAGGAGCGGGCCATCTTTGACCCCGCCGACGCCAAGGAGCTGCGAGAGCTGTATTACCTCTTCTGTCGACGGAGACGCTGGCGCACTCACCAGACGAGGGTGATCTCCGCCGCCACATCCGAGAAGGTTTCGCTTGCACCCTTCTTCGCGCTTTTCTTCATCGCGGGCTCGCCCGCCCTTTTTCAATTCTTTTACGCGCCATGAACACATATGGCCTCCGCCCTTGATTTCACCCCAACGCCGCCCTCACCATGGCAGTTTTCAGACATCTCTGCGAGAACTTTGTCGAGTCCACCCAAATGTAGCCCTTTTCCGCCACTACTTCATGCCCCGCGTAGAGAGAGGAGAGCTGCTTGCCGGAGGGATTGCATGGATCTCCAGGATCGGCAAGAAGGAAGCATATCTTGACGGAGAGCTGCGCAGCAAGTGGGAGGAGTGGAGAGTCGATTGGTGTTGGATTATAGAGGAGGACCCACAACCTTTCACTGCCCTACGCCAAACTCCCATAGCGCGCGGCAACGATTGGAGCAACTTGGCGCCGGAGGATGCCAAGTTGAAGATTGCCGTGACCCGGATCTTGTGCCTCCGGCAAGGTGACTCACCGAGGCGCTGTTGGCGCGATTTCTTCGCCACCGATTGCGCCTTGCAGAGAGGAGGAGGCCTGCTTGGGAATTCCAGAACGCGACGGACATCATGAGGCTGCGCCTGCCTCAATCGAACTTCACCGCCTTGGAGCTGGATGCCATGCCGCTGGAGCTATTCAAGCACGATGCAGATCACCCCGAGTGGTTCATGTTGCCGAGGGGTCGGGTTTTGTGCAACAACTGTCGCTTGACCGCGATCCGCTGATGATGCTGCCAGCGATTCCCTGTGGAATCGCCCAACTTGGCAAGAGCCCGCCGACGACGCTGCGGCAGCAGCTTCTTCGACAACTTGGAAGAAGTGCCGATCCGCGGCCGATGAGAAGAAGTGGCTCACCCGCGACACCACCGAGCAAGAGATGGTGCGACACAAGGTTGGAGGAGGCGGCGGAAGATGCCACACCGGGCGTGTTTGGGTTTACTGTGGAGGAGGCAGAGTAGCCGAGGCGCAAGCCTTGCCGACGAGAGGAGTTTGCCGGGCGAGGAGGAGCAGGCCGAGCCCGACGCTGAGCCGAACGAGACTGCCGGGCGCCTCCGCTTTCTTCAAGTAGCTTGCCGGAGCAGCCTGCCCCCGCCAAGAAGGCGCCCAAGAAGACCGAGAAGCGGCGGGGCGGCAGACGGGCTAACAGCCGCCGCCGGGACGCGCTTCCATCAAGGCAAGCACTATTGCTGCTGGAGCGCCTCATGCCGCCACAAAGAACAGGAGCGGGCCTTCGAGCCACGCCTCGCACCCGCCAAGCGCCCGAGGAGCTTACTCCTCCACTCTGCCGCAGCGGAGGTGGAGCGGACTTGACTTCTCCGCCTCAGCTCCGGCGAAGAAGAGGAAGAGTAAGATCTTGTCTCTGCTATTTGTAATCCTTCAATTTGCTGCTTCGTCTTGTATCTGACTTGCTTCATTCTGAACCCTTTCCTTTCTCATAACGCTGGCTCAGAGGGCATCGAAGAGGGCCAAGACCCCGTGGTTGTCATCGAAGATGATCCTCCCACTGACAGGAGGCGCGTCGAGACTCCCTGCCGGACCCGCAACCTTCATCAGAGCAGCCCCTCAAAGACAGCCCCCAGCAGTAAGTACTTGGTTTATTTCTTACGGTTAGGGCGTGCATGGGTGCTTCTTCTTCACCGATATCTCGACTTGTTGAATTGTGCAGAGCAGAGCAGCCTCATCAGAGGCCCCTAAGTCACTCCCGGTTCAGAGCTTCAACCACGCCACCAAGGGAGAATTCTCCCAAGGAGCGCCTCCCAAGGGAGGCCTCCCGACAAGGGATGCCCGACAAGGCAGCACCGACGACCTCCGTGTGGTGGAGACCATGCCACAGATCCCATCGCAGTAATCTCCTTGCTTGAAAATTTCCCTTGGGTTCCTTTTCTTCTGTTCTTCTTTTGAACATTTGCTTCACTTGTTCTTTTCTTTCTCGATCATCGATCCATCTCACGGAGAGCCGATGGAGACTGAGGTTGCCGGCGAGGAGGACGCGCGTGGCAACATTGATGACGCCGCCAACATGGAGGAGGAGGCTGGCGCCGATGGGTCTGCCGGCGAGGAGGCCGCCAAGGCTGCTGGTGCAGAGGATGGGGAGGGGTCTGGTGGTCGCACTGACGACCCTAGGGCCGCAGGAGCGCCAGGCGCCACGCCGACCACGATCCTCCGCCACCGATGCAGACCAGTTCAAGAGCCCCACCCCGCGCCTATCTTAAGGCCGGGCGACGGTCTTCATCAAGCTTCCATGGGCGCCGAGCCCAGTGCGCCGGCCGAGGGTGAGACCTTCGACGAGGAGCTGCTCGCCTCCGCTGGGCTGTCGCTGGTTGACGCGCCAAGCAGCAGCAGTAAGTTCGAGGAGGAGCAGCTGCTGAAGAAGCTCTTTATCGCTTACCGCTACCGACAAGCTAAGCTAGAGTCGCGGGAAGCACTTGTCGCGAGGGCGGAGCCGACATGGAGAAGTCGCGAAGAGCTCCGCGCACCAACAAAGAAACTCTCCGGACGTGGGCGTGCGCTGAGCAACTTGCTAGAGCGCACGGCCTTCATCCCGGAGAAGGCCGAGGTCGAGGAGCAGAGAGGCTGGCCGGTGAGAAGCTCTTCAAGAAGAAGGCGAAGCTGGTGCAGCGGAAGATCAACCTCGACAGCTATGAGGAAGATCTTGCCGCTGCAGCAATCAATTGGCAGAGCGCCAAGGAAGCAAAGGACGCCGCCGCAGCTGCCGAGGCCGCCAAGAAGGAATTGGAGACGAGGTGGCGCGCTGGAGGCCACCTCCGGAGCGGCGAGGAGGTCACCGGTAGAAGCCGAAGGCGAGAAGGACGCCTACACTCTCGGCGAGTTGCGTGGTCGTTTACCGAGAAGATCAAAGAGCTTGACGCCGCTAAAGACTCCAAGGCAGATCTCGAGCTAAAATCACCACCTTGACGGAGACATCGAACGGCGCCAAGGAGCGGAAGCGGCCTCGCTAGAGAAGATCAACGCCAGCGAGGAGGCTGGCGGCGAATGCCACGACCGCCTACAACACCTTCAAAGAGAATGTGATGATCTCGACCGAAGGTCTTGTGGATACCGCCGCCGCCATCGACAAGGAGCTGATGGAGCGGGATGGTGGATCTCGGTACCCCACCGACGCAGCATCTCCGACCCAGCCGCCAAGCTCACTTGTTTTTCAAGAGCGTGTTAACGGTTTCCAGCTGCTCCGGAGGAGATCCCAAAGCAATCGCCGACGAAGTCGCGCCAAATCTGCAGGGGCTTCAAAGGTGTTGATGAAGGTGGCTTCCGCAACTCAAAGCGCCGCCTTCGCCAACGCCCTCAAGTCCTTCCGCCAATCGCTGATGTTGAAGCGCCAAGGCCCTTGTCGCACCCATTGTGGACAGGGTGAGCGGAGTCAAGAGAGTTGATGGCGACCGTGTAGACTAGGCCGCCAAGTTTATCTTTCCCTTGTCGCTGCAGACCATGTTCAGGAGAACAACTTAATAGATTTGCGACAAGTTATTTTGTAATATGCTGTATCTTAGGCAAACGATCGCAATGTTATTTCCTTTACTCGATTCCTTCTTTTGTATGTTTGTGCCCTACGCTTTTAGGGAACTTGTCGGTGCGGGCACCTTTGCCGCGAGCACTGAGTGTGGAACGTCAAGCAGCCTCTTCGGCGATGCCGCCACGACAAGCAACCTTGTCGCAACTAGTTGCAGCGCACTTAAGTTGTTGAGCGGACTCGAAACAAAGTAAGGGTGCGACTAGCTACGAGTTGGTTCCTCCGCGCACAGGTTTTCCATACAAAGTACTATCGTTCGAGGAAGATAACTTAAAATTTTAAAAACTGATTGCTCAAACTTTGGCAACTTAGCTTTTCTGTCGTTTGCTTCCCGGCAAGGCAATACTTCCTCGAGCGACACTTGGTGGCCCACACCATTATCTTCTCCTTCCCCCCTGGCTAACTTGTGGGCGGATGAACCTTCCTTTCTTATGAGAAGAAAGAAGAGAAAATAAAGTTATGGAGACTAGTGGCTCGTTATCGCTTACCGGGTGTGGATGCTGCACAAAATGTCAGATGATACATGCAAAATAAAGATGAAAGCATGAAATTGACAAGTTGTGCGCAACACATGAGCTTTATCGATGCACGGGTCCGCGCTCGCTTTGTACAAAGGATTACATGCAACATCGGCAAGACTTGTATTAAAGGGTGGTTGCTTAACGGGTTCCGCAACCGCGCCTTTATGGGTAAACTTACGAAGATGCTCTATATTCCAGTGAGTTGCTCACCGAACGCCATCTTCGTCTCAAGGCGACAGCGCCGCCTAGTGACTCGCTTTCACCCGATAAGGGCCTTCCCACTTCGGCGTTAACTTGTTGGAATTCTTGGCGGACTGAACGCGCCAAGAACAAGGTCGCCTCCTCGAAACTTCGGCACTAACTTTATGGGTTATGGTAGCGCGCAAAGCTTGCGGTAATGAGCAGCTCAGACAGCAGCTCAAGACGATCCTCCTCGAGGAGCAAGCGCCATCTTGTCGCAGCTGCTCTTGCTCAAGCTCATCATAAGCGAGTACTCGAGGTGATCCGATACGAAGTTCCGTGGGGAGAACTGCCTCGCTCCATAGACTAGAGCAAAGGTGTCTCGCCAGTGGCTCGATTTGGCGCCATCCTGATCGACCAAAGAACCACCGCAGCTCCTCAATCCAGTTTCTTCCGCGCTTCTGCAGCTTCGTGAAAAGTTCTCGTCTTGAGTCCTCGCAGCACTTCAAAGATTTGCCCTCTCGCTTGACCGCTGCTTCTCGGATGAGCAATGTATAAAGCAGACCTTGGCGCCAAGATCTTGGACGTACGCATGAAGGTGCGATCGTGAATTGGGTGTCGTTGTCGGTGATGATCCGTTAGGAATCCCAAACGGCAAACAATTGACCGGAAGAACTTGATCCGATCGTGTTGTCACCTTCCTCATCGCTTCCACTTCCGCCACTTTGTGAACTTGTTGATTGCAACGCATAAGTACTCAAAGCCCCGACGGCTCGGGGAAGGGCCGAGATGTCGAGCCCCTGCACCAAAATGTCCGTGATAAAGGGATTGTCCGAGAGCTTGAGCTGGCTGGTGTATCTACTTGGAATGGAACTCGCACGCTTCACACTTGGTTACTTGTGCGCTTGCATCCTGGAGGGCTTCCGCCGAAGAAACCTTGCCGGAAAGCTTTGCCGGCAAGTGCTCTTGCGCCAATGTGGTGACCACATAGTCCTCCGTGTATCTCTGCCAACAGCTTCTGTCCATCTTCCCGGCAAATACACTTCAATTTCACACCGCTGAGTCTTCTTCTGTACAGGATGTTGTCAACAAACTGGTACATACTTGACTACCGGGCTACTCTTTCCGCTTCTTCTTGCTCTTCGGGAAGTTCTCCTGTCTGAAGGAAATGGACGATCTGCTGCGCCCATGTTGGAGCTTGCGGCTCGACAACAAGGACTAAAGGCACATCTCGCCGCTGGGAACATCGCTTCCACGGCAAGAACCTGTGGTTCGCCGAGCTTGATGATCCCGCAAGCTTGCCGGAGCACAACTTGTCGGGAGCGCCTGCTTCAACGAACAAACCTTAGGGCTTGTCGAGCAGACTGCTCCTCAAATGATATCTCGCGTTGATTTTGGGGATCTTCTTGGCGGCGGCTTCAGGAGCTCGCCGGAAAGTAGTCACCGAAACCAACTTCCTCTTCTTGTTCTGTCCGGTTGATGGTGTTACAGTTGGTTGAGTCAGCTTGAGCACAAAAATTCCTGGTTCCACAGTAACTTGAGTGCAGCACACTTTGACAAAGCCATCAGCAATATCATTCTCGAGCTCTTGGAACATGTTCCATTTGCAGGCCTTCAAAGTGTTCTTCTAGCTTTCTCACTTCATCAACGAGGCTTCCATCAATGGACTCGATAATATTTGTTTACTTGGCGGACGACAAGTTGCGAGTCACCCCGACAATAAGCTTCTTGATCCCAAGGTCCACTGCAATCTCGAGACCGCAAGCAAACCTTCATACTCTGCAGTATTATTTGTTGCTTGCTCCTTGGGAAAGTGCATTTGGACTATGTATTTGAGGTGCTCTCCGTGGGTACGATAAGCAGACGCACGCTCTCGCGCTTTGCAGCAGAAACGCACCATCAAAATACATCAGCCACTCTTTATTTTCCTCCTTGACGGGATGCTCGCTCGACTTTCTTCATCTTGCGTCGGCGCCCACTCTGCTATAAACTCTGCCGATGCTCGCTTTGGATAGTCGAAGTGCTTTCAAACTTGAGGCCAAAGCTTGACAGTTCCAAAGGCTCCACTCGACAATCCTGCCTGTTGCTTCGGATTTTGCAATATCCTCTTCAAATGAAAGCGAGTGACAATGTTATCTCGTGTGCTTGGAAGTAATGGCGCAGCTTTCGAGGCCATGAGGAGGCCAAAAGAAATTTCTGCACACCGTATACTTTGACCTAGCCCTCGCAGAGGGAACTCGACAAAGTAGACCGGGCGCTGCACCATCCTTTTTCGCATCTTCTCGCAATCTGCGCAGATCCGTCCTTGTCGGGACCAGAGCTTGACGGTGAAGCCCTCGCTTGTCGCTGGATGTATCTCGCCATGGTTGCCGACTCGTCATCCGCCTCCCTCTCCGCTACTAACGCAGCACTAACCACTTGATTGGTTGCCGCTATGTATAGCAACAACTTCTCTTGTGGCCTAGGTGCGACAAGTATTGGAGTGGAGGACAGTACTCTTTAAGTCTCGCAGCGCAGCCTCCGCTTCGAGTCCATTTCATTGACCTGCCTTTTCAAAACCTTGAAAATGGCAGTATGCCACCAGCTGACCTAGAGATAAACTTGCTGAGAGCAGCCACGCAATCGGCAAGTCTTCTTACATCCTTGACTCGCTTTGGTGCTTCAATCTGCTCAATGGCCTTGATCTTGTCGGGTTTGGCTTCAATTCCCCTCTGAGACACGAAGAACCGGAGAAGCTTGCCGGAGGGAACTCCAAACACGCACTTCTCGGGATTGAGCTTGAGGTTGATATTGCGCAGATTTGCAAAGGTCTCATCCAAATCTTGAACCAGAGTTGCTTTGTCTTTGCTCTTGACCACTATGTCATCCATGTAGGCTTCTACATTTCTGTGCATTTGGGGCTCAAAAGCATCGTGGACCACTCTTGCAAATGTCGAACCAGCATTCTTCAAACCAAAAGGCATCTCAGATGAAGCAAAGATGTGCCACATGGTGTAATGAATGCGTTTTCTTCATCCTCTTCTCGCCATGAAGATCCGATGATATCCTGAATATGCATCAAGAAATGAAAGCAAATCACATCCAGCCGTGGAGTCAATAATCTGGTCTATACGCTGAAAGGGAAATGGGTCTTTGGGACAAGCTTTATTAACATCCGTGAAGTCAATACAAAGTCTCCATTTCCCATTTGCCTATGCATAACTACGGATTGGCCAACCATGGGATGGAGCACCTCTCGACAAGGCCTCGCTGCTTCCAACTTCTTGATCTCTTCGCTATGAATTCTGGCGCCCAACGCCGCTTCCTGAATTTTTGCTTGACGGGCCACGATGAGGACGCATAGCTAAGTGGTGCTCAATTACTTTCTGGGACGCCGGGATGTCGACGGTTGCCATGCAAACACATCGACATTCGCCTCGGAGAGCAACGAGCGCTTCCTATTTAGGGTCAAGCGTGGCACTCGATGGTGAAGGTACCACCGAGTGCCGCCCTCCTTGGCGGCACCTTCTTGGTCTTCGTGGAGCTGCCATCATCTTCTTGCACTTGCCGTGGAGCTCGATGGTGCGCCGTCGACGGTAGCGCAGCACCAAGAGGTGCGCTTGCCGGAGTGGGCATCAGAGCTCTTGCCGGACAAAGTGGTCTTCTTCTTTCCCCCGGGAGCTTCAGCGGCAAGTGGTTTGCTATCTGTCGCAGCTGTTGCATCCCGGTAAATCTTGTTGGCGCAGATAAGCGCATCCTTCTTGTCGCCATGAACAGAAATGACGCTTATTGGTCCGGGCATCTTGAGCAGATTGTATGCATAAAGAGAGGATGCCATGAACTTGGCGAGTGCTGGACGGCCAAGTATTCCATTGTAGGGCAATGGGAAATCAGCAATGTCGAATGTGACCCTCTCAGTCCTGAAATTCAGCTCACTGCCAAATGTTACCGGCAATGTGATCTTCCCTTTCAGCTTGCTCCTTCCTGGGTTGATTCCTTGGAAAGGGCCGCCTCTTCGAGTCATTGTCGAGGATTTGAAGCTTCTGGAGCACTGCGGAGGAGATCAGATTTAAGCCGGCCCCGCCATCAACTAACATCTTGGTGACCTTAAGGTTGCGGATAGTTGGTGAGACCAACATCGGCAAGCACCCGACCGCAGTTACACGATCAGGGTGGTCCTCAATGTCAAAGATGATAGGCGTGCTGGACCACTTCAGAGGCCTACGTGACTCTACAGATGGTTCTGCTGCATTAACCTCCCGCATCCATTGTTTGAGTTGGCGGTGTGAGGTATGCAGAGAAGCACCACCGTCAACGCAGAGAACCTCCGTTGCCTTCTGAAACTCCTGCTCATCAGCTTCATCATCTTCCATGTCTTCATCGTCATCATCGTCTTCATCCTTGTCGCGCTGGGAGGTCTGCCTCCTTGCCGCTGCTTGGCCTTGCCGCGCGCCCTCCCCCGCCGGTCTTCTTGCTAGCTGCTACAAAGACCTTCCTGGGCCTTCTCCTTGTCTCGCTCGCATTTCAGCCTTCGCTGTTCTACAAGCTGCTCAACTTTCTTGCAACTCGGAGATCGTGGCCCTTGGTGCGGTGAATCTTACAAGACTATTTGTTGAGCTTGTCCGGCTTGTCGGCGTCCGCCACAGCTACGGTCGGTGTCGCGGCAACCTCCTTGCGGAGCCACTAGCTTTGGCCTTCTTGGCGCCACCTCCGCTAATACGGACTGCTCGACAACTAGTACCTCCTTGCTTTTCTTCTTTCGTTGTTCCGCCACGCTCTTCTTTGCCGGGCGGCCTCCTCACCGCCGATCCTCGCTTCAACATTCTCTCCGGAGTCTTCTCCTCCTCAAACGCGCACACTTGTCGGCCAAGGCATACAGCTCATCGACGCCTTGACTTTGCACATCGCCATCTCCTCCTCATCCCGCGGTTCCGCGACGTTCTCGATGAAACGCGCTGATCACCGCGGTAGGGTGGACATCTGGATGTTGTAGTGCACACGGCTGAATCTCGATAAACTTGCGCAGGGACTCTCCTTCCTTCCGGGCGAAAGCAGGTGAAGGTCACTCTCTTGGCCATGAGGTTTGTGGTCACCGTGAAGGCGCCGACAAACCGATGGCATAGATCCGCCCAAGAAGATATGGAACTGTCCGCAAGTGCATGAGCCAAGATCTCGACATTTGGCTTGAGTACCAAAGGAAGTAGTTGGCGAGGATCTTGTCGCCTCGCCCCCGCAGCAGCTCGCACCGCGATGGTGTAGATGCCGAGGAACTCCGATGGGTGGGTCCTGCCATCATACTTCTCTCGCACATCCGGTTTGAAGTTTTGTCGGGCCATCGACTTGCCGCAGCTCACGAGTGAACGCAGGGCAACCTACACAGACGGACAAGTCGCCTGGTTCTTCGGCGCATGCATGTCAACAGCGGGCCCGTGCGCTGGTCGGATTGACGCCGCGCTTCTCTTCGGGCTCGGCGCGAAGTTCGAAAGCGTTTCTTGTTGCCGTTTGAAGAACTTGGCGCTGATCACGGCGAGCTCAGGATCCGACGACGCGGTGGAGTCGCTGCCGAGGTGGATCCGAGGAGCTGGTGATCTTGGCCTTCGAAGGGGAGTGCATGGTGGTTGCACCTCGCGCATGTCTCTGCCGCCACCGCTCGTGACTTTGTCGCCGCCGCCGCGCAAGGACGCAGCTTGGTTGCCGCGAACGCCGCCGCTGGCAAAGCCGGCGAGACTCGATAGTGGCCTCCTCTCGTCGACCTTTGTCGGCCGCTGGAGGGTAGTCTAGAAGCAGCTTGATCTCGCCAAGGCTTCTGCTGAGTGGTGGGTGGCAATGGCGACGGAGCGAGGAACGGATGTGCTCGAACTTCTAACCAAGTTAGGAGGAGCATCACCCCGCCCAGCGATCGACTGCTGCATTTACAAAGATGTCAAGGCGTGCATGCGGGTCTCGAGGGCCTTGGGATCCTCCAGCTTGGCCTTGATCCAATGAGCATATGGCGCTGCGAGCACCATGAAGCTGTCGGTCCCGCGCCTCCTGAGATGGACGCGTGCGGATTCGGACGCCGCCTCGCGCCGCTTGTCCTTGACTCGGCGGGCGTCGTGGGCTCCTCGACGACGCCTGCTCCTCCGCTAGCGTTTCCCCACCACTCGCCAGCTCCGGTGGTGGTGGGTTTGACGCGACAGCTCTCTGCGCCAAGCCTTCTTCTTCGTGCCATGTTGATGAAGATGATGAAGAAGTTGCTCGTGTGAACGCCGGATCAGGTTCACACAGCCTCGACGCCCCCTACCTGGCGCGCCAAAGATGTCGGGGAAGCTGATCGTGACCCACGAACACCTATGGGACCTGGCAGACCGAGTCCCTTGTGGTTCGGAGGGGGGCGGAGATTGCACAAAGAGCAGATCGAGGCGATGCACACGAGCAGATTTACCCAGCTTCAGAGCTCTCCGGAGAGATAATACTCCTACTGCTGCTTGGTTGATTGTATTGTGTTCTTGCTAGGGAGCAATGAGAGCTACAAAACCTAGCCTGAGTGAGTGTGGTCTCGAATGAGTCGAATGAACCGAACGGAGCCGAACCCTTTCTACGCTGCACTTGGGCCTCCTTTTATAGGCTCAAGGGTCACCACCAGTGGCAAGTAGACAAGGGTAAAATAGGAAAAACAGTAGTTGGTACACCGCCTTGTACAGTGTACAGTGAACTATACCTAACTTTGACGGCAAGGGACAAGATTAATAAATGCCCGTCCCTGTCGCCTAAACAAAGGTAACAGGACCGTCAAGCGCACCACCATTTGCCACGATGGTAAGCTTGTCGGCCGCTTATCGCTGCTCCCCGCTGGCTGCACAGCCTTTGACACGCCAGACTGAGTAGCCCCATGCGACACGCTACGGATGAGCTGGAGCGGAGATGAAGAGAGTTGCTTGCCGCTGCAAGCATCTTGCCGCTGCTGAATCCTTGTCGCGCCGGGAGCTTGTCGCTCACCAGCCTTCCCGGCAAGCCCTCTTGCCGGGTCTTGTTTCCTTCGTGCCTTGAGTGATATCTTCCGCAAGCTCCTCTTGCCGGGTCTTGAATACTTTGTTTTGAATGGCTCCAAAGGAGCGGAGGACCTTGGCGGTCACCAGCAAGCCTTGCTGCTGGGTGCAGAACTCGCCTGCGCACGAAGTTCGGGATACTAGGGTACCCCTACTCTAGTAGACCGACAAGATGGAATATGTATTGATAATGGATGGGCATGGCATCTCGACATATATGATGAGTAAACTAAGAAGATGGCGGTGCAACAAAGTAGAAGAAATGCAAGACAACATATGCAAGATACACGCAATCAATAAAACCTTGCCAAATTAGAACAGGCACCTTGATGGGTGAACAGGACATGCCATCTGCCTTTGACTCCTCGAGGTTAGAATAGTCATTAGGTTCATATTCTGAACAAGAATCAACGGGTGGTGAGTGTATGAGTTTCATTGCATCCAGAATGGCACTCAATGCCTTGGTGCCATGTATGTCATTGCGGTGTTTAGCTTCAAGAGTGGACCGCTGCTAGTGCAACACAAAGTAGCTACACAGATCATAGTGTAGATATAACGGGAAAACTGTAAGCATCAGAGTAAAATCGGCAAAGTGGAACTTGCTAGAATATATGTGTTAGTATTGCCGGTACGGCTAGAAAGGCTTTTGGATACCAGCTCTCTTCAACTCAAGGTGCGGTCATCAAATATCAAGTAACTCTCAAGGAAACACAACTCCCCGCATTTCTTGTTATTCTTATAGGATTCAAGTGGGCAGCCACTACAAATCCTATTCCCATGTTTACAAAATCCTACGAATCAAAGAGGCCCAAGAGTTCAAAGTGTCCATCACAACCGATCAGATAGACCTCTACACCGCAAATGTCCCCGCTCATCTTCACTACAAGGAACATACTGTACTATTACTATCACATTCTCCGCTCCAAAATATAAGTGTTGGTAGAGATTTCCACTATGGATCACATACAGATGTATCCAGATACATTTTAGAGTGTAGATTCACTCATTTTGCTCCATATGTAGTCCATGGTGGAATCTATACAAAGACTTGTATTTAGGAACGGAGAGAGTACTTACTAAAAAAGAACGAAAGAGGAACATGCTAAATAAGAGCAAGCAGATTTTGGATAATAAAATGTTCGTTGCATAGTGCCCACACATGATGAACCAGAGCGCATTAAGAAAGCAACTCCCTGCTGTCTCTCTATATGTGGTGCACTTGCTTTTCGAAAGTAAAGTAGGAACATTAGCTGACCAATTAAATGTTATCTGTTTTAGTAATATCAGCATCATATCAGATTCGTACTTGAGCAACAAGTTTCGAATTGTGAGTGGCATGTTGTTTAGCTTGATGGATTCAGGAGCAGTGCTAAGCAGGTTCGATGATGGTACTGAATATAAAGGCATGTCTGCATGCAAGTCACGTGACTTTTTTCATTTGGGTCAGTCGACCATTTCAAGCTGCTTGATGAAGATCGTACGTCTCCTAACCCTTCTTCTTCCTCGTCTCCGATTCTTCCAATATGATCACCGCTTGCGGGCGCGGGCCGACCACCGCCCCACCGCAGTGTTCCTCCGCCACACCCATCCCCCACCGCCGCCCCCACATGCATCGAGTTTTCTTCATTCGGCGAGGCCCCACCACTGCCGTCCCCCACAACCAAAGTCCTGACTCGAGCCCTTCGTTCAAGACCGCTAACTCCGCAGCTTTGAAAAATCGATCGACCCAATTTTGAAATTTAGTCTACGTGATTTAACTAGTGTGGAATATAAAAGGGGAAAACCACAAGCATTGGGAGTATAGCGTTGAGCGTGCCATGGCGGATCTGAAGGTGCAAACTGGACAAAGGCAACTTCACAACCAATGTTTGCTTTCAACTAGCAAGTAAGTGATGGACAAGAAATCAGAGTAAAGCAGTGGCGATCTATTTTCTTGCTGCGATAAATAAGTTGAGCAGGTATGAAAGAGTACCGCCTCTGGTGCGGCGCCATGTATGCATCTGCTGAGAATTTGACGGTGCTGCGGTAGCGATGGCTGTCGGCAGCGTGGAAGCAGGTCTAGGAGGGTAGACGGTGGTGGCGGGGCGCGGTGGACGAGACGGTCATAGGAGCGGCGTCGACAAGGTGGACGACGGCGGGGATGAAGCGAGAGGACGAGATGCAAGGATCCCGGTCTGAAGCCGTGGATGAGAGAGGTCGATCTATTGTAATGGACGGCTGCGTCGGGGTATTAGCTCCGGCATGGTGGAGGAGGACGGCGGTGGATGGGGTGGTGGACGGATTGGCTGGGGTGGAGAGGGTGTTTTGCGCCCACGGAGTACGAATGGGGAAATGGAGGTGGAGAGGAATGGGGAGCCATGTCTTTAGGGCGCGCTTGTCTCAAATGCGAGGAAATTTACAAACTTAGCCCCCGTTTCAAATTTCCTACATCACAGCAATATTAGTCGGTTGGGGATAGGACGGTAATCTCAAGATACACCTCAATATTTGCCGACGAGAGTTTGTTTTTGGCACATGTCGTTGTCAAACCGCGGATCTCGTAGGGGGTCCCATCTATGCGCTCTAGGCTGATGGTAACAGGAAGCAAGGGACACAATGTTTACTCAGTGGGGACCCCGACTCATAAGTCGTGATCACCGAATGCACGGTACAAATGATCCCAGATCAATGCTCACCGAACACATGTAAGCTGAATAACAAGAGGCTTACATCCATACATACCGTATTACACAAGTAGGTCCATTATGGTCAAGTCTTGAGTATAACATTGCAGTGGGAATCTTCGTCGATAACTTGGACCCATGCCATCTGCCTTAACCCTACAGGCATTCTGACGGGGAAAGCGTCCTAGCTCGCATGTTCGTCACCAACGTGTCCTTCATCACATCCTATTCTTTCATGCCTGGCCAATAAAATAACCAATGGCAAGCCAATGAGTACTTTGAATGTACTCGCAAGCAACCCATGTTTTGGTTCAAGATTCAACAATGCATGATATAGGTAAATTTTTGCAGAAAGCTAGTTTTGAGTGCAATGACATGTTCAACAAATTGCATAGCATGCATCAAGAGGATTCATGTAATCCCATAGGACAAGTTATAGATATCAACATAAATGGAGTGGGCACCAACCCAACTCAATCATGTCAAGTCCTTGGACTTGACCCATGTAGTTCTCTCCACTCATCCATACATGCTCACCAGGTTTCATAAACATATGGACGTAGCCCAAGAGCGGTTACCCAACTGTCCTTGACCGTGGACACGGCTATTCGAATAGTTTCACACTCTGCAGAGGTTGCACACTTTACCCACAAGATCCGAGGAACTTCCGTGTCATCCACGACCCGCGATACCTCAAGTACCCGGGGTAAGCACCCGATCACTATCTTTCCCTAGACGACACTAACATGGAGTCCACTCGATTGGTAGTAACCCCCGTGCCCAACATTTCACAACTTAAAATTGTGGAGCCTTGCTCCCATATTCATCACATACCACTGGCACGGGTACCAACGGTGTCCGGTGCCCCATAAAAATGTTCTTGGTCACCCTACGACACGACCCGTCCCAGAGAGAGCACCAACTCTCCCCGTCACTAATGTAATGGGCTCCAAGCTAGTATCGCCCTAGGTAATTAATAATGCCCTTTCCCATATAAGGGTAGAGTGGTTGCACATGTAAGGTTGGAATAACGGTCGTAACTTAAACCAATCCGCTTTTGAAGACAACACACCATTGCCTCGGTACACCACTTCGTCATCAAGTGGCTACCCAACTCATCATCTCCCCGGCATAAGTGGCACCCGATGGGGTTTTCAAAAGTCTTTGAAATGATTTTGTCTCCATCACCATGCATACACCGTCCCCAGCTATGTAGCATCTACTTTAGCATCCTTTCTACTCCCACCAGCATAACCCTCATAGGAAGGTAGGGTCATGCACAATGCAAGTATCAACGAGGAAGTAACAGAGGCAACCAACCAACGTGGTTTACCATCTCATCATGATTCCGATGCAACAATAATAAGTGCTATAAGACATGCATAAAAAGGGTTTCATGGGCATGGTCAAAGGGCTGCTTGCCTGGTTCATCTGAGTCTTGAAATCTTCTGGTCCTTCTCCATGTACTCCGTCTACTTCGTCAACTAACGTCGGAAACAACCACAATAAGCAACACAACAAGGCAGAAAATATAATTGCTCCAAAAATATGGATTTGACTTTTCTAGGACATCTCTGGTTATATGAAAAATAACCAGAGTGGTTTTATTGGAATTGGATTAGTGGATATCTCTGAACATTTCAATATGATGGAATCAAGGGGTTTATGGATTTGCAAGAAGTGTACAGAAACATGTTTTTGAAAAATGAGCAAAGGTACCCATTTAACAAACCATGATTTTAGAAGCATCTAGGAGTTGGTTTCACTGGATTTGGAGTTCAAATGAATATTCTATGGATTTGCAAAGTTGAAAAATATGAAGAAATGGCTCATTATTTTGTGGGTACAGAAAGTATTAATAAAAATGTTCATAAACTAAGTTATGAACTTAGAAGCATCTAGGAATTTGAATCATGGCATTTGGATCAAGTTTGAGCTCTCTGTGATTTTCTAAAGTTTATCACAGAAATAGGGAAAATAGTATTTGGTAAATATTTGTGAAGAAATGGTCTCTAGAAAAATGTGCATGTTGCACCACCAGGTAGATCATGATTTATAGAGTCACTAGAAATTTGAATCATCAAATTTGGAGTCCATTTGAATTGTTTATGGATTTTACAAGTCTACAGAAAAAGGAAAAGGAGAGGGATTTACCTAAATGGGCTGGATCTAGGGAGGCAGCAGCGTGCACTGGGCCTGGCCCAGCCTCTCGCCAAGACATACTGGGAGGCCACGTCAAGGAGGCCTTTGCGAATACGCCTCCACTTAAACGGAGGGGCCCGCTGACGGGGGTCACTGACCTGCGGGGTCCACCCGCAGGGGTCGTCTCCCTCCTCCCGCGCGCGAGAAGGAGGCAGAGGAGGCGGGGCCGAGCGCTTGCCGCGCCTGCTCCGCAGCTCGGTCACTTCCGCGACGCCCAGACACTGCTCAAGCGGGCTCGGGGAGAGCGGCGATCCGACGAGGTGCGCCACGATCATGCTGGTGGCGGATGCGAGCACATCATCGGCGCCGCCATGGGCAGGCGGCGGTGGTGATGGAACCTCGACAGACGGCCATGGGAAGGAGAGGGAGAAGCACGGGAGAGGCTCGCAGTGGTGGTGGAGGTGCTCTAGCGCGGTCTAGAGGGGAGGAGGAGGGATGGTGGGCGCGAATTTAGGCGGAAGCCGACGGCAAGGCTCCGGCCATGGTGGTGGATGGAGGACACGGGAGGAAGAATGAGTTGGCCCAGACGGTTGCTGGGAGGGAGAGAGGGCCAAAGGAGTCGAGAGGGGGCTCGGGGGTGGCCTTAAATGGCGAGGCCGCTGCTCACCGTGGACGGGCCTCACGGGCTCTGTGGAAATGGTCGTGGTGGCCCACGGAGGAGGCTTGGGGCTGTCTGCGGCGCCGTGGGGTGGTGTTGGGTGTAGGGATGGAGAGAGAGGGGCGAGCTCCGTGGAGCCACGGGCTCACAGACACGTGGCCGGCTCCTGGCGGCTCTGGCACGCGCGGCATGGGCAAGACAGAGGGGGAAAGGAGGGGGCCAGCACGGTGGCGTGTTGCGGACGTCGAGGCACTTCGACTGGCGCGAGGGGGAGGCTCGAGGTGGTCGGGGTACGCAGCGTCAACGGTCGAGAGCACGCTGACGTGCTCTAGAGCACGCAAATGGCCGGCACCCGCGGCTTTTCCTCGCGTCCTCATGCGCCCACTTGTGTCTGGTGGTTGCAGGGGGGAGTAAACAAAGTGGAAATGGCATTGGATGCCTTGGGGATCCACTGGAGGGAAGAGGGATTTGAGAGAGAGTGGAAATGGTGCTGTCCAGAGAGGGAAAAATGAGCTTTTCGCCCCCATCACCATGGTTCCTCGGGCAGGGAAAGATGCAGGGGTTAGAGGAGGACCAGATGGTGCTGTGGGAGAAAGATTAGCTCATGGAGATTAGTGGAAATGGCCAGCACATGCATTTTTAATTTCTGCCAGAAGGTGTTTGATGGTGGTTTGGGCAAGAAGATGAACTCCTCTTGTCATGAGGCTTGACAGGGTCAAATGGCACATGTAATTAGGGCCTTCCTCCCATTTTGAGCTCATTTGGGAAAAGTTGCCAATGCAACTTTTGTAAACCCTAGAAATTAGCAGAAATGGACTTGTGTAGATTTAGTTGAGCAAATCACTTCTCCTTGATGCACCACTTGGTGTGGTGGCCTTATTTGGTCATGTGAACATGCTCACCAAAGTTGGGGTCAAGGAGAGAAAGTTGGTAGTACAAAGTTGTTCAAATTTGATTCTGGTCAGAGAGGGTTTTGGGGCTCTTTGATCAAGTTAACTTGTTCTCCAACTTGTGCCATTTGGTCTAGATGAATTATTAGACCACTTGAGCATGTACACAAGATTTGAGAGCATTTGGATATGTTTGGCAATGTAAAGTTGCTGAAACTTCAAAATGGACAGAAATGGTTTTGAGGGGATTTCATGGGGTTATACTATTCTCCATGACATGATACTTGTCCAGATCATCAAACATGTCATATGTTACATGCTAGAATTTTCTTAGAATTTTTAAAGAATATTTCCTTTGTAAATATTTCAAAAGCTTGAAATATCCAGAAAGTGTTTTTGAGGGATTTGACCAATATTTTGAACATTACCATGTGTTGAAACTCATATATATGGACAATATATGTCCACTGAGTTTCTCTAAATTTTCACAAATATTTTTAAAGCATAAAAATAATTTTAACCTATTAAAGACCATTTCTGGCCTTAAGAAAAAGCTTTTAAATAAAATAGTAAAATAACTTTTAAAATTATATTTTTATGGTTTCTTGGTATCCTATATCTAATAGGAGTCAAATATATTTTTGGAAAGATTTTTACTGCCCTTAATTAAGTACTTGCAGTTCAAACCTCAATTCAGGGGTTTTCGAAAAACTAAATTTTGAAAATACCATTTGGCCAAATTATTTTTGCAAGAAATTATTTTTATGTCCTATACACATGGCATGATCATTGGGAAAGGTTTTTGGATCAAGGAGAATGAGTATAAGGGTTGGAGGATTTATTTTATTTTTAGAGCACTTGCAAACAACAGACAAAATCCAATCAAGACAAAGTCCAAGCACTCAAAAGTTTTTGTCAAACCACATTTTATCATGATTTATCATCTTAAGTGTTGTGCCATGAAAATCAGGGTGTGACACCCAGGTTCGGGCCCTCTCGATGGAGGTAAAACCCTACTTCTTGCTTGATTAATATTGAAGATATGGGTAGTACAAGAGTAGATCTACCACGAGATCGTAGAGGCTAAACCCTAGAAGCTAGCCTATGATGGTATGATTGTAATTGTGATCGGCCTTCTAAGGAGCAACCTCTCCGGTTTATATAGACACCGTAGAGGGCTAGGTTTTACATGGAGTCGGTTACAAGGAAGGAAATATAATATCCGGATCGCCAAGCTTGCCTTCCACGCCAAGGAAAGTCCCATCCGGACACGAGTCGAAGTATTGAGTCTTGTATCTCTATGCTTCAATAGTCCGGACGATGTATACAGTCCAGCTGTCCGGATACCCCCTAATCCATGACTCCCTCACTAGCCCCTGAACCAGGCTTCAATGACGATGAGTCCGGCGCGCAGTCTTGTCTCCGGCATTGCAGGGCGGGTTCCTTCTCCGAGTACTCCAAAGTAATTATCGAACACTTGAACCGTGTCCGGATCCTCAAAATGATCTTCACATTCCACCATAGAGAGAATGGTATTTCACAAATGCAATCTGCTGACAACTTTTTAGGCAACGCGATGTGTCATTACGGTCGGGTCATTATTCGAACCGTTTTCCCACAACCAGCCACAGCGCATATTGTGAGGCGGTTTCCTTGACACGTCTTGTCAAAGCAGAGATCATGTCCCCTTATCACGGGATTCTCATCAATACGGGTACGGGTAATCCCACCACATCATCAATCGTGGCTCTTGGGAAGCAAGCGATTCCCAATGGGCAAGTGGGGAGGCGCACCGCCTTCGTCGCCTCTATAAAGGGATAAGATTTCCCCATTTTTACCCATGCCTTCTTCCTCCTTTGCCCATTTTTGCCTCCTCGAGCTCCAGCGCCCAAGCCCAAGTCTTCTCCGCAGCTAAACATGTCCGGAGCAGGAGGCAAGTGGGTGGCTTCCACCGTCAAGGAGAAGCATATCGCAAATCTTTGTGCGGCCGGATACTTGGCCGCAGACATAGCGCACTGGCTACCGGACGTTGGGCAGGTCATTCTGACCCCGGGACCCCACGAGAGGGTCGTGTTCGTCGCCCACTTCGTCCATGGACTGGGGTTTCCACTTCACCCATTCGTCCGCGGGCTCATGTTACACTACGGGCTAGATTTCCACGATCTAGCCCCGAATTTCGTCCTCAACATCTCGGCCTTCATCGTCGTATGCGAGGCCTTCCTCCGCATCCGGCCTCACTTCGGCCTGTGGCTGCAAATCTTCTGCGTGAAGCCAAAGATTGTAAGCGGCCAGCAAGCGGAGTGCTGAGGGGCCATGGTGGGTAAGATGCCTAATGTCACAAGGCTGGACGGCTCCTTTGCGGAGACCGTAAAAGGGTGGCAATCGGGGTGGTTCTACATCACCGAGCCACGCGGCGCCAACTGGGCGGCGGCCCCCGAGTTCCGATCCGGAGCCCCCATGTGGCTCACCTCCTAGGAAAAGAAGGGCCTGACTTGGGGCGAACCTACAGAGCTGACCGGACTCCAAACCTGCATCAAGAGCATGAAGGACAAGAACATCAAGCTTGTCAACGTGATCCAGGTCATGCTCGTTCGCCGGATTCTACCGTGCCAAAGGCGGGCATTCAATCTATGGGAGTTCGTCCCGGCCGAACACCACACGCTTCAAAGGCTCTATGGCATGAAGCACAAAGACGCGTAGAAGGCGTTGTTCAAGGCCTCCGAAGTATCTCCTCCCACATCCAAGGACCGCGGACTTCATGCAGCGCGACCCCCGCGTCCGGTGAGTTTTCGGACTACCACCGGATTCGGTTTTTCCCAATACATTCATGGGGGAGTCTTAAGTATTTATGTATATTTGATCAGGACTACGTGGAGACAGCGGAGCAGATTGACTGTCCGGCTCTGTTGCCAGAAGATCTAGATGATGCTCTCCTGGCGGAGATGCTGATCCCGGCGCCCTACAAGGCACCGAAGAAGAAGGCCGAAAAGAAGGCCCCGGGGACCAGGAAGGGTCTCCGGCGTAAGGTTGTGCCGGAAGCCTCGTCCGAAGACGACGAGGCCCACTCCTCCCCAAAGAGGAGGAAGAAGAAGAAGAGGAAGCTGCCCCATCCGGAAAGGATGAGGGGCCTGAGGAGACGGGCCCTGGGGCCGGGAGAGGCCCTCGACGCAAGACCGTCATACCCACGTCGTGAGATGACGACGAAACAGATTCCTTCCACGGAGGCGGGGGGAAGAAATAAGAAACTCTACCTCCCCGCACTGGGGAGGAGAAAAAGTGGAAAGCCGCCCAGAGGGGGAGGCTGGGACGCCCAAGAAGGGAAAGACGTCCCTTCCGGACTACTCCACTACGGCCGCTCATAGCAAGGAATAGTGGCTGCCCAGGGGGAAGCCCCTAGCGTGATCATAAGTGTCCGCACTCTACCGTGATTTTACTTCATAGTTTTTTAGTAACACCGAACATATATGCAGTCCGGCCAGGGCTCATCCGGAGGTGTCGTCTTCGGATGGGTCTCTGAGCGCTTCAGAGATGAACTCGCTCCCGACGGCCACCACTCCTCACCCTGCTGATGACACGGAGGTGTTGTCCCGAAGGTCACCCGAGCAGGGGGAGGTGACCCTAGAGACGCCCCAAGGCGGAGTTCCAGATGTCGGACACGCGGGGTTCAAGATCCCCGCGGATCGCGTCGATGAGAGCCGCAGCAAGGCGGACTCTCGAACGAACACTGTTTCGAAACCCTTGACGGTTCCGGATTTAGTCGGGCAGCCCCTCGTTAGGGAGGACGAGCCGTCCGTGCCGAGGGCTTCCGTCACGCCAGCGGCGCCGGATAGTCTGGTGGAAGCGCTTCGGGGCGCTTCCATGAATGACGAGCACTGTACTCTTATGAGTGCGGTGATTCAAAAGGTTCTGTCCGCCAAAAGCTGACTAACCGAAGCCTGCACAAGCATCATGACGGGCTTCGAGGTAAGTAATAAAAATGTGTGAAATTTCCACCCGATAGGTAGTAGCCCCTGATACTCTGTTTGTTGTTCGGAAAGAAAAGCCAAACGGAGGGTCAATTATAATCCGCAGGAGTCTAATAAGCGTTTATGTGAATAAGCAGGCCGTGCTGCTTGCCGCTACTACCCGCACAGCCGAGGTTGCCGAACTAAAGCGGGACCTAGAGCAGGCACAGGGAGAGCTCAATCTCACGAAGAGACGGCTCGAAGAGAGCAAAGGTGAGTGATTCTCCGCTCTTATATATGTAAAGATAGATAAAATTGTTTAGTCTGACAATGAAGCATCGTGACTGTGTGACAGGGTCCACCGCCGAAGTGGCGTCCCTGAAGAATGCACTATCCTAGGCCGAAGACAAGGCAGCCTTGGAATGCAAGGAGCGCGAGAAGCAAAGTGCTAGAGTGGGCGAGGTACAGCAAGAGCTCCAGGACCTCGGCAAGAAGTTCGAGCCCGTGGAGCATGATCTGAAGATGAAAGAGGCCGAGCTTGCGAAGGCCCTTGTGAGTATGAAAGACGCCAAGGCCGAAGCCGAGAAGGCACAGTAGGAGATCCAGGAGGCAAAAAAGATAGTGGCGGGTAAGAAATTCTTTGTGCAAAGCAAACATGTGGAGGAGGCATTTCTTTTACTTACTCGAATTCGGAGCTCTCCAGGGGCATTTGTAGATCTGCCACGCAACGTATTGGATGCCGCGGAGTTCTACCATGCCCAAGAGGGAAGCTCAACGGAGAAGCTGTTCTGGTCCCAGTATGCTACGACCGAACACCCAACGCCTCTGAGTGACCAACTGAAGCAGTTGGTCGAACTCCACAGGGTGGCCGAAGTGGCTATGAAAGATTTCATAGTCAGGATGTGGACTGGTGAGCCCCTACCCACTAGCTACTTTGGCCTGATCAAGCGGATGGTGAATGCTCGTCCGCGCTTGAAGTAATCAGCGATCCGCTTGTATCGAGGTTGCCAGCGGGCCTTTGCCCGCCAAGGTGCATTAGGGCAAGCTGGATGCGGAGAAGCTGGTGAAGGACGGTCCGCCGGAGGGCAAGGAGCATCGCCATCCCGAGAAGTACTATGATGGCGTTATGAAAGGCGCTCATCTCGTGGCCGATGAGTGTTCCAAGGACAATATCTTTGACTAAATGTACCTCTGCCGCTGTTGTAATTTAAAGACGGTTACTTGTGCTATGTAGCACTGCTTGATTTAAAATATTACCTTCAGGCGGCTGTTTATAGAATATCGAAGTAGGCCACCGTCGGCTTCCGACCCCACGCAACTAGCGCTGGGGTGTTCTTGGAAAAACCCGGATACTCTTTGTCCAAATGTTTGGTCCCTTAAGGAGGTATCCGGCGCAGCGAACAAGGCAATCGGACTATGCGGCTTTATAACTTTCACTTAGCCATAGAAGTCTACAGTTTTAAATTTCGGTGAAGCCCCTAGAATCCGGACGGCCGAATTGGGGCGCTATAGCCTAGATCGGACGAAGCCGATTTATCGCCTAAAGTGGAAAATCTTTAAGGATTTTAAGACCTCTCGAACAGCGACCAGCTCTCGCCACATCATGCCGGTCAATTTTCGGCTTTCTATACTGAGGTGCTCGTCCGGAAGAACCGGGACACAATCGCAGTAGTTCTCCCTGTGCTACCTTAGCCGATATAACATAACGTAAGGTACCAAAACAAGGGAGCCGGGGTAACCCAACTGTAGACCCAAGACATGATTCGGAGCTGATGCATATAGTGCTATAAGTTTAGGGTGCCGCACTGTTTAAAGTGTTTGGACTTTAGTTGCCGTAGAACGGGGCACCATAGGAAGCCCCTGGCAAACGGACCGTACCAAAGTGTACGGATGCAATATGAAAGAGAAATTTGTAAGAGAAATGTTCAGATAAGAATAATGAGCTGACGCTATATATAATCTCCCATTGATGAAAATACTTTTAAGCGTATGTTTACATTGAATGCATTAAGCGAAGATAAATAGGACTATTTAACATGTCCTATCCAGGGGCAGGCCGCATACGGATATATAAAACAGGTATAACGATCGTAAATAGATTCCACCTGGGTGTTTCCTTCTGTGCGCGAAGCCTGTTGCCTCCTTGGTTTCCTCTCCTATGTAAGTCCAGCAATCCAGCTCTTCTAGAGAGGCTGCTCTAAAGCAATGTCCTGAAAAAGAAGAAGGACGGGTTATGAAGGTATGTGGCAGTTATCCCGCAGTGTTGACTGAGTCGTTGTTGCGCCTCCGCCTACGCCCATGGTATCTTGAGTGCGTAATTGTGTACGCGTGGCACGGATGCTGCTTTGATGGGGCTTAAGCGGAGGTCGGACTGCTAGTCGCGCTCTTGGCGTGCCTGATGATCCTGTTGCACGGTGCTCCGGACTCTCTTGACGGTGCTTGAAGTTGTTGTCGCCGGATTGGTTTGTCGGAGGAGGCCGCCTTGTACTTCCGCCGCGAGGGCTGCAGTATGCTCTTCTGTTCGGAGAGAGCAGTCTATATTTCCGTTCACTCTAATGACCCCGCGTGGTCCTGGCATCTTAAGCTTGAGGTATGCGTAGTGTGGTACCGCATTGAATCTAGCGAATGCGGTTTGTCTGAGCAGTGCGTGGTAACCACTGCGGAAAGGGACGATATCAAAGATTAAGTCTTCGCTTCGGAAGTTATCCGGACATCCGAAGACCACTTCCAATGTTATAGAGTCGAGCAACGGGCCTCTACTCCAGGAATGAGACCTTTAAAGGTGGTTTTGGTGGCTGTCGGTGTCAAAACCGGCGGATCTCGGGTAGGGGGTCCCGAACTGTGTGTCTAGGAGGATGGTAACAGGAGACAAGGGACACGACGTTTTTACCCAGGTTCGGGCCCTCTCAATGGAGGTAATACCCTACTCCTGCTTGATTAATATTGATGATATGGGTAGTACAAGAGTAGATCTACCACGAGATCAAGGAGGCTAAACCCTAGAAGCTATCCTATGGTATGATTGTTGTTTTTCCTACGGACTAAAACCCTCCGGTTTATATAGACACCGGATAGGTTAGGGTTACACAGAGTCGGTTACAATGGTAGGAGATCTACATATCCGTATCACCGAGCTTGCCTTCCACGCCAAGGAAAGTCCCATCCGGACACGGGACGAAGTCTTCAATCTTGTATCTTCATAGTCTAGAGTCCGCCAAAGATGATAGTTCGCTATCCAGACACCCCTAGTCCAGACTCTCTCAAGAGTCCCTCATGCCAGGCTTCAATGACGATTTAGTCCGCGCGCATATTGTCTTCGCATTGCAAGGCGGGTTCCTCCTCCGAATACTTCATAGAAGGTTTTGAACACAAGGATAGTGTCCGGCTCTGCAAAACAAGTTCCACATACCACGGTAGAGAGAATAACTTTTGCACAGATCTGCTGACGTATTCCGCGGCGTGACATCACACCATGGCCAGGCCTTTATATGAATCGTTTTTACTGTTCCACCTCAGCGTGTTTAGCGAGGCGGTTTCCCTGGCACGTCTTATCAAAGCATAGATCATGCCCCCTTATTCCGGGATTCCCATCAATACGGACGTGGGTAACCCATCCACGCCATTGATTACGGCGCTTGGGAGATAAGCGAGTTTTACCAGGCTGGTGGGGGACGCATAGCTTCGTCCGTCCATATAAGGGGATAAGGATCCACCTTTTCGCTTACGCCTTCTTCCTCCTTTGCTCATCCATTTCACAAGACTCGAGCTCCAGCGCCCAAGTCCGCACACCTCACCTCAACCTTCTCCAACTATGTCCGGAGCGGAGGCGGTGGATGGCCCCCTCCGTCACGGAGGGGCACATCACAAAGCTGCGGGAGGCCGGATACTTGTCCGGCGACATCGTGTGTCGGCTACCTGACGAGGGGCAGCTCATTCCAACCCCCAGGCTCCATGAGAGGGTGGTGTTTCTCCCCCACTTCCTTCGCGGACTAGGTTTTCCACTTCACCCATTTGTCCGGGGGCTCATGTTCTACTACGGCATGGACTTCCACGATCTGGCCCCGAATTTCATCCTCAACATCTCGGCGTTCATCGTCATGTTCGAGGCCTTCCTCTGCATCCAGCCCCACTTCGGCTTATGGCTGAAGATCTGCAATGTCAGGCCGAAGGTAGTGGGCGGCCGTCAAGCGGAGTGCGGAGGCGCCATGGTTGGCAAGATGCCCAATGTTCTATGGCTCGAGGGCTCCTTCGTGGAGACAGTAAAGGGGTGGCAATCGGGTGGTTCTACATCACCGAGCCGCGACTCAAATGGGCGGCGGCCCCCAAATTCAGATCTGGCTCCTCCACAGGGCTCACATCATGGAAAGAGACGGGCCTGACGTGGGGTGATTCGGAAGAGCTGACTGGACTCCAAACCTGTGTCCCAAACCTGGTGGACAAGAAGCTCAAGCTTGTCAACGTAGTCCAGGTTATGCTCATCCGCCGGATTCTCCCGTGCCAGCAACGGGCCTTCAATTTGTGGGAGTTTGATCCGGCACAACACCAGACCTTGAGCCGGCTCTTCGACACTACGTACGAAGATGCCTGGAAGGTGCTGTTCAAGGGCGCCGAAGCCCCCGCATCTGCTACCGAAGATCGCGGATTCAGCTCGCAGCATCAAGCCAGCGAGGTAAGCTATTTTACCCTTTACGGGACTCTTTCTTCATAGATTGACTCTATGTGGGATCTAAAACTCCTAACCTTTGACAGATCGGTGAAGACGTCCGGACAGGTTAACTATCCGCCTTTGCCGAAGACCCAGCGGACGCCTCGATTAGATTTGGCTGCTGGCTCCGGCACTTCATGTGGTGCCGAGAAGAAGGCCAAGAAGGAGGCCACGGAACTCAAGGAGTTCTCGACGCCCAGTGCTGTCGGACTCATCGCCCGACAACCCCGAGATGGAATCCTCCTCCGAGGAAGAGGAGGAGGAAAGAAGCCTCTCTCCCAACGGGGAGAGAAGAAAAGGAAGGCCGCCTAATCGGGAGGCCGGAGGGTCCAAGAAGGAAGGACCCTCACTCCGACTTCTCCACCAACACCGACAACAACGAGGAGGAGGGCCAACAAGGCCAAGCCCTGGCGAGATCGTAAGTGTCCGGATTCCAATAACTCATGGATTTTCATTTTTCACATAGTGTCTTCTAACGCCGAATATAACCATGTAGCCCGCCCAAGGACGAGCTTGCCGCTTCGTTGAGCGGCTCCCTGGATACGTCGGATGTGAATAGCACTTCACTTCCGACCGCCTCCTCTCCTTGCGATGCAGATGACACCGTGGTGGAGTCCCAAAAGGGGCACAACCGGGAGGAGGTGGTCCTGGAGGTGCCGCAAGGCGACCTCCCGGGCGCTGGGCGCAAAGGGGGCAAAACCCCAGAGGGATCTAAGTCCGGCACTGTGCCGGACTCCGTGTCGGAACAAGCAGTGGTTCCGAAGACCGGCAGGCGGCCCCTTCATAAGAAGGGCAAGACTGCGACACCGGTGACCTCCTTCCATCCGGAGGCACCGGATAACTTGTTGGAGGCGCTTAACGGCGCCTCCATCGACGAGGAGCACCGCACTATCATGAGTGTGGTGATCCGAGAAGTTCAGTCCGCCAGAGCGGGCTGATCAAGCCTGCACCAGCCATCTAATGTGCTTTGAGGTAAGTTTAGAATATGTAAAAATATTACCGCATAAACAGTAGTTCTCGATGCTTAGTTCGGTGTTCGGAAAGAAAAGCCGGACTAAGGATCTAAAAGGATATATGCAGGAGTCTAACATAAGTATGTCAATATGGGAATGCAGGCTGCTGCCGACCTCTGCCAGACCGACTCATGGAGGTCAATGCATTGAAGCAGAGCCTCGAGCGGTCCGAGAACGAGCTCGGCCTTGCCAAGAAGCAGCTCGAGGACAAGGAAGGTAAGTAATACCGTATTAAAGAAATACCTTAAAGAAAGGATTTGGTTGCAAAAAGATAACAGGAATAACATGGGTACTGTAGGGGCCACGAACGAGGTGGCGACCCTGAAGGAAGCGGTGTCCGTGGCCGAAAACAAAGCGGCTGCGTAGCGCACCGAGTGAGAGAAGGGGGGGCGCAGCTGGCGGAGGTGTGGCAAGAGCTCCAGGCTCTCGTGAAAAAAACATGAGGGTTTGGAGCGTGACTCGAAGACCCGAGAGTCCGAGCTTGCCTCAGCTCTTGAGAGTGCCAAAGCTGCTAAGGCCGAGGCCCAAAAAGCCCTCCAAGAAATTGAATCATTAAAGAAGATAGCGGCGGTAAGGCATTCTTTATGCAAAGCAAGCATGTGAAAGTGAATTACCTATTACTTACCCGGATTCGGAGCTCTCCAGAGCATTCGCAGATCTGCCCGTAGTGTGTCCGATGCTGCCGCATTCTACCGCGCCAAGGAGGGAGCTCGACGGAGAAGGTGTTCGGTCTCAAGATGTCGAGGCCGGACATCCGTGCCCCTAAGCGACCAGCTGAAGCAGCTGGTCGAGCTCCACAAGGTCGCCGAACAGGCCATGAAGGGCCTCATAGTTTGGCTGTGGCCATTGGAAGCCATGCCTGGGAGCTACTTTGGGCTAGTGCGGTGGCTGGTGGACGCCTTTCCACGGACTGAGGTCATCAAGCACTCCGTCTGCATTGAAGGTGCCCGTCGGGCCCTTGCCCGTGCTAAAGTGCACTTGGGCAAGCTGGATGCGGAGAAGCTTGTGACGGATGGGCCACCGAAGGGCAAGGAGCATCGCACGCCCGAAATGTACTATGAGGGCCTCTGAAGGGTGCCCGCCAGATAGCGGATGAGTGCTCCAAAGATGTAATTTTGAATAGACTCGCATTTGTTATCCCAGACGCTGAAAACTTGTTCATATGCGCTAAGCAACGCTTGTTAATTTAAAAAATTACCTTCTGTGTGGCCGTTTATCAAATTTGAGAGATGGCAAGTCGTTGGCTTCAGCCCCCATGCCACGAGTGCTGGGTTGTTCGGGATAAACTTGAGCACTCTTGTTCCCATTCTTGGGTCCATCTAGGGAGGCGCTCAACGCAACGAACAAGGAAACCGGACTTATAATGCTTGAACACTCTCACTTAGCCATAGAATTCTATAATTTTAAATTTCGGCGAAGCCCCTAGTATTCGGAACACCGAGTTCGAGGCGCTATCCACGCCTTGGCCGGACAATGTCGGTTCCTCGCTCTAAGCGGCATAAGTCTTTAGGGACCCAAAAAAACCTCTCGAACAGCGACCGGCTCTCGCCCTATCATGGCTTTCTCCACTGAGGTGCTCAACCCAGCTCAACCGGGGCACAATCGCAGTGGTTCTCCTAGTGCTACCTTAGCCGATATAACGGAACGTAAGGTACCAAAACATAGGAGCCTGGAAAACTCAACTATTGACCCAAGACATGATTCGGAGCCGATGCATATAATGCTATAAGTTCGGGGTGCCGCACTTGTGAAAGTGTTCGAACTTATCACACCATACTTTTGGGGTACTTAAGCCCCTGGTGTATTGGCCGTACCAAAGTGTACGGGTGCAATATGTCATGAAATGAACATATATATAGATAAAGAAAGGAGTGCAATAATAGGAAAAAGCTATGTATTGTTTATTCAGAAAGGTACTATAATGAAAGCAGAATGATACAAATAGTGCGATAAGCAAAGGATGGGACTATTTAACATGTCCCCCTCCAGGGGTAAGCTGCGGGATGGTATGTAAAACAGGTATAATGCTCGTAATAGAGACCACCAACACTCGACGAGCTTTACGCTTCCCTCGGCTGTTGCATCGTGGGTTCGGCGATTCTAGTGCCGGACAGGACTTCTGGAAAACAGAGTCCTGAAAGTAAGAAAAAATAAAAAAGAAAAAAGAAATAGAATGACACAATCGGGAGCCCCTGGTGCGGCTTAACCGCATTCTGGGCGTGCCGTGGTCGTGCCCCTCCCCTTATGCCCATGGTATCTCCAGAGCGTAGTTATGTACGCGTAGTACTGGCTTCGCAATTTCGCGAAGGCTGGGGTTGGGGCAGGATTGCTACACGTGCTTGAATCGTGTCAGGCGGTCTTGTTGTAGGTTACTCCGGGCGCGCTTGACAGTGTCCGGACGTTTAGTGGCCGGACTCGAGAATTGCTGTGAGAGGCTGCTTTGCACCTCCGCCGCTAGGGCCGCCGTGTGCTCCTCCGTTCAGAGAGAGCGTTCGGTGTTTCCATTGACCGTGATTACGCCTCAAGGGCCTGGCATCTTGAGCTTGAGGTATGCGTAGTGCGTCACCGCATTGAACTTTGCAAATGCGGTTCGTCCAAGCAGTGCATGATAGCCACTGCAGAACGGGACTATGTCGAAGATTAACTCTTCGCTTCGGAAGTTATCCGGGGATCCGAAGACCACTTCGAGTGTAACTGAGCCCGTACAATTGGCCTCTACACCCGGTATGACGCCTTTAAAGGTCGTCTTTGTAGGTTTAATCCTTGAGGGGTCTATGCCCATTTTGCGCACTGTATCCTGATAAAGCAGGTTCAGGCTGCTACCGCCGTCCATCAGGACTCTGGTGAGGTGAAATCCGTCAATAATTGGGTCAAGAACCAATGCGGAGAAACCGCCATGACGAATGCTAGTGGGGTGGTCCCTTCGATCGAAGGTGATCGGGCAGGAAGACCATGGGTTGAACTTTGGGGCGACTGGCTCCATTGTATATACGTCCCTTAGTGCACGCTTCCGCTCCCTTTTGGGTATGTGGGTTGTGTATATCATGTTCACCGTCCGCACTTGTGTGGGAAAGCCCTTCTGTCCTCTATTGTTCGACGGCCGGGGCTCTTCCTCGTCATCGCTATGCAGCCCCTTGTCATTGAGTTCGCACTTAACTTGCTCGCTTGCTTGAACACCCAACAATCCTGTTGGTGTGGTTGGCTGGTTTTTCAGGTGCCATGTATCCGCACAAGCGATCGAGTATTCGGTCCAAGTTGGACGGGCCCCGGTATTTCTTTTGAATGGCTTCTTCCGCTGACCGGTTTAGAGCTCGAATCCGCATTGACGGTCAGATCTTCAGCATTATCGCCGCACGCGGCGCTTTGTTCTTGTTATGACGCCGACCTGCCATTGCTGTCCTTGGTATCCGAACTACCGTGGTTTTTGGTCAAGTTGTTGCTTCGGCTAGCCAGCTGTCCTCTCCCGCAAAAGCGGGTCATGAGTGTTGTGAGGGCTGCCATGGATTTCGGCTTTTCCTGTCCTAGGTGCCGGGCAAGCCACTCGTCATGATGTTATTTTTGAAGGCTGCAAGGGCCTCCGTGATCCGGACGATCAACGATTTGATTTTTCTTTGTTAGGAACCGTGTCCGTAATTGTCTCGCCGATTCTTCCGCTGCTGAATTATATGGCTAAGGTCATCGGCGTCTGGTGGTCGCATATATGTGCCCTGGAAGTTATCAAGGAATGCGGCTTCGTGTCCTCCCAACAACCAATTGATTCTCGCCGCAAGCTGTTGAGCCAATGCCGAGCTGGTCCTTTAAGCTTGAGGGGAGGTATTTGATGGCATGTAGATCATCACCGCGGGCCATATGGATATGGAGGAGATAGTCCTCGATCCGCACCGCAGGATCTGTGGTACCATCGTATGATTCGATGTTTACGGGTTTAAAGCCCTCGGGATTTGATGATCCATTACTTCAATCGTGAAGCATAGTGGGTGTCTTGGCGCCTCAGATTGGGCTATATCACGACGTAGCTCATATGAGCTTTGTCATCGTGTTCGCCCGCCGGGTTTGTTTGTATCCGCGCGACGGTAATCATCCCGAAGTCGCTTAGGCGCACGCGTCCGTGAATTGATCTTGTATGTTTTGCCTTATCCTCCAATATATCTCGCAAGTCCGGCGCGTTTTCCTGTGCCTTGGTACTTTTTGAGCGGTGTCGGGGTGCGGCTTGAGCGGAGGGCCGAGAGGCTTCTCTGTCGAGGCCACGGGGTGGCCGGTCTGCCACTTCATGCGCTGGTGATGTAGGTTTGGGTGCTGCTTCCTCTAATTGGGGTAGCAGCCTGCGTTTGGGGTATCTCTTGGAGGGGCGTTCGAGTTCATACTCTTGGCCGCAAGGACTTGATCCATCTATCGCCTAGCAGGTCTTGGTCAGCTCTAAGTTGTTGCTGCTTTTTCTTGAGGCTGCTTGTCGTGGCTATAAGCCTGCGCTTGAAACGCCCTCTGTCCGGCGGATCTCGTGCACGACAAATTCTTCGTCGTCGAGGCTTGCCTCATCTTCGGAGGGAGGCGCATAATTATCGTCCTCGACCTCTCTTTCTACCGCACTGTCGTGTGGACATGCTTCTCCCTCCTCCTGCGTTGAGTCCTGCTGGAGGGGGTTGTCTTTGGCACTGTCTGGGGTGTTATTGTCTCCCGTGCCGGAATCACCGTTTTTACTATGGCGGGATTTAGAACGGCGCCGCTGACGTCGGCGTTTGGGTTGTTTCTTGGAGGGGTCATCCTCCACCGTTCCATCGCCATTCCCATCTTTTGGGATGTCCACCATGTATATATTGTATGACGAGGTGGCCTTCTAGTGCCCTGTAGGTGCTGGGTCTTGGTCGTCTCCGGCATCGTCGTCCATACCGTCGATGTCTTCGGAGTCCAAGTCGAGCATGTCGGTTAGATCGTCGACAGTGGCTACAAAGTGGGTGGTGGGTGGGCGTTGAATTTATTCGTCGTCCGCATCCCAACCTTCCTGTCTGTAGTCCGGCCAGGGCTCTCCGGATAAAGAGAGAGACTTTAGTGAGTTCAGGATATCGCCGAAGGGCGAGTGCTGAAAGATGTCCGTGGCAGTAAACTCCATGACCGGCGCCCAATCGGATTCGATTGGCAGGGGCGCGGAGGGTTCGGAGTCCGGAGAAGAGTCCGGCACCTTGGAGTCACGAGCTTCGCAAAGGACAGGGAGGGTGTTTGGCTCAATCGCCGTAGAGATTTCAGCCCCCGAGGCGGTGTCCAACCATCCGTCCTCGATCGGCGAATCGGGCTCCGGATTAAGGGTCGGAGCGGATGCTGGTGCGGCCTCCAGGGTACTGTTCGGCGGCAGAGCTAGATCATACCCATCGAGATAGTGCGGCACGCTCGGCTGTGGCTCGAATCCGTCGAAGATCAAGTCTCCGCGGACATCGGCGGAATAGTTCAAACTTCCAAATCTGACCTGATGGCCAGGGGCGTAGCTTTCGATCTGCTCCAGATGGCCTAGCAAATTGGCCCGCAGCAAACCCGCCGAATTTAAGATCTGTCCGGGACAAAGTCTCACCACGGACCGCGTCGTTGTTGATGATCGAAGGAGCCATCGGCCTATATGTGACGACACGAGGAACTCTCAATGAAAGCACCAATGTCGGTGTCAAAACCGCGGATCTCGGTAGGGGGTCCCGAATCGTGTGTCTAGGCGGATGGTAACAGGAGACAAGGGACACGATGTTTTTACCAGTGTTCGGGCCCTCTCGATGGAGGTAATACCCTACTCCTGCTTGATTAATATTGATGATATGGGTAGTACAAGAGTAGATCTACCATGAGATCAAGGAGGCTAAACCCTAGAAGTTAGCCTATGGTATAATTGTTGTTTTTCCTACGGACTAAAACCCTCCGGTTTATATAGACACCGGATAGGTTAGGGTTACATAGAGTCGGTTACAATGGTAGGAGATCTACATATCCGTATCACCAAGCTTGCCTTCCACGCCAAGGACAGTCCCATCCGTACACGGACGGAGTCTTCAATCTTGTATCTTCATAGTCTAGGAGTCCGGCCAAAGATGATAGTTCGGCTATCCGGACACCCCCTGGTCCAGGACTCCCTCAGTGGCCTTGATCCTTGAAGGGTCAATGCCCATTTTGCACACTGTGTCCTGATAAAGTAGGTTCAGGCTGCTGCCACCATCCATGAGGACGCGCGTGAGGTGGAATCCGTCGATGATGGGGTCTAGCACCAATGCAGCCGAACCGCCGTGGCGGATGCTAGTAGGGTGATCCCTACGATCAAAGGTGATTGGACAAGCTGACCATGGGTTGAATTTGGGGGCGACTGGCTCCATCGCATAGACGTGCCGCAGTGCCCGCTTCCGTTCCCGCTTGAGGATGTGCGTGGCATAGATCATGTTGACCGTTTTCAAGGGGGGGAATTTCTTTTGTCCCCTTGTGTTTGAACGCCAGGGCTCCTCGTCGTTGTTGTTGTGCAGCCCCTTGTCCTTGTTTTCAGCTTTTATTTTGCTGGCCTGTTTGAACACCCAGCAATCTCTATTGGTGTGGTTGGCTGGCTTATCCGGGGTGCCATGGATTTGGCACAAGCGCTCCAGTATGCGGTCCAGACTGGACGGTCCCTGATTATTTCTTTTGAACGGCTTCTTCCGCTGACCGGGCTTGGATCCACTGAATTCGGCGTTGACTGCCGTGTCTTCAGTGCTATCGCCATTGTTCCGTCGCTTATGCCTGTTACGCCGTGGCTTGCCGTTATTGTCGCGGCCATCCGAAGTGCCAGAATGTGGCGTGGTGCTGCTGCGAGCCAACCAGCTGTCCTCGCCCGCGCAAAAGCAGGTCATTAGTGTTGTGAGAGCTGCCATGGACTTGGGTTTTTCCTGGCGGAGGTGTCGAGCGAGCCACTCGTCACGGATATTGTGCTTAAAAGCCGCCAGGGCTTCGGCGTCCGGATAGTCGACTATTTGGTTCTTTTTAGTTAGGAACCGAGTCCTGAATTTCCTGGCTGACTCTCCGGGCTGTTGAGTAATGTGGCTCAAGTCATCGACGTCCGGTGGTCGCACGCATGTGCCCTGGAAGTTGTCGAGGAATGCATCTTCCAGGTTTTCCCAACTGCCAATGGAATTTGCTGGCAGGCTGTTTAGCCAGTGCCGGGCTGGTCCTTTGAGCTTAAGGGGAAGATACTTGATGGCATGTAGATCGTCTCCGCGGGCAATGTGAATGTGGAAAAGGAAATCTTCGATCCATACTGTGGGGTCTGTTGTGCCATCCTATGATTCAATGTTTACGGGTTTGAACCCTTCTGGGAATTCATGATCCATTACTTCCTCAGTGAAGCAGAGGGGGTGCGCGACGCCTCTGTGCCGGGCCATGTGGCTACGCAGGTTGAATTGCTCTTGGTGGCTATGTTCGGCCCGGTCGGACTTGTTGAAGGTGTATCCAGCGTGACGGTCGTCGTCGCGTGCCGAGGCGCGCCCCCGCGATCCGTAGGTCGACCTTGGCTATCCTGTTTTGTTGCCCTGAGCCGTAGTATGTTGGCGTGGGGGTGTTTGCTGGTATGCAGACTAATATGCCGTTTTATCCTAGCCACGAGGTGGCCAGTCAGCCGTATGGCGCTCGAGTCCGTAGTCCTCGGCCGCTAGGACTTCAGTCTATCTATCTGTGAGCAGGTCTTGATCAGCTTGGAGTTGTTGTTACTTCTTTTTCTGGCTCCTCGCAGTGGCTATAAGCCGATGCTTGAAGCGCTCCTGCTCTACGGGATCCTCAGGCACGCCGAACTCGTCGTCGCCGAGGCTAATCTCGTCTTCGGAAAGGGGCATGTAGCTGTCCTCCTCCGGGTATTCGTTCGTCGCCTGTTCTTCTGGGCTGACCTGCTCATCCTCCTGTTCGGCCTGCTCGAAGGTGGGCTGGTCAGGGTTGTATTCTTCTTCGATACCATTCGGATTGTTTTCGTCTCCTGGGCCGGTATTGCTGTGGCGGGGCTTGGAGTGGCGCCACCGACGCCCATTCTTTGCTTTTTTCCTTGAGGTTTTATCCTCCGTTGCATCATCGCCATTTGTTTCCTTCGGAGTATCCACCATATATATATCATAAGAGGTGGCTGTCCACCGCCCAGTGAGCGATGGTTCATGTTCTTCTCCTGCATTGTCGTCCATACCGTCGATGCCTTCAGAGTCGAAGTCCAGTACCTCGGTTGAATCATCGACCGTGGCAATGAAGTGGGTGGTGGGTGGGCAATGAATTCCTTCATCGCCTGCCTCCCACTCGAGCCGGACGTAGTTCGGCCAAGAGCCTCCTGACAAAGAGAGAGACTTTAACGAGTCTAGCATGTCGCCAAAGGGCGAGTGCTGGAAGATATCCGCAGCGGTGAACTCCATTACTGGATCCCAACCTGGCTTGGCTGGCTCGGGAGTGTGCGGACTGGAACCCACGTCCGGATACGAATCCATGGGTCCGGAGTCACAGGTCACCACAGAGGTAAGACCCGTGTTCGGCTCCACCGCCGATGAGTGTGCGACCTACGGGGCGGGGTCCATCCCTCCATCCTTAGGCAGCGCAGCCTGCTCCGGATTTAGGTCCAGGGCTACTGCGGGGGTGATACCCCGAGCTTTGTCCGACAGCAGGTCTAAGCCGTGCTCGTCGTGACTGTCCGGTGCTCCTAGGATAGGCCCGAATCCATCGAAGATCAAGTCTCCGCGAATGTCCGCCGTGTAGTTCAGGTTTTCGAACATGATCTGGTGGCCAGGAGCGTAGCTGTCGATCTGCTCCAGATGGCCAAGCGAGTTGGCCCGCAGAGCGAAGCCGCCGAACACGAAGATCTGTCCGGGGAGAAAGGTCTCACCCGGGATCGTGTTGTTGATGATGATTGAAGGCTCCATCAATCCCTGCAGCGACGACACAAAGGAACTCTCAATGAAAGCACCAATGTCGGTGCCAAAACCGGCGGATCTCGGGTAGGGGGTCCCGATCTGTGCGTCTAGGCTGATGGTAACAGGAAGCAAGGGACACAATGTTTACCCAGGTTCGGGCCCTCTCGATGGAGGTAAAACCCTACTTCATGCTTGATTAATATTGAAGATATGGGTAGTACAAGAGTAGATCTACCACGAGATCGTAGAGGCTAAACCCTAGAAGCTAGCCTATGATGGTATGATTGTAATTGTGACCGGCCTTCTAAGGACCAGCCTCTCCGGTTTATATAGACACCGGAGAGGGCTAGGGTTTACATGGAGTCGGTTACAAGGAAGGAAATATAATATCTGGATCGCCAAGCTTGCCTTCCACGCGAAGGAAAGTCCCATCCGGACACAGGTCGAAGTCTTGAGTCTTATATCTCTATGCTTCAATTGTACGGACGATGTATATAGTTCGGCTGTACGGATACCCCCTAATCCAGGACTCCCTCAGCACCCACTGTGTATGAATCGGGGAGGGAGTCGATTTCGGCCGAGGACACACTGTGTTTTGGCGCCCACCGTGTTTGAATCCCGGTGAGAGGCAGTTATGTCACATTTAAGTGAAATTACAAACCTACCCCTATCGAAACCTACAGAAATCGAGCAGATAGGCTTTGCGTGGTAGGGATAGGCAGTATTAATTTCCATCTCGCAGATTTTGGTTTCGGGCGGTTACTGCGACTTTCCCCGCTTCGTTCAAATTTTTCAGAGTGCACGTCTCCCATGCCAACTCAATTAGAATCCCATTTGTATTCTATTTTTTTCAGGCAGGATACATTTTCGATTGGAATAAAATTCTATATACATCATTTTTTATATATACTTTCAAAAGCACAACAAAGAATTCTGCTCCTTTATATGTATAATATGATTTACAAATACAATGATCTCAAAATCATAAGGTTGAATTCGAAAAATTAAACCAAATTATGTTCTACTAAAATGTATGGATCAGTAATATCTACATATTAAATAACATAGATGCGCGTGAATTCATATGAGTATGCATGTTTGATAGATCAATTTTGGTTCGAGTATGGATTACATGTATTCTCATATTTGAATCCCTTTTATGTTCACTCCTTTCACGCCCATCTCTCTCGCATGCTTGCTCCTTCATGTAGCTATCACTCTCTTTTCTCTAGCTCACCCGCACGCTCACTTCATGTTTCTCCTATCCTCGCAAACATGGTCTCTCGACGTCTCCCTTGAGAAGTCTCACACTCTCCCTATCATTATACATTACATGGTTTTCATCATATCTCACGTCTCAACTGTTCTGTCGTATCACTAGGTACCTAAGCTTTCTTTTTCACCGCCACACACACAGTCTCCACTCGTCTTTCACTTTTTGTTTCTCTCTATGGGATTCTCTCACACACCCTATATGTCTCTAGATATGAATCATACCACTAAAATTACTCTCTCTCTCTCTCTCTCCTGCAGACACAACATTTGTTGCGTTCTCCTCTTCGTCTCCATCCCAGACTGACATTATTCATTTGTTTACCGATCAGACAAACTCCCCCTCCTCTCTCTCACACACACACACAACTCCTGCTTCCACTCCCCTTCCCGAGTACCATCTCTCTCTCACACAAAACTCTCGCTTTCACACCCTTGACTCGTATTTCTCTCACAAACATTTATCGACTAGCCTCTAGATAGATTTATACACCCGCACACTTGTGCTTCCACTATCGCATACATGTCTCTCTCCCACTCCTTGTATCTACGTAGATTTTTCTTCCCTTCTGTAGACACACCCTCTCGATCATGCACACACACACTATCGCCTCATTTTAAGCTGATACCTCTCGCACACACACTCTTTGTGTCTTTGTCACACATGCACTCTGTCCTCCTCCTCTCTCCCTCTCTCTCTCTCTCTCTCTCACACATGGGCTTTTTGCAACAACTAGCAAGATGCCCATGCGTTGCACGGAACATCAAGATGCATTTTATGAGTAGTTTATCCTGTGGGAGAAAAGGATGAACAAGGGAAGGCCTTATTTGCAAGTGTGGAGAGGGGTGTGGGTATCTTTTTGCAAAATTGCCATAGTTTCCTTCCTATCCATCAGATATAGATCGGACGGCCTATATTGCAGGATGGCAGGCACACGATCATCACCGACTATGCTTTTTATAAGAGTGGGGATAAAAAACAGAGTTGGTGATGGTGGTGGGCCTGCCATCCAGCAATATAGGCCGTCCGATTTATATCTGACGGATAGGAAGGAAACTATGGCAATTTACCCGCACTCCTCTCCACATTTGCAGATAAGGCCTTCCCTCGTTCATCCTTTGCTCCCACAAGATCTCTATGTTCCGTGCAACGCACGGGCATCTTGCTAGTAAGAGTAGAAATTATAAATATACCACTTCTCGAATCTTGAAACCAACAACATTCCTCCCTTATCTCATCAAAACCGCCAAAGGAATATATTTTGACTGAAACATAACATTTTTTTTAGTGATATACGTATTTCAAAACTAGACTTTTTTTCTACCAAATCGGTGAATATGTATTAATCTACTCTGATCGTGTGGCAATGCATTGGCACATTGTAGTAGTTATTATAATTTTTTGGACACCAAACAAATGGTGGAGTACATGTATGAAAAGAAGAGGCGCACGCACGCAGTCGGTCTCTCGCTGTCTCGCACACACGAGTGCTACGTAAAGGCAATGCTAACAAATAAACACTAAAACCCTAGGTGCACGATTGCTTCATTCGCGGGTACCGGGTACGTGGTGGAGCACACCTTTGAAGGAATAGTCAGCTCGCGTGATAATTTGATTCGTAGGAGTTGATGGTCGGGACCACAGGTGAACGACTTGGAGGCGGTGGCTCGCTAGTTGCCATAGATCGAGTAGCCATGTTTAAAATATCTTTTTTAGCGGGGTTAAGAGTTCCGATTTTCAATGGCGCGTTATAAGTACTAAGTAGTTTTTAGAACGATTGGTATGGAGCGAAAATGGAATTCATAGTACTACATACCTCCTTGGCGTATGGTTGTATGGGTTTATGTTGCGAGATGTTGAACCTGGTAGTTCTAGGGCAAATACTATGGTTTAGATTTAGATGTTGGTTTTCAGTAATGAAAATCGGAAGGGGGAAACCCTTCTTTGATTAAAAAAACTACTGCCTCCATTCTGGTTTACTAGTCCCCTTCGTATTTTGGGTCAAAGTTTGTCCACGAATTTTACTTGTAAAATGTGAATGGAAAACGAGATTTTGTTATACCCAAATAAAAAAGGACTAGAAGGAGTGATTGCTCTGACACGGACGCGACCTCTCATAGCGCAGGCATTGAGCCGGCGCGCCGGCCAAGAGGGCCCCACTCGCTGCAGGCCTGGCTGAACACGCCTCCTCGCCGCATGCAACTGGCTTCAGATTGCCCCGCCTGCCTTCATTGAATCCGCGCGTGTGCCGGCAACACGTCCTTCCGCGAGCCAGCCGGCATTTTAGAACACAAAAAATGACCAAAATATAATTAATTATGCATGGTCTTGACTTGTTGTGCTCGCACTAGTAGCAGGAACTAGAGGTTTTTCTTTATTCATAACTCTCCTCAATTTTTTGTGGCTTTGAAGTGAATCATGGTTGTGGACATGAGTTTGATGTGGAAGTTGAACTTGGAATGTCGGGCTTGCGCGTGAAGTATAACATGTCCAATGCTTCGTCTATTATTGTTTGGAAATTAATTGTTGTTATTACATGACCCGAAAAAAATTATTTTGTTCCACATCAGTAGATGCACGAACATCACAGCAGGCATGCTAACTGGATAAACATTTGAACCTAGCTACTATGAAGGAAATTTTGTATTGACAACAGTTTTAGATAGCAGGAGACGCCTAGCCTGCTCTGCCTCTGCTAGCTTATTTCTGGCTTCTTCCATCTCTTCTTTGGCATGGGTGAAGAGAGCATCTGATTGCTTTTTCGCTTCTTCAGGAACTCAACTACATTCTCAAGGGCTGTTACACGCTTTCTTTCAGCCTTTACTAGAGCCGCGAGGACACGAACAGTTGACGACTCCACCTGGCTTGTGTGTAATCCAGCATCATCTGGGAAGTTGCACCTTGTGTCTAATCCAGCATCATTAGGGAACTGGCACCTTGTGTGTAATCCAGCCTCATTCTGGAAACATGATCTCGAGGTTCACCATACTTCCCTCCTCGCAGGAACTGCATCCTGACATGAAGTTACTTCTTTCTTAGATCAATACTCAGAGCAACCCAGATCCATTTAGTAGAAGCCAGATAAACAGAACTGGGAGAAGTGAATTCAAAAGGAAAAAAAATAAAAACAGACTACAAGGTGAGAACAACCATTTCCTACATCAAGCTAAAACGAAAGCATTAGGACGATTAAGACTCTTCTTATTACACATGAAAGAACACGAGGCTTGAGAGAAACAGAAACTACAACATATACACATCAAAGAATACGAGGCTAAATGAAAGTAATTGAAAGGGTGTTACTTACCAAAGCTCGTCTTACAGGTTCGGTGCAGCTCCTCTTTAACTTGCCACACTCCTTGAAGATGTCCCCAATATCCCGTGTTAGGTCTTCATTGCTCCTCTGCATGTTCGCACTCGTGGATTAAAATCTCAACATGGCAAGAGAAATATACTACTAGGAATACTCGCGCATCTTGTGGGCAACATTAAAGCACTCGTCTGCCATGTTAGAGCATCTCCAATAGAATCGCAATGCCCGGCGCTTTAAAAAAGCATTTACAGTGCTGAGATCGAGAAGTAGAGATAGAGAGTAGAGACTAGAGAGTAGAGGATAGTTCTCAGCATAGATAGATAAAAAATAGATTATTCAAACAATCCTCGTCGTCTGACTCCTCCTCGGTGATGTCCTCCTCCGACGTCTGACTATAGGCGTGAAGATACCAATCGTCGTCGGATTCCCAGGGCGACGCTGCTCCTAGCCTCATGTTGAATTGAGCGTCTGCTTTTCGCCTACGCTTGTCCTCGCGATAGGCGGCTCGCTCCGCCCTCCTCCAATCCCTCTCTGCCCTCCTTTGCTCGTAGAACTCGAGCTCGTTGATGATGTCCTGCGGGAAGCCTTGGCTCCACAGCGCCATGGCTACCTCGTCCATCTCGGCGATGCCGAGACGGTGCTCCCACCTCCGGTTGTCGCGACGATCCTCGTCGGTGATAAGCTGCGGCAGAGGCGCGAGCTCCTATGCCCGCTCTCGCGTCGGCACATTGGGGAAGTTCAATGTTCTATGAGACCACCAGAGGTGCCACGCCGCCGCATCGTACGCGCGGGCGTCCTCATTGGCAGTGTCGAAATTGCTGAGGCCGAGGCGCATCCCGCGGAACCGGATGTCGGCGGAGAAGCCGCCGGAGGGGCGTGCGCGGACGCCGCGGTATTCCCAAGTTTCCCGGCGACGAGGCGGCATGGTGGTGCGGCGGCGGCGAGGCGAGAAAGAGCGGGGAGAGAGCGGTGGCGATGCACAGAGCGGGGAGAGAGCGGTGGCAAGGCACAGAGCGGTGGGAGGTCATTGGATTTTATAAAGCGCGCCGGACGCCGCGCGCCAAAACTAGCGCACGCCCGGCCGCTTTTTCCCGCGCGCACGCAATCCTTTCCCGACATCTCTGCTATCTCTACTCTCTTCTCTACTGTTATATTTATTTTATATTTAATATTTATCTCTACTTCTCTACTCTCTACTTATTTTTCTTATAAAATCTTAGAAAAAACAGAGTTGGTGATGATGGTGTGCCTGCCATCCTGCAATATAGGCCGTCCGATTTATATCTGACAGATAGGAAGGAAACAATGTTAAATTTCCAAAAAGAGACCCACACCCCTCTCCATATTTACAAATAAAGCCTTCCCTCGTTCATCCTTTTCTCCCAAAAGAAAAACTACTCATACAAATGCGTCTTGATGCGTGCAACGCATGGGCATCTTGCTAGTTCTAAAAAACATTCCATCATTTGCCACACTACTGGTTGCAGATTAAAAACCTACCCAAGCACAGCGCGATACAGGAGCGACGCACAATTACAAGCTGATATTCTGTTGGACAATGGAGGCTATAACCAATTACTTTTATGGGAACAATAGCACCCAGGAAATTTGAAGGGTAGGTATGAACAAAATTGGAACTGCACATGTACTACTATGTGATTCAATACACACATTACCAATCGAGGAGGAGAATGATGGTCGCTGGGGCCTCTGTGAGTCATGGTCGGCAATGGGAGTCAGTTCATTGTCCACGACGGGGGTGCTTCTGCGCTTGGCGTCGGCTTCCGGGAAGCAGATCTGAGACCGGGGAAGAGGCTCCATGTACGACGACGACGGTGGACAGGCTCCAGTGCGGCATACGAGGTCGTCGATGAGCAGATGCGCTGCGGTGGACGAGTGCGCCGATGTAGAAGGGGAGGAGCACGAAGGTTGCGGTGCCGTGGAGAAGTCTATTTTGCGGTGGGGGTAGAAAATGGGGAGTATTCAGGTGTACTACTCTGGGTGCCGGAGTGGGGTTGGCTGGGTAGGGTGAACCTGAAGTTACGAAAACAGCCCCTACCAACCGTCATCCGTACGTCTGTTCCTAAGGCTATGAGGGTAACTTCCCACTGCTCGAATCAGGGTCGCGGGAGATTTTCCCGCTGACCTCAAAATTTTGTGACACTGAACTCCCCGTGTGGCGTGTTGGGTGATTCGGCTAAGAAACTAGCGAGTAGTACTAGTAAACTCTGCATATTAGGTTTGACCGAAGTCAAACTTCCTAAAGTTTGACCAAGTTTATAGAAAAATATAAACATTTATCATAACAGATATGTATGATGTGAAAGTACATTCAATAATGAATCTAATGTTATTTATTTGTTATTGTATATGTTAATATTTTTTGTTATAAACTTTCTGAGAGTTTACAAAACTTGACTTTGACCAATGCTAATACGCGGACTTAAATAAAAATGGAGGGTGTACATATTTGTTTTCTTAGTATGTAGTGAATTAATCATTTGTTGAAATTGTGAAATAAATATATTAGGCTACTGACTTCGAATGTAATGGTCTATACAATTCAATAGTTACAATCATTGTCGAATTCCAAGATGTATACGAGGTCTATAGTACTTCACAACATGCTCAAACTCAGATAATCCCAAATCAAATGACAATCAAAATGCATTTCATAGTTAGTACTTTGTAGGATGCAACAAAACCAACAATAACTCTACATCAGCCATTATAAAAGCAACATTTTGAACATATCCCAATGTGTGAATGAAACGTGCAGAGAGAGCTTGCGAAGATGGAGCAGATAGGGCGGGAAAGATTGTATGTATGTGGACGAGAGAGTAGGAGACAAACCTAACAAAACAGAGACAGAGAGAGAGAGAGAGAGAGAGAGAGAGAGAGAGAGAGAGAGAGAGAGAGAGAGAGGAAGAAGTTAGGTCTGTGAGAAAGATGGAGACATGTAATATACGTGAGATGCGTGTGCATCCGGATTCTGTACACATGGAAGGAGAAGAGACAACAGGTTTGATGAGATAGCTGGAAAAACATGGACAAGAGGGGAAGGATCTCGTGGGTTGAGGGATTGATAAATTTTTGCAGGGGAGAGAGGGATTGGTAATTTTGTGCGAGAGAGAGGGTGGGGGAGGAGTCATTCAGCTGTCGTCACATCATCCTTCTTCCAAATGGCCCCGCATTCTCTAGCGCAGTGTGGTCGCCGTCTTCGATCTCCTCGATGACCTCTTTGAAGATTGAGGTGTTGTGCATGCTTGTGTGCAGAGAAGCACAAGCGAGAGTGGTCGCGATATATCCTTGGATGGGGATGAATTGTGTGCTCGGGGGAGGGAGTGTGTGTGTGTTGTGTGCTGTGTGTTGTGTGTGTGTGTCAGATATTGAGAGAAAACAAACCTAAGGAGAGAAATGTGTGTGTATGTCACGAAAAGCTACATGCTAAACAGGGTATTCACGAAGAGATTGTGCGTGCGAGACAGAGAGCAATGTGCGGGCCTTGAGGTGGGCAGGGGCCGGGTGAGTGTGTCAAAATGTGTGCGTTGATGCATGTGTTACATGCGATCGTGCGAGGGACGGACGAATCGAGAGATATGGTTGTTGTGTTACGGATGCTCCTCTCTCTCTCTCTCTCTCTCTCACACACACACAACACACACAAGTAAAATAGAAGACCGTTCTCACATGTATACACAATGTATCAGCATCTGTCTATGTCTCACTCATGCATGATCATTTGCACATTCACACCTATCTATGTCTCTATCACATGCACACCATCTCCACATTGCCCTTCCGCCACAACATACATATGGACACATACACACGTTCTGTCTCAGTCACACACACAAAATCAATATTAAAAAAAACTAGAGCGCACCTAAAACGTCCAAATCCAAATAAACATGAACTGGAGCTAAATTCAAATATATGAAAATATTGTAGCTCCAAGAAATTTTCTCGGAAAAAAAGTTGAGTAATATTCGGGGATTGTTTTCACACGTAAAAAAGGTTCGGTGGATGTCCTTTGAGCGCGACACATTGATGCATTGTTCGATCGACCGCGCGGCCGCGGTTCACGCGCTTGAACAGGATTCCGTATCGTGGCTGTGGTAACTAATAAAAGCACTGCCTAAGTCTAATGTTTACGTGTACTAGTATGGTTTTCTTTTAAGTTTGACCAACCCTATATAAAACTAAACTAAACTCCCATACGCGCACTCATCAATATGTCGTCGCCGCCGTTGCGCATGCCGGCGCCCACCTGCACCGGCCAACAATTTCTCACCCATCACCGTCGTGTCGCCTCCATCCCTGTGCCATGAAGCCGAAGGCTCGCCCGCTCACGTCGTCTGCAGTCCCTCCTCGCGATTCCGCCGCACTGCCAAGCACGCGAGCAGCTGGTGGAGCCGCGTCTATGCATGCAACGTACGAAGAGGAGGACGAGCGCGTGCTCCAGCACGCCGGCGAGGAAGAACTAGTGTGTCATTGTCGTCTCCGCCCGCATGGAGGAGGCACGCATGGTGGCTGTCGCGGCGGAAGCCGGTCGCGCGCGCGTCGAGCCCGCAAACTAGGTGCGGACGCGGAATCTACCTTCGAGACATTGAATGCCACGTGGATCCTGCAATCTGAAGGAGCAATTTGGGCCAGTCAACTCTTGTGAGCCGTTTGATGCAACATGGATGGTTAGAAGGGCTTCTTCAACCTCCGAAATTGATGCACGATTCCTCTTCTCAGCCCTCGGCTGCCTGCCGTTGTAGCCGCGCCTTCCCCTGAACCGCCTGCCACCGCCATGCTCCCCCACCCCAGCCATTCGTTTAACCCCGGGCACGATCCATTTTTTTCCAGCAAACTGCATTCCACACCCAACACTCACAAGATAGATCATGGGCACCATGCCACCCTAATATAGATACTGGGGTAGCTTCTCTGACATCTTCTTCCGTCGCTCCGTCGAACTTCTTTCACAAATCGACTGACTCAAATTATACTACTAGTACGAATGTATTAAGTACAGTAGGAACACGAAGATACGAGTAGTAGTACCAACTGCAAGAAGAACAGTAGTAAGACATAGTACTAGTACTACTGTACGTACTAAAGAGTTCAAATAACAAGAAAGAACATAAACCTAGTTCTGCTGGGTCCTCAGCACAACACACCCTTGAAATAAACTAAGCAACTTGTCCGCTTGACACTGCAGTAGAACCAGCATGAGCGACGACACTGCCACCTACACGGAGTCCGAGTCCACGTCCTCGACTTCGTCCTCGTCCCTCTTCCTTTTCCTCTTTGCCGACGCTTCTTTGCTTGAACCGGACACTGGGCTCTGCTTCTTCATCCAACCCTTGTAGATATTTAAACAAAGGTAGGCATCCATTGGTGCTTACATGATGTGATCTTCATCTAATGTCTTCGACTCCCATGCATGATGAAACCCGTGGTGAGGTTTCTTCAGTTTAGCATACGAAGGATCAATCATGGCTGCTGCCAGGGTCAGCATTGAAGGCTGAGAGGAGGACACCAGGCTTGCCTTCTGGATATCGAAGGGCTGGCCTACAACGAGGCCTAACCGACCCAGGACATCCCTGTTGTTCCTAAAGTCTACAGTAAGGAATTTCACTCTTTTGTCCTTGAGGAAGTTCTTAAAATCCTGGCACTCAACATCGGCATGGCATATGTGGTAGACCAAGCACACGTTATGTACGCAAACCTAGATCACGGTGGGCTTCTTCTTCTCTGGCTCCTTTAGAATCTTCGCTCTTTGCAGGATTGTGGTGTACTCAACATCTAGCCCAGCGACCCACTCATCCATTGAACTGTTGAACATGCGTAGGAAGCGAGCAAGGCATGCTTTCACCGTCGCGGATCCACGTGTGTAGTTGACGATGAACTCATCGCCGGTGATGGCTCTAACCTGGTACTCAGCGGCGACCATGGAGATTTTGGAGGCCATGGATTTTGGAGGAGGGTTAGGAGAAGTTGAACTGGTGTAATGTGAAAGGACAGGACGACTGGGAGCGAACTGTTGTAAGGTACTGTACTAGTAGAAGACGGGCACGAGTAGGGCGTGTGAACATCGTGGGGTTGCTGGCTTGCCCGGTGGATAAACAGCTGCAAGCCCCAAAAGAGTTCTCGAGAACTATGCGGGACCCACTAGATGTCATGTCTACTAGACCCATATCGTAGGCCTGACGGTATAACTTCTGCCTGTTCGCACGCCATGCTGGCACCTGCGTAACTTCACTTATTTCCATCAACCGTTGCGCCTCCCACGACCTTCGCCTCTGTGGGGACCCCAACTCATAAGTCGAGATCACCGAATGCACGTGTACAGTGATCCCAGAGATCAATGCTCACTGAACACACAGAAGCTGAATAACAAGAGTCTTACATCCATACATACCGTTTTACACAAGTAGGACCCTTACGATCAAGTCTTGAGAGTATCATCGCAACGGAAATCTTCAATAACAACTTGGACCCATGCCATCTGCCTTAACCCTACAGGCATTCTGACTGGGAAGCGTCCTAGCTGCATGTTCTTCACCAAGGTACTCTTCATTATATCCTGTTCTTTCATGCCTGGCCAATAAAATAACCAATGGCAAGCCAATGAGTACTTTGAATGTACTCGCAAGCAACCCATGTTTTGGTTCAAGATACAACGATGCATGATATAGGTAAATTTTTGCAGAAAGCTAGTTTTGAGTGCAATTACATGTTCAACAACTTGTAAGACATGCATCAAGAGAATTCAAGTAACCATGAGGACAGGTTACAGATATCAACATAAATAGAGTGGGCACCAACCCATCTCGATCATGTCAAGTCCTTTGACTTGACCCGAGTAGTTTTATCAACACACACACGGTTTGTGAAACTCTGGACGTAGTTTAAGCAGCACCGCCCAACTATCCTTGACTGCGGACACGGCTATTCGAATAGTTTTACACTCTGCAGAGGTTGCACACTTTACCCACAAGATCCGAGGAACTTCCGTGTTATCCACAGACCGCGATACCTTAAGTACCCGGGGTAAGCACCCGATCACTACCTTTCCCTAGACGACACTAACAAGGAGTCCACTCGTTGTTCGATATCCTCACGATGTACATCACACGAGACTCACTCGAGATCGTAACATCCGAGAGGGGACACAACGGTGTATCCGGTGCCCTGTAAAGACAGTCATGGCCGCCCTACCTGGCACGACCCCGTCCCGAGAGAGAGCACCAACTCCCCCCCGTCACTAGTAATGCGGGCTCCAAGCTAGTATCGGCCTAGGTAATCAATAATGCCCTTTCCCATATAAGGGTAGAGTGGTTGCGCATGTAAGGTTGGGACAGTCGACAAATCTTAAATCTAATCTATTTTCGAAAACAACACACACACACTTGCCTCGGTACACCACTTCGTCATCAAGTGGTTACCCATCTCATCATCTCCCTCGGGCATAAGTGGCACCCGACAGGGTTTTCGAAAAAGTCCTTTGAAAATACTTTGTCTCCATCACTATGCATATTCCCGTCCCTCTTTGTGTAGCACTACTTTAGCATCCTATCTACACCCACCGGCATAACCCTCATAGAAAGGTAGGGTCATGCATCATGCAAGTGTCAACGAGAAAAGCAACGGAGGCAAACCACCTCAAGTGGTCACCATTTTATCATGACTTTGATGTAAGCAATAAAAATGCCATATGACATGCAAAAAAGGGTTTCTTAGACATGGTCAAAGGGTTGCTTGCCTAGTTCATCCGAGTCTTGAAATCTTCTGGTCCTTCTCCAAGTACTCCATCTACTTTGTCAACTATCGTCGGAAACAAACACAATAAGCAACACAACAAGGCAAAAGTAAAAGTGCTCTAAAAATGTGAGTTGGACTTTTCTATGATACCTCTGGTCATATGAGGAATGACCAAAGTGATTTCATTGGAAGTGGATCAATGGATGTTTCTAAACATTTTGATATGATGGAATCAAGGGGTTTATGGATTTGCAAGAAGTGTACAGAAATATATTTTTGAAAAATGGGCAAAGGCACCCATTTAACAAAGGATGATTTTAGAAGGATCTAGGAATTGGTTTCACTGGATTTGGAGTTGAGATCATTTTCCTATGAATTTGCAAAGTTGGCTATATATAAAGAAATAGACCATTATTTGAGGTGATACATAAAGTATTAGTAAAAATGTTCAAAAACTAAGTTTTGAATTTATAGACATCTAGGATTTTGAACCATGGAATTTGGATCAAAAATGGGCTCTCTGTGATTTTCTAAAGTTCATCACAGAAATGGAAAAACAAGATTTTATAAATATTTGTGAAGGAAATGCTTCTGGAAAAATGTGACAATAGCACCATGTGGTAGGGCATGATTTTAGAAACTACTAGAAATTTGAATCATCAAATTTGGAGTTAATTTGAATTATTTATGGATTTTTGAAGTTCACTGGAAAATAAAAAGAAAAAGATTTGTGTTATACCTCAACTGTGTGCAGGGCGCAGTTTAGCACCGCAGCGCATTGGGCCGGCCCAGCTGCACGGCCACGCGGCTAAGAAGGGCCACGCCGAAGGCGTATTAGCCAAATACGCGTCCCTGCGGGGCAAACGACTTCCCTGGTCCCGCCTCCACTTAACCCGACCTGCGGGGCCGGCTCGGTTGCCGCTGTCGCCGATTGGCGGGGCCGGCGTGCTGACGTGGCGTCGTCCTCAACCTCCCGCCCGAAGCAGAGGAGGCGAGGCAGGGGAGACGTCGACGGTGACTGCCGGCTCTACCGGCCACCGTTTCCAGAGATCCAGCCACCGGCGTACTCGGGGAAACGTGCCGCATCCGGGATGCCACACTACGGGCGCCAGGTTCCTCGGAGGGAAGCGGGCCTCCGCCCACGGCGGAGGATGGCATCGGCCATTGCCGGCTTCGAGCGCAGGGGCGCCCCGGGGAAGAATGGAGGCGATGGGGGGCTTCGTGGTGGTGGTGAGGGAGTACTGGAGTGGGTAGGGAGAAGAGAGAGGGGCCGCGGTGCCCGAATCCGAGCGGCGGTTGGCGGAGACACTCCGGCCATGGAGAGGGCAGGAGAGCACTAGGGGGAGAGGGATGTTGTCTAGGAGGTGCACGGGGGAGAGAGGGATCCAGAAGAGTCGAGGGAGTGCCCGGGGGGAGGCTCTATATAGGGGGGGGGGGTCATGGTGCACCGTGGACGCGGTCTACAGCGCACTCGGGTGAGGTCGTGGGGGAGAGGAGAGAGGTTTAGGAGGGGGCCAGCATCTTGCCGTGTCCCAGACGCCGAGGTGGCCTCGTGAGACACGCTGGGGAGGCCCGAGGTGGCCGGAGGTGCTTGGCCGGGGGTGGCTACAGTCTTGGGAGCGCCTTCAGAAGCAGCTCAGCGTGCCTTTGGCTGCCATGGCATTGTTTAAAGGGCAGGGGCGTGCCCACTCATGTCTGGTAGCGCCGGGGAGAAGTAAACAAGTGGGGAGTAGCATTGGATGCCCTAGACAGCCACTAGATGGGAGGGGAGGTGGAGAGAGAGGTGAACAGTGGCTCTCCAGAGGGGTAAATAAGGAGGTTTCACCCCTCAATCATTGATTTGAGGCCAGGGAAGAGTTACTGGAGGTGCATGGGGACTCTGAGGGGCTGTGGTAAAAAGTTGAGGTCATGGAGAAGAGTGGAAGTGGTCAAAATGATGATTTTGGAAAAATGGCAGAAGGTGTTTGTTGTTGGTTTGGGCAAGAAAATTAATTCCACTTGCCATGAGAATTAACAGGATGGAATGGCACATCGAAGTAGGGTGTTCCACCAAGTTTGAGCTCATTTGGGCAAAATAGCCAATGTAACTTTGGTAAACCCTAGAAATCAGCAGAAATGGACTTTCCAAGATTTTGTCATGCAAATCTGTTCTCCTTGATGCACGACTTGGTGTAGTGTCATCATTTGAGGTTATGAACATGTCCACAAAAGTTGAGATCAAAAGGAGAAAGTTTCCAATGTAGAGTTGTTCAAATTTGATTCTGGACAGGAAGGGTTTTGGGGCACTTTGATCAAGTTAACTTGTTCTCCAACTTGTGCCACTTGGTCTAGATGAATTATTAGACCATTTTAGCATTTTCACAAGGTTTGAGAACATTTGGACATGTTTGGCAGTGCAAAGTTGTTCAAACTTGAAAAAGGACAGAAGTGGTTTTGAGAGGGTTTCATGGGGTTATACTGTTCTCCATGACATGAGACTTGGCAAGACCATCAAAAATGTCATATGTGACATGCTAGAATTTTCTTGGAATATTTCCTTTGTAAATATTTCAAAAGCTTGAAATATCCAGAAAGGGTTTTTGAGGGATTTGACCAATACTTTGATCATGATCATGTGTTGAAACTCTTATATATGGACAATATATGTCTACTGAGTTTCCCTAGATTTTTGTCAAATATTTTTAAAGCATTAAAATAATTTTAACCTATTAAAGACAATTTCTGGCCTTAAGAAAAAGCTTTTAAATAAAATAGGAAAATAGCTTTTAAAATTATATTCTTGTGGTTTCTTGGTACCCTATATCTAATAGGAGTCAAATATATTTTTGGAAAGATTTTTACTGCCCTTATTTAAGTACTTGCAGTGCAAACCTCAATTCAGGGGTTTTTGAAAAACTAATTTTTGAAAATACTATTTGGCCAAATTATTTTTGTAAGAAATTATTTTTATGTCCTATATACATGGCATGATCATTGGGAAAGGTTTTAGGATCAAGGAGAAGGAGTATAAGAGTTGGAGGATTTATTTGATTTTTAGAGCACTTTCAAACAGCGGTCAAACATTCAATCAAAGCAAAGACAAAACACTCAAAAGTTTTTGTCAAACCACATTTTAGCATGATTTAATTCTTTAAGTGTTGTGCCATGAAAATCAGGGTGTGACAGACCTACCCCCCTTACAAGAATCTCGTCCCCGAGATTCCCAAGCTAGGTGTGGAAAGGAATATGAAATCTAGATCCGGGGTAGTCTTCAAGTCCTCATGTTGCTTCTGCTTCCGTGTAGTGCTCCATTGAGCTTGAAGTACTTGATGGCGTGGCTTCGTGTATAAAGTTCCACTTGATCTAGGTTGCTAATGGGTTTCTTGCCTAGGTCAGGTTGGGCTGGAGGTCGATGGCTCGGTGATCGATGTCCTTGTAGAGATCAGTCTAGCTAGGAAGTTGGAAACACTTCCTGAGTTGTGTCATGTGGAGAAACTTGTGCATAATGGGTAACTCAGGTGGTAGCTCCAGCTGGTAGCTGTCTTCTCTTCGTCTCGTAGTGACCTCAGAGGGGGTTGTTAAATCTTGGAGTGATCTCAAAGGGGGCCGATGAATCTTGGTGTGGGTCTCCTTGTCATGGAAATGCTTGGTTCCTTAGAGAGAAGTGGTTTGCAGATATGCCTGGTTTTCGATGCGGAGTTTTACTTCTTGACGACGGTGGTTGGTGTAGTTCTTCCTCCTAGACATGATGACCTTCAGATGTTCCTTGACCAGCTCAACGATTCTTCTTCCGTCTTCGGGTAGACAAGTATGTCATCAAAGAAAGATGACAACTAACTTATGGGGTACGTAAAGTGGGCTGAGGCATTGGTGGTGGTCACGGTTGAGTATCGGCCAAGGTCTTATCGATCTAGAGCCAAAGCCCAAGGTCAGGATCCGACCATGTTATGGCTTGGTAGGGCTTAAGGGTTTCAAGGATTCTAGTGTGCGAGTGAACATTTATCATCTTATCCTTGAGCACGGTCTCTGAGATGCCAATTGTGCTATCTAGTCCTTAAAACAAATCACATCATATCACTGATAGTATCATTCCGTATAGGTCAACTCCAATCATCACTCATGTGATTCATATCCTCATGACTCTCCAGAGGAGGTCTAACAAAATCATATATGTCTACAATCCCCAAACGCATATGTATGCCTGCCCCTAAAAATCCATGGGTAGAACATATAAGCTGCTAAGCTTAAACGTGACAATCCAAGTGCTCAGCCTATTTTTTTCCCAAGGTCTAAGATAAAGCATCTCTATCCCAAGGAAACACGTCGTAAGCCACTCCAGATCTTGTTTCCTTCCTATGAATCAACTCCAGCAACCCATTAACTACACCAATCATTACATGATCCAGTAGCTCTTCAAATCCAATCTCTATGGTGTTCCACACGATCTTCCAATATCCTATAATCCACAAATACTGGGAAGGCTACCTTACTATAGTCAGTCCACCAATTTCCATTATCATGGTCAAGTAAACTCCAAGGTCAGGCTTATATAGAACCCTAAATAAACTCCGACAGTTAGTCCAATCTCCTAGTTTATCGTCCACCGAGAAACATGGCATCATGATCGAGATCATCGGTCTAAATCCAATTTACTCCGAACCATGTAGACATACCCAACATCTATATGCAACTAGAATCACCTACTTAAATCCAAATCTCTTGTCCAACGAGAATTCCTACATGTTCCCCCAAGTCATTTACGTAATATCAACTGTCTCCTATCAACACCCCATGGCTAAGTTAAATCCAAATACTTACAAGAATTTCAGCTTGCGATCATAATTGTCCTATTAAATCCAATTTACTCAGGGGGAATGAAACCTATGCTACTCTATAATCATGATCCCACCAAGTTCATCTACCAACATGAAAGCCTCATAATACACCAAATAGTCTTAGATGATTCCTCAAAGTCATTGATATAAACTCATCAAGTCATTTGTCCTCTATTCCTGCATCCTCAAATTGGTCTTCCCTATGGCATCGTCAGTTTTGGTGCTATCTTAGGATGATAATGTGTTCGTTCACTATGTCCACTAGTTCCATAATGAACCCAGTGATAAGCAAGGTTTACAGAGGCTTAACTGGTTCTCTTGCAATTCTGTGGGTTAAGCACATGGTAAAGGACTCGAGCTGGGGTATCTCGTGAAGTCTTGTAGGGTCTAGGGATAGGGTTCTAGTCTTGAGGTGTAAACATACGGGGTTGTACTTGGTCGAGGAGGTTGTGGCAACAGTCTTCTGTGCTTGTTGGTCGCCAGGTGGAATCCTTGGTGCATATTGTCTTGCTTGTCTTTAGTTGAGGAGTGAGATGAGAGGGAAAAGTAACATAGATGGGGGGAATGCTGAAAGGGGGTTCTATAATGCAAGTGCAAACAAACAGGTGCCCAAAGGGCCAAACAAAGGAAAACAAGGAAGGTGAAATACTCGCGTACTTGTTGCCTAGGGCAAAAAGGGCGACTGATATCAAAAAACAAACAAATAAAAACAAGCAACACACATTCATGTTTCTATTCGAACCATCATACGGACTCGACTGCGCATAGGGGGTACACGGCTCATCCTACCCTAGGGGTTCTCGGACTCAGTAGTCGTGCCTTGTGCCTCATGGAGTCTTCTGAGTTTTCCTCAGGTGTTGCTACGTCTCTTGTAGTTGTTCGATGAAACGATTCGGGTTGGCCTGAAGAATCTTCAACACTTCTTGCCTGATGAGATGATGGGGTGAATGTGGTTCCTCGTAGCTGGCATTGACTTGGTCTTCTCTTGTCCTCTTAATCATGATGATTGCTTTTGCCTTTTTAAGGTGTCGGCGGTTCCAGGTGGCCTCCGTTATGCAATGATATTAACAAGGCATAATATAGGTCCACTCCATCGGACACATTGTTGACAATATCGTCACTGGGAGCGGGGGATGAAGAGAACCGTTTTCCTGCTCACTATAGTGAGGCGGACCAAATGGCTAGGTTCTCATCCACCGGTGGTTGCCGATACAACAACGGTAGTGACATGGTTACCCTATTAGCGATGTATATCATGATCTTGCATATCCTATGCCCTGATCGACGTAGGCTAAGGTTGCACCATCTTGGGGCAGTGTCAAGGGTGTCACCATCTCCTGGGTCTTCAGGTCCTCATCCCTCGAGGATGTATCTTCTGTCGGTATCGCCTTGTTGTGATGTCGCCAATCTTGTGTTCAAGAGATGTGGGTAAATGTCTGGCAAGGTATCTTCCTTCTAGATTATCCACGAGGATTACAAGGAATCCCGTGGTCAGGGGCATAAGGATTCTAGCGACCATTAAATTTTGAAGGGGAAGAGGAAAGTATATCTTAGTTTTCAAAAAACTCAGAAGAGGAAGAGAAGTATAGATAGTTTTGAAAATTAGTAATAGTTTTGAAAATAGTTTTACCCTAACTAACGACCATGCTAAATAAGGCTTCCTACAGTCAGGATGGCTCTGATACCAGCTCTGTGGGGACCCCGACTCATAAGTCGAGATCACCGAATGCACGTGTACAGTGATCCTAGAGATCAATGCTCACTGAACACACAGAAGCTGAATAACAAGAGTCTTACATCCATACATACCGTTTTACATAAGTAGGACCCTTATGGTCAAGTCTTGAGAGTATCATCGCAGCGGAAATCTTCAATAACAACTTGGACCCATGCCATCTGCCTTAACCCTACAGGCATTCTGACTGGGAAGCGTCCTAGCTCGCATGTTCTTCACCAAGGTACTCTTCATTATATCCTGTTCTTTCATGCCTGGCCAATAAAATAACCGGTGGCAAGCCAATGAGTACGTTGAATGTACTCACAAGCAACCCATGTTTTGGTTCAAGATACAACGATGCATGATATAGGTAAATTTTTGCAGAAAGCTAGTTTTGAGTGCAATGACATGTTCAACAACTTGTAAGACATGCATCAAGAGAATTCAGTTGACCATGAGGACAGGTTACAGATATCAACATAAATAGGGTGGGCACCAACCCATCTCGATCACGTCAAGTCCTTTGACTTGACCCGAGTAGTTTTATCAACACACACACGGTTTGTGAAAGTCTGGACGTAGTTTAAGCAGCACCGCCCAACTGTCCTTGACCGCGGACACGGCTATTCGAATAGTTTTACACCCTGCAGAGGTTGCACACTTTACCCACAAGATCCGGGGAACTTCCGTGTTATCCACGAACCGCGATAATTAAGTACCCGGGGTAAGCACCCGATCAATACCTTTTCCCTAGACGACACTAACAAGGAGTCCACTCGTTGTTCCATATCCTCACGATGTACATCATACGAGACTCACTCGAGATCGTAATATCCGAGAGGGGACACAACGGTGTATTCGGTGCCCTGTAAAGACAGTCATGGCCGCCCTACCTGGCACGACCCCGTCCCGAGAGAGAGCACCAACTCCCCCGTCACTAGTAATGCGGGCTCCAAGCTAGTATCGGCCTAGGTAATCAATAATGCCCTTTCCCATATAAGGGTAGAGTGGTTGCGCATGTAAGGTTGGGACAGTCGACAAATCTTAAATCTAATCCGTTTTTGAAAACAACACACACACACACACTTGCCTCGGTACACCACTTCGTCATTAAGTGGTTACCCATCTCATCATCTCCCTCGGGCATAAGTGGCACCCGACGGGGTTTTCGAAAAAGTCCTTTGAAAATACTTTGTCTCCATCACTATGCATATTCCCGTCCCTCTTTGTGTAGCACTACTTTAGCATCCTATCTACTCCCACCGGCATAACCCTCATAGAAAGGTAGGGTCATGCATCATGCAAGTGTCAACGAGAAAAGCAACGGAGGCAAACCACCTCAAGTGGTCACCATTTTATCATGACTTTGATGTAAGCAATAAAAATGCCATATGACATGCAAAAAAGGGTTTCTTAGACATGGTCAAAGGGCTGCTTGCCTGGTTCATCCGAGTCTTGAAATCTTCTGGTCCTTCTCCAAGTACTCCATCTACTTTGTCAACTAACGTCGGAAACAAACACAATAAGCAACACAACAAGGCAAAAGTAAAATTGCTCTAAAAATGTGAGTTGGACTTTTCTAGGATACCTCTGGTCATATGAGGAATGACCAAAGTGATTTCATTGGAAGTGGATCAATGGATGTTTCTAAACATTTTGATATGATGGAATCAAGGGGTTTATGGATTTGCAAGAAGTGTACAGAAATATATTTTTGAAAAATGGGCAAAGGCACCCATTTAACAAAGGTTGATTTTAGAAGCATCTAGGAATTGGTTTCACTGGATTTGGAGTTGAGATGATTTTCCTATGAATTTTCAAAGTTGGCTATATATAAAGAAATAGACCATTATTTGAGGTGATACATAAAGTATTAGTAAAAATGTTCAAAAACTAACTTTTGAACTTATAGACATCTAGGATTTTGAACCATGGAATTTGGATCAAAAATGGGCTCTTTGTGATTTTCTAAAGTTCATCACATAAATGGAAAAACAAGATTTTATAAATATTTGTGAAGGAAATGCTTTTGTAAAAATGTGACAATAGCACCATGTGGTAGGGCATGATTTTAGAAACTACTAGAAATTTGAATCATCCAATTTGGAGTTAATTTGAATTATTTATGGATTTTTGAAGTTCACTGGAAAAGAAAAAGAAAAAGATTTGTGTTATACCTAAACTGTGCGCAGGGCGCAGTTTAGCACCGCAGCGCACTGGGCTGGCCCAGCTGCATGGCCACGTGGCTAAGAAGGGCCACGCCGAAGGCGTATTAGCCAAATACGTGTCCCTGCGGGGCAAACGGCTTCCCTGGTCCCGCCTCCACTTAACCCGACCTGCGAGGCCGGCTCGGTGCCGCTGTCGCCGACAGGCGGGGCCGGCGTGCTGACGTGGCGTCGTCCTCAACCTCCCGCCCGAAGCAGAGGAGGCGAGGCAGGGGAGACGTCGACGGTGACTGCCGGCGCTACTGGCCACCGTTTCCAGAGATCCAGCCACCTGCGTGCTCGGGGAAATGTGCCGCATCCAGGATGCCACACTATGGGCGCCAGCTTCCTCGGAGGGAAGCGGGCCTCCGCCCACGGCGGAGGATGGCATCGGCCATTGCCGGCTTCGAGCGCAGGGGCGCCCCGGGGAAGAATGGAGGCGATGGGGGGCTTCGTGGTGGTGGTGAGGGAGTAATGGAGTGGGTAGGGAGAAGAGAGAGGGGTCGCGGTGCCCGAATCCGAGCGGCGGTTGGCGGCGGCACTCCAGCCATGGAGAGGGTAGGAGAGCACTAGGGGAGAGGATGTTGTGCAGGAGGTGCACGGGAGAGAGGGATCCAGAAGAGTCGAGGGAGTGCCCGGGGGGAGGCTCTATATAGGGGGGGCCGTGGTGCACCGTGGACGTGGTCTACAGCGCACTCGGGTGAGGTCGTGGAGGGGAGAGGAGAGAGGTTTAGGAGGGGGCCAGCATCTTGCCGTGTCCCAGACGCCGAGGTGGCCTCGTGAGACACGCTGGGGAGGCCCGAGGTGGCCGGAGGTGCTTGGCGGGGTGGCTACAGTCAGGGAGCCCATCAGAAGCGCCTCAGAGCGTGCCTTTGGCTGACATGGCATTGTTTAAAGGGCAGGAGCATGCCCACTCATGTCTGGTAGCGCCTGGGAGAAGTAAACAAGTGGGGAGTAGCATTGGATGCCCTAGAGAGCCACTAGATGAGAGGGGAGGTGGAGAGAGAGGTGAACAGTGGCTGTCCAGAGGGGTAAATGTGGAGGTTTCACCCTCAATCATTGATTTGAGGCCAGGAAGAGTTCTTTGGAGGTGCATGGGGACTCGAGGGGCTGTGGTAAAAGTTGAGGTCATGGAGAAGAGTGGAAGTGGTCAAAATGATGATTTTGGAAAAATGGCAGAAGGTGTTTGTTGTTAGTTTGGGCAATAAAATTAATTCCACTTGCCATGAGAATTAACAGGATGGAATGGCACATAGAAGTAGGGTGTTCCACCAAGTTTGAGCTCATTTGGGCAAAATAGCCAATGTAACTTTGGTAAACCCTAGAAATCAGCAGGAATGGACTTTCCAAGATTTTTTCATGCAAATCTGTTCTCCTTGATGCACGACTTGGTGTAGTGTCATCATTTGAGGTTATGAACATGTCCACAAAAGTTGAGATCAAAAGGAGAAAGTTTCCAATGTAGAGTTGTTCAAATTTGATTCTGGACAGGACGGGTTTTGGGGCACTTTGATCAAGTTAACTTGTTCTCCAACTTGTGCCACTTGGTCTAGATGAATTATTAGACCATTTTAGCATTTTCACAAGGTTTGAGAACATTTGGACATGTTTGGCAGTGCAAAGTTGTTCAAACTTGAAAAAGGACAAAAGTGGTTTTGAGAGGGTTTCATGGGGTTATACTGTTCTCCATGACATGAGACTTGGCAAGACCATCAAAAATGTCATATGTGACATGCTAGAATTTTCTTGGAATATTTCCTTTGTAAATATTTCAAAAGCTTGAAATATCCAGAAAGGGTTTTTGAGGGATTTGACCAATACTTTGATCATGATCATGTGTTGAAACTCTTATATATGGACAATATATGTCTACTGAGTTTCCCTAGATTTTTGTCAAATATTTTAAAGCATTAAAATAATTTTAACCTATTAAAGACAATTTCTGGCCTTAAGAAAAAGCTTTTAAATAAAATAGGAAAATATCTTTTAAAATTATATTCTTGTGGTTTCTTGGTACCCTATATCTAATAGGAGTCAAATATATTTTGGAAAGATTTTTACTGCCCTTAATTAAGTACTTGCGAAGGCAAACCTCAATTCAGGGTTTTTGAAAAACTAATTTTGAAAATACTATTTGGCCAAATTATTTTGTAAGAAATTATTTTTATGTCCTATATACATGGCATGATCATTGGGAAAGGTTTTAGGATCAAGGAGAAGGAGTATAAGAGTTGGAGGATTTATTTGATTTTTAGAGCACTTTCAAACAGCGGTCAAACATTCAATCAAAGCAAAGACAAAACACTCAAAAGTTTTTGTCAAACCACATTTTAGCATGATTTAATTCTTTAAGTGTTGTGCCATGAAAATCAGGGTGTGACAGCCTCCCTCGCGCAGTCGCGCCCTTTGAGACTTCGACCGACTATAAATGAGCAATTTTTTTGCCTACTCCGCATGCATGATACTCCCTCTTCCTTTTTACTTCCGTCAACCGTTTGCAAAGTGTTTGACCAAATTTATACCAAAAATATCAATATCTACAATACTGATTATAATGAGTATAAGAACTACTATTAGATGAGTTAAAGATTCTAACCCTGAACTAACCCTGAAGTAACTCTAGCGAAAGAGGTGTTTGGATGACAGGGTAGATGGAGCGCGGATACGGCGAGGTGCCTTCATGGGCGGTACGAGAGGGAGGAAGGGAGGGAGAGGATGAGAAGCTTCGAGGAAGTGGGGAGGGATCTGTTGCGGGGAGAGCGAGAGAAAAATGTGTTTTTTAGTGTCCCGAGAAGAACTAACCCAAACAAGCACCGCTTGGGTGGGTTAGTTTTTTGAATGGGTTAGATGCATCTAACCCAAACTAACCCTCCTGTTTGGATATTTTTGGGTTAGTTGAGTTCAGACTAACCCAAACTAACTCTAACATATGGATCCAAACAGGGCCAAGGTTAGCTATTAGAGTACTACTACCTCCCTTCTAGTTTAAAGGGCTCGATTCAAAAATTTCACCTACTCTTAGCAACAGAGAGGCGGTGGAATAGTTTTTGTAGTCCGCAAAAGCACTCAACTAATGCTGTCATTCTTCACAAAAAAACGTGTTTACCAATGCATGCATGAACACTAGTTACTCTAACCCCCTCTCTTCTTTAATTCTTTGCCACATCAGCATGTTTGCTATTCCCGTGTGCATGATACTAGCTAAGATACCACCATTATAGCCAGCCTTAATCATCGCATGCAATAATTAAGTGCACCTTGAAATATGAACATGTGTGGGGCGCGTATGTTTTTAATGACTTGAGACTATACCTTGCCCGGCATGCAAGATGAGACTTATTATGCACCGTTCCCCATACCTGCAGGAAGCCCGTTCGTCTCCAAATCTTTTCCTCTCCATGTGTGGAAACAATATGCCTGCCAGACTCTCCTTCTCCCTCCGGCGGTCCCACCACTCCACCCCTTGTGGAAAAAATCGGCATGCATGACTCTCCTCCCCCGCGCTCATCCAATCCGTTGTGACCAGCAATATTTCCACCCCTTCCCTTCCCCGTAATTTACTCCAACAAATATGCCCACGTAGCTGTTACTCCCTCCTTTCCGGTTTATAGGGCTTATCTCAAAATTTAAGTTTTTCCATTTTATAAGGCTAAATTTGGTTGTTTCCCATCACATGTTCAGATTCCAAGGTGCATTAAATCATTGCATGCAAGTATTAAGAGAAAATTGACCAATGCATGTAATTTATGCATGCATGCATTGCAATAATTAATGCATTGGTAAACATACTTTTTTGAGGAAAACAAGATCATTAATTGGGTGCTTTTGCAAACTGCAAAAAGTATTCCACCACTCACCATCTACCTTGGTTGGTGAGATTTTTGATTGAGCCTTATAAACCGGAAAGGAGGGAGTACGTTAATCACGCAACATATCTTCCGGGACGGTGCTTCCGTTACTTAACTGCAGGTGCATTGGGTCACAGACATATGGGCCCAACAGGGGTCTGGCCCACATGTCAGTGATGCAACTGGACCTGCAGTTAAGTCAGTGCAGCTTAGTCCATATCTTACGTAGGTGTGCCATTGCTCGCTATAAGTACTACGCCTCCCATGACATTTGGAAGAACGCTCATATTCATCGCTATCTCCTACCCCTCCCTCTCACGTCAACCACCATGGCATCGCCCTTCCCAAGCCCTAGGCGCCCCTCGCTGCATCGCGCGGATGATCAAGCGTCTCCGTTCCGTTCCTCGCCGCCACTAGTCGAGGAGGACGGGTCGGTGTTCCGCTCCTCGCTGTGACGCGTCGAGGTGGACGTGTCGCGGTTCCGTTCCTCGCCGCCACTAGTCGAGGAGGACGCGTCGGTGTTCCGCTCCTCCCCGCGATGCGTCGAGGTGGACGCGTCGGCGCTCCCAATCTCGCCGGCACGCGCGTCGGAGGATGCATCGGCTCCCCGCTACGAGGAGAACGCCGCGCCTCCCGCCGAGCCCCCCAGCCTTGAGGAGATTTGGAAAGAAATGGATGTCGCCTTGTGGGAGGCTTTGCCTCCAGCAGAGCGCTCCAAAATAGAGGCAGAGAAGAAGGCCGAGGAAGAGAAGTGCACTGTGGGACAAGCTGCCTGGCAGGCCTACGTCGCGTCCAAGAGAGTCAGGCAATTGGCTCTTTGGCAGAAGGCTCGTTGAGGGAGTCCTGGATTAGGGGGTATCCGGACAGCCGGACTATATCCTTTGGCCGAACTATTGGACTATGAAGATACAAGATTGAAGACTTCGTCTCGTGTCCGGACGGGACTCTCTTGGCGTGGAAGGCAAGCTTGGTGATACAGATATGTAGATCTCCTTCTGTTGTAACCAACTCTGTGTAACCCTAGCCCCCTCCGGTGTCTATATAAACCGGAGGGTTTAGTCCGTAGAACAACAACAATCATACCATAGGCTAGCTTCTAGGGTTTAGCCTCTACGATCTCGTGGTAGATCAACTCTTGTAATACTCATATTCATCAAGATCAATCAAGCAGGAAGTAGGGTATTACCTCCATAGAGAGGGCCCGAACCTGGGTAAACATTGTTGTGACTATATCCTTTGGCCGAACCTGTTACCATCCGCCTTAGACGCACAGTTCGTGACCCCCTACCCAAGATCCGCCGGTTTTGACACTGACATTGGTGCTTTCATTGAGAGTTCCACTTAGCCGTCGCCATAAGGAAGGATGTCTCGTCTCGTTGTCAAGGACAGCGTTACCTCTGGAGGAGCCCTGGCTGTCGGCCAGACTCTCCGGTTAGGCGAGTTCGTCATGACCGCCCGTTCGGCTACTGCGCCGACGATGACTTCTCGGGTCATCGAAAACAACCTCCACATCGGCTCGGAACGTGCCAAGCAGATGGATCCAATGGAGCTCTCTTCCCTAAACGAGCTCTTGGACCGCATCGCCGCTTTGGGAGTCGCTATGGACTATGATCGGATCGGGCTTGAACCCGACCAAAGGGAGATTAATTATCCGCCGGTCACCCATCCGATAGCGGCGGTGGAGGAACAATGCGGTAATTTTCCCTCAATCTTGAGGACAAGCTATGTCCAGATTCCAGAGCTCTCAGAACCGGATACCTGTACACGAAAGGACATCCCCCAAGCCTTGAACGTAGAATCAGGCAGTGGGCCCGACCTATCGGGCGACATCCCGGAGCCCGAACCTCCAAGATCGAAAACTCCCATGCCCCCGGGTCGCAGATCGGGTCAGGGTTCGGACTTAAATCCGCCACCCACCCAGATACACGCGATCTCTCCCACATTAGACAAGAGCACTAGGAAACAGTACATCACTATTGGGCCAGATTCCTCCTTGTAATGAACAAGGTCAAGGACTGTCGAGAGGAAGATGCAATTTCATTCTTCTGCAATAATTGCACGGACAAGGGAATCCTTAACGCCATAAGCCGCCGCAACATAGCACACGTCAGCGGCCATAGTACGGAAGTACTGTGCGATGGAGAGCGCCTGGAAAACCGAAACAGAGTTTTGGGATAATCCGGCTTTGGCTAAATACTCAGTCCGAATCAAAAGGGTGCACCCCCATAAGTCACCTGATTCAATCACAAAAAAGCAAAAGCCCACTACAGGGCACGGAACCATATTGGAGGGATGGCTTAACGGACCCTGCAAAATTCATAGTACGGTGGGTACCACACCAACGCACAACCTTAGAGCATGTTGGGTACTCCGGCAGGTTGCTAAGAGCGGCGAGGATCTCCTCATTCAAAACACCGCAGAGCAACATCCCGCAAATTACAATACAGTCTTAACAGTCTTCGAGACATTCGCCTCAAATAATAGGCGCAAGCGAGCACTCCGCAGCCTTGCCGATATCTGCCAGGTGGCAGCAATGAATCCATGGAGCGACACGGCTATCACCTTCAATTCCAGTGACGAACCTAAATGCCGAACAGCCCGATCACCAGCCGCATTAGTCCTTAGTCCAATTGTGGACGGCTTTCGGCTCACTAAAGTGCTCATGGACGGCGGTAGCGGATTAAACCTCATTTATGAGGAAAGTCTTCACAAAATGTAAATAGACTGGAAACGCATTGAGCAAAGCAGTTTAGAGGAATCATCCCCAGTTGGGAGGCACGTTGCGCTGGGAAAATCACACTAGATGTGGTATTCGGCACACCAGAAAATTACAGGTCTGAAGAAATAACATTCCAAGTGGCCCCGCTCAAGAGCGGATACCACGCCCTTCTAGGGCGGAGGCATTCTGATCTTCCGAGCTATACCCCATTACGGGTACATGAAGCTCAAAATGCCTGGGCCCAATGGAATCATCACTCTAGCTAGTGATCCGGACATAGCGCTCCGCGCCGAAAACAAAACAGCCGCACTAGCCCTCAAGGCACTATCCGAAGACCTAGCGGCAGAGGAGTTAACCGCGCTACGCCCGACAGTGGACAGGGACGACGTGATACTCGACAAGAGATCCAAATCCACCTCTTTCAAACCAGCGGACGAAATAGTCAAATTCCAAGTCCACCCAACGGACCCTACCAAAACAGCCTCAACTGGGGCATAGTTAAACCCCGATGTGGACGCCGCACTACGGGAGTTCCTGCGCGAGAACTGTGATATATTCGCCTGGCACCCATCAGATATGCCTGGAATCCCATGCAAGTTGGCTGAGCATAGCCTTAACATTCAAAAAGGGTTCAAGCCGGTCAACCAGACTCTTCGGCGCTTCTCTGAACCTAAGCGACAAGCTATGGGCGAGGAGCTAGCCAAGTTATTGGAGGCCGGATTCATCAGAGAAATAAAACACCCGGACTGGCTAGCAAACCTGCTGATGGTACCAAAGAAGGACAAATCTTGGCACTTATGTGTCGACTTCAAAGACCTCAATAAAGCTTGCCCAAAGGATCCCTTCCCCCTCCCCCGCATCGATCAAATTATTGACACCACCGCGGGACACGACTCATTGTGCTTCCTCGATGCATACTCCGGCTACCACCAAATCAAGATGGCCGGGTCCGACCAAGCCGCAACGGCATTTATCACGCCATACGGCCCCTTCTGTTTCAACACAATGCCTTCCGGGCTTAAGAACGCCGGTGCAACGTATCAACGCATGATTCAGACATGCATGGAAAAGCAAATCAGCAAAATAGTGGAAGCATACGTAGACGATGTGGTCGTCAAAACCAGACACGTCGACTCTTTAATAGACGACTTGAGGCTTACGTTCAACAACCTCCGAATATATGACATCAAGCTCAATCCGGAAAAATGCGTTTTCGGCGTGCCCGCCGGAAAGCTCCTGGGCTTCATCGTCTCCAGTAGAAGGATTGAAGCAAACCCGGCTAAAATCCGAGCCCTGTCACAATTGGCCATCCCAACAGACCTCAAGCAAATCCAGAAGTTAACTGGATGCATTGTGGCCTTAAGTCGCTTCATCTCCCGATTAGGAGAAAAGGCACTACCCTTTTATCGCCTTCTTCGGCGCACCGAACACTTTGGTTGGACGGATGCTGCCAGGGACGGACTGGAAGAAATAAAAGCCATACTGGACACCAACCCAATCCTGGCCGCGCCAAACATCGGCGAACCGATGCTGCTATATATAGCAGCGACTCATCAAGTCGTAAGCGCAGCACTCATCATCGAACGAGAAATGGACGGACATAAATTCCCCCTTCAAAGGCCGGTATATTATGTATCCACTGTCCTCACCCCATGAAAATCACGGTACCCGCATTATCAAAAGATAGCGTATGCGGTATTCATGGCATCCCGGAAACTGCGACACTACTTTCAAGAGTGTTCAATCACAGTGGCCTCTGAAGTGCCACTGAACGACATAATAAACAACCGCGACGCCACAGGCCGGATTGTCAAATGGGCCATAGAGCTCCTCCCGTTCGACATAACATATAAACCTCGGCGAGCTATGAAGTCGCAGGTATTGGCCGATTTTGTCGCTGAATGGACAGAAGCCGAACTCCCTAAGGAATACGGCGCATACTCCAATTGGATTATGCACTTTGACGGCTCTAAAATGTTGGCCGGTCTGGGGGCTGGCATCGTCTTGACATCCCCTGCCGGAGATACAGTCCAATATGTACTCCAAATACTGTATATAGACTCCAACAATGCCGCCGAATATGAGGCCCTGTTACATGGTCTCCGGATGGCAGTCTCCATGGGCATTCAACGTCTGGAGGTGCGCGGGGATTCGAACCTCGCAATATCCCAAATAAACGGAGACTTCGATGCTAAAGATCCGAAAATGGTGGCTTATCGCAATGCCGTTCTCAAGATGTCAGCTCGGTTCGAGGGGCTCGAATTCCACCATGTATCTCGAGAAAACAATCTGACGGCGGACGTCCTTGCCTGTATCGGTGCTAAGCGCGATCCGGTCCCGCCCAACATATTCTTGGAAAGGCTGTTTAAGCCATCTGTGGCATGGGAAGAGGAAACAAGCAACAATAGTCCGGACCCGGGTACAACGCCAGATACCGAACACTCTGAGATAATCGGCGGCTCCGCCACCAAAATAACACCTTCAGCCCACGTAATAATGGCCGTCATCGCTGTCGCCATTCTGGGAACGGGGATCCCCAGACTTGCCTGCCTACGGCCTGCGGCGTCGCTCAAGTGGGGACCCAGCATGGCCCAGCTTCATCAGCCCAAGCTCAAGACCCTCGCGAGGGGCCAAGCCTCGTGGGGCGGACGACAGGAACCTTCCTCAGGAGCAGCCTCGTCAGGCAGGCTCACGAGGAGGCGGAGAGATCAAGGCAGGGTACCTCACGAGGGTGCCCCGTGATGCAAGCAATGACGATCGAGACCAGGCGGGCGCCAGCCCACGCAGTGTCCTCATTTCCCCTTTGGTGCAAAGGAGGCAAGCACGGACCAAGGCATCATGCAAAGGTTACTGCTTCAGTGCAACAAGACCAAGACCAGTAGAGCGACAGGAAGGAGGCCATCGTGGAGCCCAGGATGGCGTCACCGTCAGAGCCTTTGGCAGCCGAAGACCAACTTTAGTCAGAATAAGTGTACTAGATGTTCCCCTTCACAATGGCCAATTGTTCGCGCCCTTCCCGCTCATTATTTGGGAAGAGGCCCAGGGCCTCCCTCTTTAAATAGAGCTAGCCACCACAGAGAGAGGGGGAGAAGGGAGGAGATCTGATAGAGCCCGAGCAGAGAGAGAGAGAGAGGTGATCGAACTCACCCAAGCAGTTCATCGCACCAACCCATGAACACCCCTCGCGAAGCTGTTCTTCCTTTGTACTGTTCATCATCAGCCCCTGAGGAAATCCACCACACCACACACTGGAGTAGGGTATTACGCCACATCGGTGGCCCGAACCAGTATAAACCTCGTGTCCCTTGTGTTGTTCATCATTCGTAGTTTAGATCCCTCGCTAACCATTCACGCATGAGCTGGTAGGGGAAAGATCTCCGCGCGCACCCCAGTGTTCGAACCTCAAGGGTCTTCCGGAACCCGAACTCCGACATTTGGCGCGCCAGCTAGGGGTGCGCCAGAATCTTCCTTCCGCTGGTCGTGTGTGATCTTCCGTCTTGTCCATGGCTGACGCTCGCCGAGCTCGCGCCGAGCGCCGGGCTGCTCGCGCCACTCGAGTCGCCCAGACGGCTCCCGTCGGCAGACACCCCCGTCGTTCCCCGTCGCCTCCCGCCAACGCCGCCACCGGCCCGGCGGGGAACGAGCAGCAGGCCTCGTCCCTGCATCCATCTGTGAGGCGAGAAGGCCGCACCGCTACTCCTTCGCTCTCCCCAGCTGGTTCTTTGTCCCGCACGCACCGCGCTCCCATGGAGGCCCGAGCCGCGCTCATCGCGGCAAACGAGCTCCTGCGCTACCGCCCCGTCGACGACGTCTACGAGGAGTGGCTCGTCCCTGCCGCAGGAGGCTCCCCCGCGCCGTCCCTCTCGCTGCCTCGCCCCGCACCACGCGCGGGAGGCAGGGAGCCGAAGGTGCCCCCGCCACCTCCTCCCCAAGAAGGCGCCTTGGCTCCAAGGCGCGTGGCCCCGGGCCGAGACCCTCCGCGTCCGGTGCCCGCGCACCAAGAAAGAAGCTGCCAGGAGATCCCTGATGTCTACTATGCAACCTTCTTCTTGTAGACGTTGTTGGGCCTGCAAATGCACAGGTTTGTAGGACAGTAGGAAATTTCCCTTAAGTGGATGACGTAAGGTTTATCAATCCGTAGGAGGCGTAGGTTGAAGATGGTCTCTCTCGAGCAACCCTGCAACCAAATAACAAAGAGTCTCTTGTGTCCCCAACACACCCAATACAATGGTAAATTGTATAGGTGCACTAGTTCGGTGAAGAGATGGTGATACAAGTGCAGTATGGATGGTAGATAAAGGTATTTGTAATCTGAAATAATAAAAACAGCAAGGTAACAAGTGATAAACGTGAGTGTAAACGGTATTGCCATGATAGGAAACAAGGCCTAGGGTTCATACTTTCACTAGTGCAAGTTCTCTCACCAATAATAACATAGATAAATCATATAACAAGCCCTGAACATGCAACAAAGAGTCACTCCAAAGCCACTAATAGCGGAGAACAAACGTAGAGATTATGGTAGGGTATGAAACCACCTCAAAGCTATTCTTTCGGATCAATCTATAAAAGAGTTCGTACTAGAATAACACCTTAAGACACGAATCAACCAAAACCCTAATGTCACCTAGATACTCCATTGTCACCTCAAGTATCCGTGGGCATGATTATACGATATGCATCACACAATCTCAGATTCATCCAACCAAGACAAAGTGCTTCAAAGAGTGCCCCAAAGTTTTTACCGATGAGTCAAGAAAACGTGTACCAACCCCTATGCATAGTTTCATGGGCGGAACTCGCAAGTTGGTCACCAAAACATATATCAAGTGGCACGTGATATCCCATTGTCACCACAGATAAACACGGCGAAACATACATCAAGTGTTCTCAAAGTAAAGACTCAATCCGATAAGATAACTTCAAAGGGGAAACTCAATTCATCACAAGAGAGTAGAGGGGGAGAAACATCATAAGATCCAACTACAATAGCAAAGCTTGGGATACATCAAGATCGTGCCATAGAGGGAGCACGAGAGAGAACACGAGAGAGACAGATCAAACACATAGCTACTGGTACATACCCTCAGCCCCGAGGGTGAACTACTCCCTCCTCGTCATGGATAGCGCCGGGATGATGAAGATGGCCACCGGTGATGGATTCTCCCTCCGGCAGGGTGCCAGAACGGCCTCCTGAGAGGTTTTTGGTGGCTACAGAGGCTTGCGGCGGCGGAACTCCTGATCTATCTTGATATTCGATGGTTTTAGGGTACGAGGGAATATATAGGCGAAAGAAGTCGGTCGGGAGGTGCTCGAGAGGCCCACGAGACAGGGGGCACGCCCCCTATCTCCTGGCCTCCTCGATTATCTTCTGACTTGATCTCCAAGTCTCCAGGATCATATTCTTCCCAAAAATAACGATGCCGAAGGTTTCATTCCGTTTGGACTCCGTTTGATATTCCTTTTCCTCGAAATACATAAACAGGCAATAAAACAGCAATATGGGCTGGGCCTCCGGTTAATAGGTTAGTCCCAAAAGTAATATAAAAGTGTATAATAAAGCCCATAATCATTCAAAACACATAGTAATATAGCATGGAATAATCAAAAATTATAGATACGTTGGAGACGTATCAAGCATCCCCAAGCTTAATTCCTGCTCGTCCTCGAGTAGGTAAATGATATAAAAGATAATTTTTGATGTGGAATGCTAGTTGGCATAATTTCATTGTAATTCTTCTTAATTGTGATATGAATATTCAGATCCGAAAGTTTGAAGACAAATGTTCATATTGACATAAAAATAATAATACTTCAAGCATACTAACAAAGCAATCATGTTTTCTCAAAATAACATGGCCAAAGAAAGTTATCCCTACAAAATCATATAGTCTGGCTATGCTCTATCTTCACCACACAAAGTATTTAAATCATGCACAATCCTGATGACAAGCCAAGCAATTGTTTCATACTTTTGACATTCTCAAACTTTTTCAATCTTCAAGCAATACATGAGCGTGAGCCATGGATATAGCACTGTATGTGGAATAGAATGGTGGTTATGGAGAAGACAAAAAGGGAGAAGATAGTCTCATATCAACTAGGCGTATCAACGGGCTATGGAGATGCCCATCAATAGATATTAATGTGAGTGAGTAGGGATTGCCATGCAACGGATGCACTAGAGCTATAAGTATATGAAAGCTCAACAAAAGAAACTAAGTGTGTGTGCATCCAACTCGCTTGCTCATGAGGACCAAGGGCATTTTGAGGAAGCCCATCATTGGAATATACAAGCCAAGTTCTATAATGAAAAATTCCCACTAGTATATGAAAGTGATATTATAGGAGACTCTCTAACATGAAGATCATGGTGCTATCTTGAAGCACAAGTGTGGAAAAAGAGATAGTAGCATTGTCCCTTCTCTCTTTTTCTCTCATTTTATTTTTTTTCTTTTTTTATTTATTTGGGCCTTTTCTCTTTTTCTTGGCCTCTTTTTTTCTCTTTTTTTTATTTTTCGTCCGGAGTCTCATCCCGACTTGTGGGGGAATCATAGTCTCCATCATCCTTTCCTCACTGGGACAATGCTCTAAAAATGATGATCATCACACTTTTATTTACTTACAACTCAAGAATTTCAACTCAGTACTTAGAACAGAATATAACTCTATATGAATGCCTTCGGCAGTGTACCGGGATATGCAATGAATCAAGAGTGACATTTATGAAAATTATGAAGGTGGCCTTGCCAAAAATACAATATCAACTACATGATCATGCAAAGAGCAATATGACAAAAGTAATGCGTGTCATATAAACTGGATGGTGGAAAGTTGCATGGCAATATATCCCGGAATGGCTATGGAAATGCCATAATAGGTAGGTATGGTGGCTGTTTTGAGGAAGATATATGGTGGGTGTATGATACCGGCGAAAAGTGCGCGGTATTAGAGAGGCTAGCAATGGTGGAAGGGTGAGAATGCTTATAATCCATGGACTCAACATTAGTCATGAAGAACTCATATACTTATTGCAAAAATCTACAAGTTATCAAAGCAAAGTATTACGCGCGTGCTCCTAGGGGGATAGATTGGTAGGAAATGACCATCGCTCGTCCCCGACCGCCACTCATAAGGAAGACAATCAATAAATAAATCATGCTCCAACATCATCACATAACGGTTCACCATACGTGCATGCTACGGGAATCACAAACTTTAACACAAGTATTTCTCAAATTCATAACTACCCAACTAGCATGACTCTAATATCACCATCTTCATATCTCAAAACAATCATCAAGCATCAAACTTCTCTTAGTATTCAACACAATCATAAGAAAGTTTTAACTATTTTTTAATACTTAGCATATTAAGATTATTTAAGCAAATTACCATGCTATTTAACACTCTCAAAATAATATAAGTGAAGCATGAGAGTTCATCTATTGCTTAAAAATAAAACCACTACCGTGCTCTAAAAGATATAAGTGAAGTACTAGAGCAAATGACAAACTACTCCGAAAGATATAAGTGAAGATCAATGAGTAGTCGAATAATTATACAACTATGTGAAGACTCTCCCATTTAATAATTTCAGATCTTGGTATTGTATCCAAACAGCAAGAAAAACAAAATAAAATGACATTGCAAGGATAGCACAACTCATGTGAAGAAGCAAAAACTTAGGCTCAACTGATACTAACCGATAGTTGTTGAAGAAGAAAGGTGGGATGCCTACCGGGGCATCCCCAAGCTTAGATTCTTGAGACTTCTTGAAATATTATCTTGGGGTGCCTTGGGCATACCCAAGCTTGAACTTTTGTGTCTCCTTAATTCCTCTCGTATCATGGTTTCTCTTTATTTATCAAAAGCTTCATTCACAACAAACTCAACAAGAACTTGTGAGATAGGTTAGTATAAACCAACGCAAAACCTTATCATTTTCTACTGTAACAAATCACTGACATTATTATTCAACATTGCATACTAAATTCCTCTGCATATTTAATACTCCTATCCTTAAATAGAATCATTAAACAAGCAAACATATATAACAGCAATCTGCCAAAACAGTACACTCTGTAAAGAATGCAAGAGTATCAATACTTCCCTGAATCCAAAAATTATGAACTAAAATTCCCACTGTAATAAATTTATCAGAGCTCAATATCCAAAAAGATTCAATTTTTGCAACAGAGGTAAACTTTCTGTTTTCAAACAACAACATGTATAGTAGCAAAATAAGCATGGCAAAGGCTATCCTTGACTTTTTTATTGGAACCAAAGATGCAAAACATTATTCTAAGTAACTGCAAGCAAAAACTAACAAGAGAAAATGACGCTCCAAGAAAAACACATATCATGTGGTGAATAAAAATATAGCTCCAAGTAAAGTTACCGATGAACGAAGATGAAAGAGGGGATGCCTTCCGGGGCATCCCCAAGATTAGGCTCTTGGTTATCCTTTAATATTACCTTGGGGTGCCTTGGGCATACCCAAGCTTAGGCTCTTGCCACTCCATATTCCATAGTCCATCGAATCATTACCCAAAACTTGAAAACTCCACAACACAAAACTCAACAGAAATCTAGTAAGCTCCGTTAGCGAAAGAAAACAAAACACCACTTCAAGGTACTGTAATGAACTCATTATTTATTTATATTGGTGTAATATCTACTGTATTCCAACTTCTCTATGGTTCATACCCAACGATACTACTCATAGATTCATCAAAATAAGCAAACAACACACGAAAAACAGAATCTGTCAAAAACAGAACAGTCTGTAGTAATCGGTAACTAACGCACACTTATGGAATTCCAAAAATTCTACCAAAATAGGAAGTCCTAGGCATTTTGTCTATTGATCTACATCAACAAGAATCAACGCAAAAGCACTTTTCTGTGATTTACTAAAAAAAATCTCGTGCGCGCAAAGTTTCTATTTTTCAGCAGAATCAAATTAACTATCACCATAGGTTATCCTATAGGTCTTACTTGGCACTTTATTGAAACAAAAGCTATAAAACATGATTAATACAGTAGCATAATCATGTGGACACACAAAAACAGTAAGGGTAAATTTTGGGTTGTCTCCCAACAAGCGCTTTTCTTTAATGCCTTTCTAGCTAGGCATGATGATGACAATGATGCTCACATAAGAGATAAGAATTGAAACATAACGAGAGCATCATGAAGCATATGACTAGCACATTTAAGTCTAACCCACTTCCTATGAATAGGGATTTTGTGAGCAAACAACTTATGGGAACAATAATCAACTAGCATAGGAAGGTAAAATAAGCATAGCTTCAAGATTTTAAGCACATAGAGAGGAAACTTGATATTATTGCAATTCCTACAAGAATATGTTCCTCCCTCACAATAATTTTCAGTAGCATCATGAATGAATTCAACAATATAACCAGCACCTAAAGCATTCTTTTCATGAACTACTTGCATATAAATTTTACTACTGTCCACATAAGCAAAATTCTTCTCATGAAAAATAGTGGGAGCAAACTCAACAAAATAACTATCATATGATTGAGGATTAAGATCAAAATGACAAGTTTCATGGTTATCATTTTTATTTAAAGCATACGTGTCATCACAATAATTATCATAGATAGGAGGAATGCTTTCATCATAGTAAATTTGCTCATCAAAGCTTGGGGGACAAAAAATATCATCTTCATCAAACGTAGCTTCCCCAAGCTTGTGGCTTTGCATATCATTAGCATCATGGATATTCAAGGAATTCAAACGAAAAACATTGCAATCATGCTCATCGTACAAAGATCTAGTACCAAACATTCTAATGCATTCTTCTTCTAGCACTTGAGCACAATTTTCCTTTCCATCAAACTCACGAAAGATATTAAAAAGATGAAGCGTATGAGACAAACTTAACTCCATTTTTTTGTAATTTTCTTTTATAAACTAAACTAGTGATAAAACAAGAAACAAAAAGATTCGATTGCAAGATCTAAAGATATACCTTCAAGCACTCACCTCCCAGGCAACGGCGCCAGAAAAGAGCTTGATGTCTACTACGCAACCTTCATCTTGTAGACGTTGTTGGGCCTGCAAGTGCACATGTTTGTAGGACAGTAGCAAATTTCCCTCAAGTGGATGACCTAAGGTTTATCAATCCGTAGGAGGCGTAGGTTGAAGATGGTCTCTCTTGAGCAACCCTGCAACCAAATAACAAAGAGTCTCTTGTGTCCCCAACACACCCAATACAATGGTAAATTGTATAGGTGCACTAGTTCGGTGAAGAGATGGTGATATAAGTGCAATATGGATGGTAGATAAAGGTATTTGTAATCTGAAATAATAAAAACAGCAAGGTAACAAGTGATAAACGTGAGCGTAAACGGTATTGCAATGATAGGAAACAAGGCCTAGGGTTCATACTTTCACTAGTGCAAGTTCTCTCAACAATAATAACATAGATAGATCATATAACAAGCCCTCAACATGCAACAAAGAGTCACTCCAATGCCACTAATAGCGGAGAACAAACATAGAGATTATGGTAGGGTACGAAACCACCTCAAAGCTATTCTTTCGGATCAATCTCTAAAAGAGTTCGTACTGGAATAACACCTTAAGACACAAATCAACCAAAACCCTAATGTCACCTAGATACTCCATTGTCACCTCAAGTATCCGTGGGCATGATTATACGATATGCATCACACAATCTCAGATTCATCCAACCAACAGAAAGTGCTTCAAAGAGTGCCCCAAAGTTTTTATCGAAGAGTCAAGAAAACGTGTGCCAACCCCTATGCATAGGTTCATGGGCGGAACCCGCAAGTTGGTCACCAAAACATACATCAAGTGGCACGTGATATCCCATTGTCACCACAAATAAACACGGCAAGAGATACATCAAGTGTTCTCAAAGTAAAGACTCAATCCGATAAGATAACTTGAAAGGGGAAACTCAATTCATCACAAGAGAGTAGAGGGGGAGAAACATCATAAGATCCAACTACAATAGCAAAGCTCGGGATACATCAAGATCGTGCCATAGAGAGAACACGAGAGAGAACACGAGAGAGAGAGAGAGATCAAACACATATCTACTGGTACATACCCTCAGCCCTGAGGGTGAACTACTCCATCCTCGTCATGGATAGCGCCGGGATGATGAAGATGGCCACGGGTGATGGATGAACGGGCTCCGGGAGGTTTTTGGTGGCTACAGAGGCTTGCGGCGGCGGAACTCCCGATCTATCTTGATATTCGATGGTTTTAGGGTCCGTACATATATAGGCGAAAGAAGTCGGTCGGGAGGTGCTCGAGGGGCCCACGAGACAGGGGGGCGCGCCCAGTAGGGGGCGCGCCCCCCTATCTCCTTGCCTCCTCGAGTATCTTCTAACTTGATCTCCAAGTCTCCAGGATCATATTCTTCCCAAAAATAACGATGCCGAAGGTTCCATTACATTTTGACTCCGTTTGATATTCCTTTTTGTCGACATACTGAAACAGGCAATAAAACAGCAATATGGGCTGGGCCTCCGATTAATAGGTTAGTCCCAAAAGTAATATAAAAGTGTATAATTAAGCCCGTAATCATTCAAAACACATAGTAATATAGCATGGAACAATCAAAAATTATAGATACGTTGAAGATGTATCAATCCCTCGTCCCCAAGAAGGTGCTCGCGTGCTCCCAGCACCGGAGCGCCGCGATCACGCTCCAGCGCCACCGCGTCAAGACCCTGCGCTGCTCGAGGCAGCGATGCGCGGGAACCCTCAAGAGCAAGCTCCGCATCAGCAGATAGCCCCGGTGGCCACTGTAGGCTGCCGCGCCTTCACCGCCGAGCTACGCAGCGTCGCGTGGCCCGACAAGTTCAAGCCGGACCTGCCTCCTCGCTACGACGGCACCGCCGACCCCGCGGAGTTCCTTCAGCTCTACGAGCTGGGCATCGAAGCCGCCAACGGGGACGAAAAGGTCATGGCGAATTGGTTCCCCATGGCGCTGAAGGACGGAGCCCGAACCTGGCTCCTGAACCTGGCTCCCGGCACGATCTCCTCCTAGGACGAGATGCGGACCCGCTCCAACGCCAACTTCCAAGGCACTCGCAACCTCAAGCAGCAGCCAGGAGAGACCCTGCAGAAGTACATCCAGCGCTTCAAAAACGCCCGCCTCAAAATCCCCAAGATGACTGAGGAAGCCATCATCTCAGCCTTCTCCGATGGCGTGTGTGACGTCAATATGAAGGAGGAGCTAGCAATGCATGAAGACCTGTGCACATCCCTGGAGCTGTTCAACTTGGCGACCAAATGCGCCAGGGCTGAGGAAGGGCGCCTCTCCCTCCTCGAGCTTCCAGCTGCCGATCCAGAAGAGAAGAAGCCCAAGGCCAAGGACGTGAAGCGCAAGGGGGCTGCCATGCTCGCGGCAGAACCAGACACCAAGCGAGGCAGGGATCAGCCCGAGTCATCCAAGGGCAGCCGGTACTGCGTGTACCACGACCTCCACACCCACAACACCAACGAATGCCAGGAGCTCAGGGCCGTACGAGAAGGGCGTATCGGCCGACGCCCCGAGCGCAACAATCGGGGCTACGTCCGAGGAGGAGGAAGAGGCGCAGGACGCTGGGAAGACCGTGGCCCTCGCCAAGGATGGCGTGACAGACCTCGCGAGGACCGTTGGCAGGACCAGCCTCGGGAGGGAGGTTGGAGAGACCAACCTCGCGAGGATCGCCCTCAAGGCAACGCAGGGCTCCCACCTCTGCCGCAGCCGCTGAGGAGGTACGAAGACATCATCAGGACGAGGGGGCTGGGGGCTTCCAGGAGCCGCGCGCGATCTCTTGCATCCTGGGTGGCGCTCAGGCCCCAGCCTCTCAGCGCATCATCAAGCAGTTTGCTCGCGAGGTGAATGCAGTCCTCCCGTGCCGAGGCCACGCGCCCTCTCGGTGGTCGTGTAAATGCGCTATCACGCTCAGCTCAGCGGATCAGCTCAAGTGCGCGGTAACGGCAAGAGTCCTCCCCATGCTTTGCTCACCAGTCATCAGCAATGTGCAAGTCACCAGGACCCTCATCGACGGCGGAGCAGGACTCAATGTCCTATCTGTCGAAACATTCAACGATCTCCAAGTTCCATACGATTAGCTTCAGCCGACCAAGCCCTTCTCAGGAGTCACCGATGGCTCCACCGTCCCGATAGGGCAAGTTCACCTCCCCGTCACCTTTGGGCAGCACAACAACTACCGCACTGAGCTCATTGACTTCGATGTCGCCCACATTCGCCTGCCATACAATGCCATCCTCGGGTACCTAGCTTTGGCCAAGTTCATGGCAGTGACTCACCATGGCTACAATGTCCTCAAGATGCCAGGAAGCAGAGGAGTAATCACAGTGCCTTGTGAGGAAAGGGATGCAGTGTGCTCTCTTGAGCGTGCCTTCCAAGCCGCAGCAATCAAAGACCCAGATCACAGGAGCGGGAGACTTCCCGAGGGGATCCCTAAGAAGAAGAAGGCTTCGCCTGGTCCAAGCCCTCGTGGGGCAGGCACCTCTGGAGGCGTGGCAATAGGACCCGTGCCCGTTCAAGGGGCGCCACCCTCTATCACATAGGGAGGCGCGCTCGGCGCCCTCCTCAGGCAGGGCTCGGGGGCTCTTTCATGGCGAGCCACCGACCTAGCCGGGGTCACGAGGGAGGCGCTCGAGCACCGCCTGGAAGCGTCTTCAAGGCACGTTTCCCCCAGGAAGGTATGAGGGAAGGAGGGCCAAACCCTCAGGAGTTCATTGCGAGGAACACCCAGGAGCTACAGGAGTCAAGAGTCATGCGCGGCTACCGCCGCCTGCCCGCCGTGGCCCCACATCCAGGCAAGGATGGTGGGCTGCGAATCTGCATCGACATACCAGGGCTCAACCAGGCCGCGTCTCAGGAGCGCCTCTGGCCCTCACGCGTGGGACGTTGCGAGGTTCCGCCTCACAGCTACGTTCGCATGCCTTTCGGCCTGCCGAACACGGTCGCCGCCCATCAGTGCCTGCTGAGGTCCGCTCTGGAAGCTCAGGAGGTCAAGCAACGCGCGGTCCTGGCAGAGATGGTGATGGCTCTCGAGGAACCCCCCGTACCCCCGGAGCCTCCCGAGGCTCCAGGTCCGGAGGTCTCGTGAGGGCCGGCTTCCTCATTGCGCGTCATCCGCTAACTCAACGTCCCGCCATCTCCGACCTTATCAGGTGACACCTTTCCAAGTTCCGTTTCAGCTGGGAGCGCCCCTCGGGCTGCATCATTCCCAGGCCGCGTGGGTCCGTCCCTGCGGCATGTATCCGTTTTGCTATGTTCTTTACTTACCTTGTTGGGGGCGCCCCTCGGGCTGCATTATCCCCAAGCTGCTCGGGCCAGACCCAGTGGCGTATGCTTTCTCCGCACCTATCTAAATGGATTTGCTCCTTCGCGCTTAACCTCATTCACGCAATTATTGCCTCCTACTTGTCGCGGGCCTCTCCGCCGTAATGCAAAGCGCTTGCACGTTAAAAGGGGGGTACCTGAGCATCACGACTCATGGGCTCTTACTGGCTCTCCAGCCCTCACTCCCTGGCCTTGACCCACGGCATCGCGACCTGTCATACCAGCGGCGGCTGAGCTCGCTCGAGGGCCGAGACCTGAGGACGTAGAGCATTTGCATTCTAACCCTGCAGGAACACACCAATGATAAAGGCCCAGAGCCAGGCGCAACCCGCCTCGAGGTAGGGCCCCGTGAGTCCCGCGCTGGCTCAAGGGTGCCCAGATACACCTATCCTAGCCCTACCGTGCCGGCCACGTGTCAGGGAGGGGCTGTACACGCCCCGGGGGCTCCTCCCGGAGGGGAGCCCCCTGCCACGAACCAGTGGAAGCACCATGCTCCACGCTAGCTGACGACACTGCCGAGGAGCGGCTATGCCCGTACACATACGGAAGCGCTATGCTCCATGCTGGTGATAAACAACTGAGGGCGGCTCACAACCGTATCAACCTCAGGGAGCCCAGAGCTCAGTGTTTGGTGCCATCGCAACGCCTCCCCTTGGGAGTGCCGCGCGAGGGGGCTGGACATGGGGGATGCACCCGGGCCACGCCCGAATGTACGCCACCCAGCCAGGTCCCTCGGACCTGGTCGTCGCGCGCCTCCCCGAGCGAAGCCAAGGTATGAAAATTCGTTTGAACGTCAAGGGGGACTCCTGAGAATCGCGTCTCAGGAGCCTAACTGGTCACGTAGCCCCTCACTCCTTGGTCCAGTCCTAGGTCTCCGGTCGGGGCTAACGGCGGTTGAGGTATGCGCGGGGCCGGGCCCTGCCGACGTAGAATGACCAATCCACTCCTATGCCTCCTGTCCCTACTCGCGGTTCGTGCGTCATGGGGTATTCCTGAGCATCGTGACTCAGGAGCCTAACTTGCCACGTAGCCCCTCACTCCTTGGTCCCGTCCTAGGTCTCCGGTCGGGGCTAACGGCGGCTGAGGTATGCGCGTGGTCGGGCCCTGCCGACGTAGAACACACACAAGTAGGAGGGAAGAATGCAAATTCAAAGCAGATATTACAAGCCATAAGTCGTTTCACAACGCCAAACACAAGTTTAAACGCCTCCACGAGGCATGGTGCATGTTGCAGGAATTAAAAACAGAGCGAATGCTGCGAAGGGATCACTCTCCTGTGGCGCCCCCACCTCCCGAGGCCGCGGAGCTGGCGGCACGACGCCCAGGCAAGGTGTTGAAGGCGCGAAACTTCCCCAGCAGGGCCTCGGCTCGGCCTTTCACGACCTCGGCAGCGGTAGCGGCAAGGTCGCCGCTCACGGGCTCCAGCAGGCCGTCAAGGTCGACGCTGGGGTCGCGAAGGAAGACGTGGCTGAGGATACGCGTCAGCGCTGCAGAAGACAGGGCGCACGCCTCGGCCTTGGCCGTGGGGCCAAGGCCGTCCGCGACATCTTCAAGTGCTCGGAACAAGAAAGGAAGCAGCTCGGCCGGGCCGTCCTCTGCACCAGCCAACGGCTTCTCCAGGCCACCCGCGTAGAGCGTCTTCAACGCGGCGCGAGCCTTCTCCTCCAACTTGGCGAAGGCCACCCGATCCTCAGCCAGGATCTTTGCCTTCCTGTCGAGCTCGATCCTCTCCGCTTTCAGCGACTATTCCAGCGTCTCCAACCGGCCACGGCAGCCATCAAGCTCGGCGTCCCGGTCCCTGACGGCGGCCTCCCGAGCCTCCATATCCTTCTCCTTCCCTTGACGGCCGCAGACCTCCATGGCGAGCTCGTCGCGCAGGCTTTGCAGCTCGACCTCCAGCGCCTTGCAGCGGTCCCGGGCATCCGCGGCGTCGCCCAGGGCAGCATCGCGTGCGGCGCTAGCCTGGCAGGCAGCTTGTTTCTCCCCATGGGAGGACGACGCGGCTTGGCTCAGTGCCGCTCGGACGGAGGCGGCAGAGCGGGCCCAGCCAGAAGCCAGCTCCAAGCGGCCGGCCACTAGACAGGGATCAGTGTTCTGGAGATCCTCTTGCAGCTGGCTCAGCTCGCCGGCAGCCTGACCCAGGATGGCCGAGGGATCAGAAGGGGCTGAAGCCGGTGGAGCAGGTGTAGAAGACGGCAGCGTGATCACGGCTTGGGAAGGAGGAGCCCCCTGGGCCTTGGGCACCTCACCGACAACGTCAAGCGCAGGCACCTCCAGAGTCAGCGAGGCCACAGGGGCTGACTCGTCACCAGAGTGCCCCTGCTGGGCTCGCAAGGATGACCGGGCAGGGGAGGCGTGAGCTTCGCTGCCTCCTTTCCCCGCAGACGGAGCTGCAACCCCGGCAGGCGAGCCCGCCTCAAGTAGGGCCGCAGAAGCCCCCCTCGGCCTTTTGCTGCAGGTGCCGACCTGGTCAAGGGAATACAGACGTCAAGGCCCGGTGGCAGAAGCCAAGAAAAACACGGATCGAGAACATACTAGTCGCTGTCCGCGGGCTCAAGCAGCCTCCGGCCGAACTTGAAGCTTGAAAGCCTGTAGCTAGGGTCAGCCTTGGGAGGCCCGAAAGCTGCGGGCGCGTCGGGAAGGCCGGAGCTGGCCTCAGACTGCCCCGGAATCAGAACGGACCCCAGGGGAACCAGCCCTGACATGCCCTTCCTTGGAACCAGGGGAGAATCCTCCCCTCCTCGCCTGGCACCGGCCTCGTTGTCGTCCGGCATGGAGCGAAGGGCGCGGGACCTGCGCCGAGGGAAGGAATCCCCCGACTCCTCGCCAGTCGCCTCGAAGTCAGACTCTTCTTCCTCCTCACTCCTGCTGGAGTTGCTGGAGGAAAGGTTCACCGTCGCCAACATCGCCAGATCCTCGGGAGCCCCGGCGGGCACCAGCCCCTCACCATTGGAGGTGGGCATGGCGCTCACCACTTGCTCCCAGTTGTCGCGAAGGAACAGGGGGACGGGAGCGCCCTCCGGCTTCGCCACGTCTCCCCCGACCAAGGAATGGAGAGCCGCGGCCAGATCTTCGTTAGATAGGGCCTTGGAGGTCAGGCGAAGGGCGTCGCCTGCCTCCCCAAGCCTCCACAGCGGAAGCAAATGCTCCCGGAGCGGAGCCACCCGGTGTTCCAGGAACTCCCTCAGGAGCGTGGCCCCGGTCAGCTTTGCCGCCCCCAAGCTGCCTGGCCTCAGGTCCGCGTCTATCCTCTTCAGCAACATCTTCGCACGAGAGTCGACGAGCTCCATGCATCGACTGTCTCGGGCTGCCCCGACAGCAGCGTCAGTCGAGGGTGGATGCGCGCGACATCCACCATGACCCACTTGCTCCTGAAGCCTTCGATCCTCTTCCCGGGCTTGGAGATGGAGTTGGAACTGGAGTATGAGACAAAGCTCGTGCATGCAGTAATAGAGCCACGAGAGACCCGGTGGTAAAAGTAATGGCGCAGCAAAGCCACCGAGGGCTTTATCCCCACATGAGCCTCGCAATAGTAGGCGAAAATCGCCAGGAGAAGAATAGAGTTGGGGTGGAGATGCACAGCTTGCAAGTTGTATTGGTAGAGAACAACAAAGAAGAACTCGGAAAAAGGAGGGACCAGACCGGCGATAATGGCGCTCACAAAGAACGGGTAGAAGGTGCTCCCCTGGCCTTCAGGTTGGTCGGAGCCGGCCTTGAGCACAGTCGCTCCCTTGTCGCCGTGCGCCACCGTCCTCTGGCGCACAAGGACGAGATTCTTCGCCGACACAGTCGGAGGATCCAGAGCCAGGAGGTATCAGGCCTCAGTCGGGGTCTTGCGAGGCGCCATGGCTTGCAGGACGGGAAGGATTGAGGTAGATCTAGAGGATTTCGGAAGCAAGGAGGAGAAGGGCGAGAAAGGGGATCTGGAGCAAGGCGAGCAAGAAGCACCAAGCCTGGCCCGGGCCTCCTTTTTGTCAGAAGGACGGTTGCTGAGGCGTTGTGGGGAGCGGAGACGCCACGACCAACCAATCGCCACGCGGCGCCCAGGGCCGCAGGCTGTTGGGGCCCGCAGCGCTTTGCACTTTCCCCTTCGCTTCTCTGCTGAGCCAAGTCCGGGTGCGCCTTGCGCCCGGGGGCTACTGTCAGCGTTCTGGGAACGGGGGTCCCCAGACTTGCCTGCCTACGGCCTGCGGCGTGGCTCAAGTTGGGGCCCAGCATGGCCCAGCTTCATCAGCCCAAGCTCAAGACCCTCGCGAGGGGCCAAGCCTCGTGGGGCGGACGACAAGAACCTTCCTCAGGAGCAGCCTCGTCAGGCAGGCTCACGAGGAGGCGGAGAGATCAAGGCAGGGTACCTCACGAGGGTGCCCCGTGACGCAAGCCACGACGATCGAGACCAGGCGGGTGCCAGGCGCCAGCCCGCGTAGTGTCCTCATTCCCCCTTTGGTGCAGAGGAGGCAAGCACAGGCCAAGGCATCAGGCAAAGGTTACCGCTTCGGTGCAACAAGACCAAGACCAGCCGAGCGACAGGAAGGAGGTCATCGTGGAGCCTAGGACGGCGTCACCGTCAGAGCCTTTGGCAGCCGAAGACCAACTTTAGTCAGGATAAGTGTACTAGATGTTCCCCTTCACAATGGCCAATTGTTGGCGCCCTTCCCGCTCATTATTTGGGAAGAGGCCTAGGGGCTCCCTCTATAAATAGAGCTAGCCACCACAGAGAGAGGGGGAGAAGGGAGGAGATCTGATAGAGCCCGAGTAGAGAGAGAGAGGAGATCGAACTCACTCAAGCAGTTCATCGCACCATCCCAGGAACACCCCTTGCGAGGTTGCTCTTCCTTTGTACTGATCATCATCAGCCCCTGAGGCAATCCACCACACCACACACTGGAGTAGGGTATTACACCACATCGGTGGCCCGAACCAGTATAAACCTCGTGTCCCTTGTGTTGTTCATCGTTCGTAGTTTATATCCCTCGCTAACCATTCATGCATGAGCTGGTTGGGGAAAGATCTCCGCGCGTACCCCAGTGTTCGAACCTCAAGGGTCTGCCGGAACCCGAAATCCGACAATCGCCCCATGGACTGAACCATTCCTGGCCTACCTAACCAGGCAGGAACTTCCCAAGGACCAAAATGAGGCACGCTGCATTGTGCAACGATCTAAAGCCTACAAGGTCCAGGAGGGAGAGCTCTATAGGAAAAGCACTACCGGAGTCCTTCAAAGGTGCATCTCCGAAGAGGAAGGGCGGAAGCTTCTGGCAGAAATTCACGCCGGACTCGGTGGCCACCACGCCGCAGCCCGGGTCCTCATAAGTAAGGCCTTCCATACAGGATTTTATTGGCCGACGGCCCGAGCAGACGCACAGGACTTGGTCCAACGCCGCGTCGGTTTCCAGCTCTTTGCAAACCAAAGCCATATGCCACCCGTTGCCCTACAAACAATCCCCATTACCTGGCCTTTTGCGGTCTGGGGGCTGGACATGGTTGGACCCCTTAAAGGGGGAACCCACAAGAGAAAATATTTACTGGTAATGGTGGATAAATTCACCAAATGGATAGAAGCCTAACCTATTAAAACGGCCGAATCCGGACCAGTGATAGACTTTATATCCGGGGTTGTACACTGCTATGGTGTCCCCCATAGCATCATCACTGCCAACGGCACGAACTTCACAGCCGACGAGGTGAAAATATGGTGCAGCAACATGGGCATCAAGCTCGATTACGCTTCTGTCTATCATCCACAAACAAACGGTCAAGTCGAACGAGCAAATGGTCTTATCATGAGCGGCATCAAACCCAGATTAGTGCAGTCCTTAAAGGAATCTAACACAAACTTGGTAGAGGAGCTCGACTCCGTACTCTGGGGGCTGCGGACCATGCCGAATCGCACTACCGGATACACACCATTCTTTATGGTGTACGGCGCAGAGGCGGTTCTGCCCTGCGACATAATTCATGACTCACCTCCAGTGCGCAGGTATGAAGAGAGAGAGGCCGAGCTCGATCGGCAGGACAGTTTGGACGTCCTCGAGGAGGAGCGTGACATGGCAAAAGCTCGTTCCGCATTCTACCAGCAACAGGCTAGAAGATACCAAAGCAGAGAAGTACGGGCCAAAACTTATAACGTTGGCGAACTCGTTCTACGCCTACCGGAAAACAAAAAGGACAAGCTCAAGCCCAAATGGGAGGGTCCCTTCATTATTCACCAGGTCTTAACCGGCGGAGCATACCGTCTGCGGGATGCATCGGACAACCGCCTCGAGCCAAATCCATGGAACGCAGCGAGACTCCGAAGATTCTATGCCTAGTGCCGGACTCCGTGTTCGTCTCCTTACCTATGTCAAATTTTTATACATTTGTTATCTATCTTTTCTTTCTTTCTTTCTTCCCCTTTTCTTTCGAGGCCTTGAAGGGCTAACATATGTTTTGACTACACAATCTTGATGCGCCAGCCACGCTCATTATACCTGGGGGCTTCCTATACAGAAGCTTAAATATTTTATGGGCTTCATGCCCCGCACATGTGTTATTCTTCCTCATGTGCCTTTTTTCGCCACTATATGCATCGATATGACTTAAGTTTTGGCCAAGCTGGGTTGCCTGGCTCTTGTATTTATGCCATACGTTCCCGTTAATTCGGCTAGGGCATAAGGGGAGCACCTCTGCAATTGTTACTGCCGGGTCAGCCGGATGTGTACCTCAGACTGGGTGAAGCTGAAAGCAAGCGCTCTTAAGGGAATATTCGGTCGGTGAATAAAAGATGAGTTTTTGTTTTTTCCACTTGCCCCCAGATGTTTTCGCCCGCGTCTCTTCTCGCAGTTCGGACATGCACATTAGGGCATGCGTACCCAGGGAAAGGAACCCTTAATGGAACTATTCTCCCTGGAAGATGTTTCTTACTACCCATGTAATATAACATAACTAGTTGGGTACTTGTCTGTTCAAGCACTTATGACCCCTACGCCTGGTTTCCATGCATACCCTGGTTTTTACATAACTGCGCTGGTATTCGGATACACTCCGGACCCGATGGTCCAGAGGTTGAAGCGAAAAGGTCCGCCATGACAAATGATTTACAATCCAGCTAGAGACATTCGACATGTCATTCAAATTACATAGTCACTTAGACTGATTAAATTCTTCTTCTATGCCATCCAACAGGTTGTCTAGCCTACAATCCTATTGGGAATACTTGGCGGCTAACTCTACTTGGTGATACACCAAACTAACAGGGATTTCTTTCCCATCGGGCCCCACAGGTCCGACCTCGGCCATGTGGTTTGGGTCAGCCTTGGTATACCGCGTCTTCACCATGGCCCAGGCTTCCCTGGCACCTTGACGGCAGGCCGATATATTCCATAATTGGAAGCGCCGCCATGCTCCCTTGAGATTCTCTGCAAGTCCTCCAAGGCCTTCGGGAAGGGAGACAGATGGCCACAAGGCCTGGGCAATACCTTGCATCACCTGCCGAACTTGTTCATGCAGTTGGGAGAGCTCTGGTAGAAGATCACCCGTATACCAGGGCATCTCGTTCGCGGGATGACCTGTCAGCATACCTGCAGACATAACTCTATTAGTGGGCTTCCTTGCCGAACTCTTTTTGAAGTTCGTTCAAGCACTTACTGAAAATGTCACGTCGAAGCCGCTTGTTCTCCTTCATGGAGTCTGACAGCTGGGTGCGAACATCCTTTAGTTCCACGCTCAGCAGGGTATTGGCATCTTGGAGATTGTTTTTCTCCTGCCTAACCTTTGTAAGAACACGCTCGCCAGCCTTTAGCCGCCGTATGACATGTTGCTCAGCCGGATTCACTCTGGGGTCATCTGCAATATTTATTGTCAGAATCGCATGCATGCTGCATCCTATATGGTGCGTGTCATTCTTTAAAACAGGTGTTACCAGAGGGGGCCTTCTCGGACTCCTTCAATGCGGCCACTGCGGCCTGTAGCTGGGCCTTGCACTCTTCCAGCTCTTGAGACAATTGGGTATTCTTCTCTGTTAGAACCTGCACATATAATGATCCTTAAATCAGTTGTGCCAATTGTTTCAAGTCTCGGTAGCTACTGATGTATATAATCATCAAATTCTCTTACCCGTATATCCTTTACATACTGGTCCGTGGCTCTGGCAAGACCATTTTGAGCAGCACGGATGTACGTGTCTCCCGAATTGAAGGCATAAAATGCCTCTTGGGAGAAACAAGCGTCACGGAGTACGGCCCGGCGGCGCCTGTGATTCATGGCGCTCTCCACTTCGGAATTTATAGCGAAGATTTTATCCGCATCCTCTGTAGAAGGAACGTCCGACGCGTGCCCCGCCTCCGTCTCCGGCCCTGGAGCCCGACTGGTGGGGACGTGATCGGCAACTTCTCCGGATATAGTCCAGCGAGTATTTTTCCTTCTGGGAAACATGGGTGTTATTATGTTTTCAAAGACAAACCCAAGGAGCGAGGTTTTATGTCATACCTCTCCGCCGGTGTCTCAATCCGATCCGCTTTTCTTTTCAGCCTGCCGGGCCTCGGTACCCCTTGCTGGTAACTTGCCACGGGCTCGGCATGGCGTCCGGAGGACCTTCCCTGTAAGACACCGTGCAAATACGGAAGGTAAGGTGCATGGAAAGGAATACTACTCAAAGGTCGGGCCCCTGGTCTCACTTACCTGCGAGGCAGGGAGTAGCCCCGGATAGTCGGTTGTAATAGCCACCATGGCCCCATCACGGCTTGATTGATAAAATGTCCTATCGATTTGCTCCACGAATATGTCCGGATCCTCCTGAAGACCGGGGTCGAGTGACCGTTCAGGTTCCTCTGGTTGTGGAGGTGGGCTATTTATCTCCCTTACTGCCTTACGCAGCTCATGCGGTGAACGGGCAAAGTAAGACATTTATTGTGGAAATGCGGAAGGGAAGGGCATGAAAAGTGGCAGCTTACCCAGCTCGGAGGATTGTACATGGAGAATCCATCCGGCGGTTTGATGCGGAGGAACTCCTCTTCCTCTCCCTTGTACAGACCGGACAGAGTTTTTGCCAAAGCGGCAACGGAGTCCGGCCCCTTATGGCCGCAGCGGGTGGCATCTCTTCCCCTTTAAAGTCCCACATTGGGCGGCCTCGGTATTGAAGCGGTAGCACCCCTCGCATAATGCATATTGACATAACTTCAGTTGTAGTCAGTCCTGATAGAGCCAGCACCTTTATCCGGCTCATTAGGTAAGAAACGTCTCTATCGTCTTCCTCCTGAGGGCTCCTTGGTCGCCAGCTTAGGTGTTTCTTCAGAGGAGCATTATTAAACTCAAGAAGGCCGATCCGAATAGGATCCGGAAGAGGGACGTCCTCTATATAGAACCACTCTGAAGGCCAGTCTTCGGATGCCTTCTTCGGGGTGCCGGACAGGTATCCGGTCCCGGCGATGCGCCATATTTCGGCTCCGCCCACTTGAAACAGTGACCCCTCCTGTGTACGGGGTACGGGGCAGAATTGCCTCTTCCATAGCTCGAAGTGAGCTTCGCAGCCCAGAAACGGTTCGCAAAGAGCGACATAGCCAGCAATGTGCAATATGGAGGCAGGAGAGAAATTATGCAGCTGGAGGTCGTAGAACTCCAGGAGCCCTGGAGGAACGGGTGGATTGGAAATCCCAGTCCCCTTAATAAATAAGGGACAAGGCATACCCGTTCCCCTTTGGAGGGATTGGGGAAGCTCTCTGCTTGTTCTCCGCCATTATAGGTGGCAAGCCCGGCTCGAACGGGGACCATATACGCTGGGGGGAGAAATCCCTGGGTCTATAGCCTCACTAGTTGGCTATGCGGGGCGGAACACTTCTTCCAATCACCGGTCTTAGGGCTACGGGGGCGAGAGGAGGAGCTGCGGTGACTGGCCATGTTGGAATGGATTTTTTCCAGGCGTGTTCCGATGGATACTCGCTGTGGGAGGATGGTATGATATGGATCTGTGAATCCCCGTCTCTTTAATAGGCGATTTGCCTACATGGCTAGGGTGGCAATTGTAAAAATGCCCCGGCTTCTCGCGTTCGCTCGACGCGTGGAGGATCTCCATTATTGGGCGCAGAAGCCAAGGAGTGCAACATTTATGGGAAGCCGGACACTATTCAAACAAGTATTCAGAATTTGGAGAAGAACCCGCCTTGCAATGCCGAAGACAATCTGCGTGCCAGACTCATCATCATTGAAGCCTGGTTCAGGGGCTACTGAGGGAGTCCTGGATTAGGGGGTATCCGGACAGCCGGACTATATCCTTTGGCCGGACTGTTGGACTATGAATATACAAGACTGAAGACTTTGCCTCGTGTCCGGATGGGACTCTCTTGGCGTGCAAGGCAAGCTTGGCGATACAGATATGTAGATCTCCTTCTGTTGTAACTGACTCTGTGTAACCCTAGCCCCCTCCGGTGTCTATATAAACCGGCGGGTTTAGTCCGTAGAACAACAACAATCATACCATAGGCTAGCTTCTAGGGTTTAGCTTCTACGATCTCGTGGTAGATCAACTCTTATAATACTCATATTCATCAAGATCAATCAAGCAGGAAGTAGTGAAGGAAATATGCCCTAGAGGCAATAATAAAGTTATTATTTATTTCCTTATACCATGATAAATGTTTATTATTCATGCTAGAATTGTATTAACCGGAAACATAATACATGTGTGAATACATAGACAAACAGATAGTCACTAGTATGCCTCTACTAGACTAGCTCATTAATCAAAGATGGTTGTGTTTCCTAACCATAGACATGTGTTGTCATTTGATTAATGGGATCACCTCATTAGGAGAATGATGTGATTGACATGACCCATTCCGTTAGCTTAGCACTTGATCGCTTAGTATATTGCTAATGCTTTCTTCATGACCTATACATGTTCCTGTAACTATGAGATTATGCAACTCCGCCACGGAGGGACACTTTGGTACTACCAAACGTCCACAACGAATCGGGTGATTATAAAGGAGTACTACAGGTGTCTCCAAAGGTACTTGTTGGGTTGGCGTATTTCGAGATTAGGTTTTGTCACTCCGATTGTCGGAGAGGTATCTTTGGGCCTTCTCGGTAATACACATCACATAAGCCTTGCAAGCATTACAACTAATGAGTTAGTTGTGAGATGATGTATTACGGAACGAGTAAAGAGACTTACCGTAACTAGATTGAACTAGGTATTGGATACCGACGATCGAATCTCGGGTAAGTAACATACCGATGACAAAGGAACAACGATGTCGTTATGCGGTTTGACCGATAAAGATCTTCGTAGAATATGTAGGAACCAATATGGGCATCCAGGTTCCGCTATTGGTTATTGACCGAGAATGGTTCTAGGTCATGTCTACATAGTTCTCGAACCCGTAGGGTCCGCACGCTTAACGTTTCGATGACAGTTCATTATGAGTTTATAAGTTTTGATGTACCGAAGGTTGTTCGGAGTCCCGGATGTGATCACGGACATGACGAGGAGTCTCGAAATGGTCGAGACATAAAGATTGATATATTGGAAGCCTATGTTTGGACTTCGGAAAGGTTCCGGATGAAAACAGAAGTTATTGAACACCGGGGTTACGGAACCCCGGGGTCTATGGGCCTTGATGGGCCATAGAGAGAAGAGGAAGGGCCGGCCAGGCAGGCCGCGCGCCCCCCTCCCCCCTCTAGTCCGAATAGGACAAGGAGAGGGGGGGCCTTCCCTCTTCCCCCTCCTCCAATCCTAATCCAACTAGGAAGGGGGAGTCCTACTCCCGGTGGGAGTAGGACTCCTCCAGGCGCGCCCCCCTTGGGCTGGCCGCACCCCTTGCTCCTTTATATACGGGGGCAGGGGGGCACCCCAGACACACAAGTTGATCTACGGATCGTTCCTTAGCTGCAGCGGTGCCCCCTCCACCATATTCCACTTCGGTCATATCGTCATGAGCTTAGGCGAAGCCCTGCGCCGGAGAAGTCATATCGTCATGGAGCTTAGGCGAAGCCCTGCGTCGGTGGAGCATCATCATCGTCACCACGCCGTCGTGCTGACGGAACTCATCCCCGACACTTTGCTGGATCGGAGTCCGGGGATCGTCATCGAGCTGAACGTGTGCATAACTCGGAGGTGCCGTACGTTCGGTGCTTGGATCGGTCGGATCGTGAAGACGTACGACTACATCAACCGCGTTGTTATAACGCTTCCGCTTTCGGTCTACGAGGGTACGTGGACGGACACTCTCCCCTCTCGTTGCTATGCCATCACCATGGTCTTGAGTGTGCGTGGAAATTTTTGAAATTACTACATTCCCCAACAAAGGCATCCGAGCCTGGTTTTATGCGTTGATGTCATATGCACGAGTAGAACACAAATGAGTTGTGGGCGATATAAGTCATACCGCTTACCAGCATGTCATACTTTGGTTTGGCGGTATTGTGAGATGAAGCGGCCGGACCGACATTACGCAGACGCTTACGCGAGACTGGTTTCACCGCTTGAGCACTAGTTGCTTAAAGGTGACCGCGGTGTCGGTTTCTCTCACTTTAGTTGAACCGAGTGTGGCTACGCCCGGTCCTTGCGAAGGTTAAAACAGCACCAACTTGACAAACTATCGCTGTGGTTTTGATGCGTAGGTAAGAACGGTTCTTGCTTAGCCCGTAGCAGCCACGTAAAACTTGCAACAACAAAGTAGAGGACGCCTAACTTGTTTTTGCAGGGCATGTTGTGATGTGATGTGGTCAAGACGTGATGCTATATTTTATTGTATGAGATGATCATGTTTTGTAACCAAGTTATCGGCAATCGGCGAGAGCCATATGGTTGTCGCTTATTGTATGAAATGCAACGCCATGTAATTGCTTTACTTTATCACTAAGCAGTAGCGATAGTCGTAGAAGCAATAGTGCTACGATGGAGATCAAGGTGTCGCGCCGGTGACGATGGTGATCATGACGGTGCTTCGGCGATGGAGATCACAAGCACAAGATGATGATGACCATATCATATCACTTATATTGATTGCATGTGATGTTTATCCTTTATGCATCTTATCTTGCTTTGATTGACGGTAGCATTATAAGATGATCTCTCACTAAAATTATCAAGAAGTGTTCTCCTGAGTATGCACCGTTGCCAAAGTTCGTAGTTCCCGGACACCACGTGATGATCGGGTGTGATAAGTTCTCGTCCATCTACAACGGGTGCAAAACAGTTGCACACGCGAATACTCAGGTTAAACTTGACGAGCCTAGCATATAACAGATATGGCCTCGGAACACGGAGACCGAAGGTCGAGCGTGAATCATATAGTAGATATGATCAACATAGTGATGTTCACCATTGAAACTACTCCATCTCACGTGATGATCGGACATGGTTTAGTTGATTTGGATCACGTAATCACTTAGATGACTAGAGAGATGTCTGTCTAAGTGGGAGGTTTTAATATGATTAATTAAACTTAAATTTATCATGAACTTAGTACCGATAGTATTTTTGCTTGTCTATGTTTCTCGTAGATAGATGGCTCGTCTGTTGTTCCGTTGAATTTTAATGCGTTCCTTGAGAAAGCAAAGTTGAAAGATGATGGTAGCAATTACACGGACTGGGTCCGTAACGAGGATTATCCTCATTGCTGCACGAAGAATTACGTCCCGGAAGCACCGCTGGGTGCCAGAACTGCTGCTGCAGAGCTACGCCGAGAAGTTGTGAGCGTCTGGCGAGCAAAGCTGATGACTACTCGATAGTTCGATGTGCCATGCTTTACGGCTTAGAACCGGGTCTTCAACGACGTTTTGAGCGTCATGGAGCATATGAGATGTTCCAGAGTTGAAGTTAATATTTCAAGCAAATGCCCGGATTGAGAGATATGAAGTCTCCAATAAGTTCTATAGCTGCAAGATGGAGGAGAATAGTTCATCGGTGAACATATACTCAAAATGTCCGGGTATAATAATCACTTGATTCAACTGGGAGTTACTCTTCCGGATGATAGTGTCATTGATGAATTCTCCAATCACGCCACCAAGCTACAAGAGCTTCGTGATGAACTATAATATGCAAGGGATGACCAAAACAATTCCCGAGCTCTTCGCAATGCTAAAAGCATGGAGGTAGAAATCAAGAAAGAGCATCAAGTGTTGATGGTCAACAAGACCACTAGTTTCAAGAAAAGGGCAAAGGAAAGAAGAAGGAAACTTCAAAAGAACAGCAAGAAAGTTGCTGCTCAAGAGAAGAAACCCAAGTCTGGACCTAAGCCTGAAATCGAGTGTTTTTCTTTGCAAGCGACCGGACCTTTGGAAGCGGAACTGCCCCAAGTATTTGGCGGATAAGAAGGATGGCAAGGTGAACAAAGGTATATGTGATATACATGTTATTGATGTGTACCTTACTAGAGCTCGTAGTAGCACCTAGGTATTTGATACTGGTTCTGTTGCTAATATTTGCAACTCGAAACAGGGACTACTGAATAGACGAGCACTGGCAAAGGACGAGGTGACGATGCGCGTGGGAAATGGTTCCAAAGTCAATGTGATCGCGGTCGGCACGCTACCTCTACATCTACCTTCGGGATTAGTTTTAGACCTAAATAATTGTTATTTGGTGCCAGCGTTGAGCATGAACATTATATCTGGATCTTGTTTGATGCGAGACGGTTATTCATTTAAATCAGAGAATAATGGTTGTTCTATTTATATGAGTAATATCTTTTATGGTCACGCACCCTTGAAGAATGGTCTATTTTTATTGAATCTCGATAGTAGTAATACACATATTCATAGTGTTGAAACCAAAAGATGCAGAGTTGATAATGATAATGCAACTTATTTGTGGCACTTGCCGTTTAGGTCATATCGGTGTAAACGCATGAAGAAACTCCATCTTGATGGGCTTCGGAATCACTTGATTATGAATCACTTGGTACTTGCGAACCGTGCCTCATGGGCAAGATGACCAAAACGCCGTTCTCGGAACTATGGAGCGAGCAACTGATTTGTTGGAAATCATACATCTTGATGTTTGTGGTCCAATGAATGTTGAGGCCTTGGGCGGGTATCGTTATTTTCTCACCTTCACAGATGATTTGAGCAGATATGGGTATATCTACTTAATGAAACACAAATCTGAAACATTTGAAAAGTTCAAAGAGTTTGAGTGTAAAGTGAAAAATCATCGTAACAAGAAAATAAAGTTTCTACGATCGGATCGTGGAGGAGAATATTTGAGTTCGAGTTTGGTTTACATTTGAAACAATGTGGAATAGTTTCACAACTCACGCCACCGGAACACCACGGAGAAATGGTGTGTCGAGCGTCGAATCGTACTTTACTTGATATGGTGCGATCTATGATGTCTCTTACCGATTTACCGCTATCGTTTTGGGGATATGCTTTAGAGGCGGCCGCATTCACGTTAAATAGGGCACCATCTAAATCCGTTGAGACGACACCGTATGAACTGTGGTTTGGCAAGAAACCAAAGTTGTCGTTTCTTAAAGTTTGGGGCTGCAATGCTTATGTGAAGAAACTTCAACCAGATAAGCTCGAACCCAAATCGAATGTGTCTTCATAGGATACCCAAAGGAGACTGTGGGTACACTTTCTATCACAGATCTGAAGGCAAGGTTTTCGTTGCTAAATTCGGATCCTTTCTAGAAAGGAGTTTCTCTCGAAAGAAGTGAGTGGGAGGAAAGTAGAACTTGATGAGATAATCAGATCTGCTCCCTTATTGGAAAGTAGTTCATCACAAGAAACGGTTCTGTGACAACTACACCAATTAGTGAGGAAACTAATGATGATGATCATGAAGCTTGGATCAAGTTTCTACTTGAACTTCGTGGGTCAACCAGAGTAAAATACGCACAGTGAGGTGCGGTAATCCTATTCGGAAGTCATGTTACTTGACCATGGCGAACCTACAAATTATGAAGAAGCGATGGTGAGCCCAGATTCGCGAAATGGCTGGAAGCCATGAAATCTGAGATGGGATCCATGTATGAGAACAAAGTATGGACTTTGGTTGACTTGCCCGATGATCGGCAAGCCATTGAGAATAAATGGATCTTTAAGAAGAAGACGACGCCGATGGTAATGTAATCGTCTACAAAGCTCGACTTGTTGCGAAAGGTTTTCGACAAGTTCAAGGGGTTGACTACGATGAGACTTTCTCACCCGTGGCGATGCTTAAGTCTGTCCGAATCATGTTAGCAATTGCCGCATTTTATGATTATGAAATTTGGCAAATGGATGTAAAACTGCATTCTTGAATGGATTTCTAGAAGAAGAGTTGTATATGATGCAACCAGAAGGTTTTGTTGATCCAAAGGGTGCTAACAAAGTGTGCAAGCTCCAACGATCAATTTATGGTCCAGTGCAAGCCTCTCGGAGTTGGAATAAATGCTTTGATAGTGTGATCAAAGCATATGGTTTTATATGAGACTTTTGGAGAAGCTTTGTATTTACAAGAAAGTGAGTGGGAGCTCTGTAGCATTTCGATATTATATGTGGATGACATATTATTGATTGGAAATGATATATAATTTCTGGATAGCATAAAAGGATACTTGAATAAAAGTTTTTCAATGAAAGACCTCGGTGAAGCTGCTTACATATTGGGCATCAAGATCTATAGAGATAGATCAAGGCGCTTAATTGGACTTTCACAAAGCACATACCTTGATAAAGTTTTGAAGAAGTTCAAAATGGATCGAGCAAAGAAAGGTTTTTACCTGTATTACAAGGTGTAAGATTGAGTCGACTCAATGCCCGACCACAATGCAGAAGATAGAGAGAAATGAAAGATGTTCCTATGCTTCAGCCATAGGCTCTATCATGTATGCAATGCTGTGTACCAGACTGACGTATGCTTAGCTGTAAGCTTGGCAGGAAGGTACCAAAGTAATCGAGAGTGGATCCTTTGGACAGCGGTCAAGAACATCTGAAATACGAAAAGGACTAAGGATATGTTTCTCGTATATGGAGGTGACAAAGAGCTAGTCGTAAATGGTTACGTCGATGCAAGCTTTGACACTGATCCGGACGATTCTAAATCGCAAACCGGATCGTGTTTTTATTAAGCGGTGGAGCCGTCGGTTGGTGCAGTTCTAAACAAAGCGTCGTTGCGGGATCTACATGTGAAGCGAGTACATAGCTGCTTGGAAGCAGCAAATGAAGGAGTCTGGATGAAAGAGTTCATTTCCGATCTAGGTGTCATACCTAGTGCATCGGGACCAATGAAGATCTTCTGTGACAATCTTGGTGCAATTGCCTTGGCAAAGGAATCCAGATTTCACAAGAGGACCAAGCATATCAAGAGACACTTCAATTCCATTCGGGACCAAGTCCAAGTGGGAGACATAGAGATTTGCAAAATACATACGGATCTGAATGTTGCAGACCCTTTGACTAAGCCTCTTCCACGAGCAAAACATGATCAGCACCAAGACTCCATGGGTGTTAGAATCATTCTTGTGTAATCTAGATTATTGACTCTAGTGCAAGTGGGAGACTGAAGGAAATATGCCCTAGAGGCAATAATAAAGTTATTATTTATTTCCTTATACCATGATAAATGTTTATTATTCATGCTAGAATTGTATTAACCGGAAACATAATACATGTGTGAATACATAGACAAACAGATAGTCACTAGTATGCCTCTACTAGACTAGCTCATTAATCAAAGATGGTTGTGTTTCCTAACCATAGACATGTGTTGTCATTTGATTAATGGGATCACCTCATTAGGAGAATGATGTGATTGACATGACCCATTCCGTTAGCTTAGCACTTGATCGTTTAGTATATTGCTAATGCTTTCTTCATGACCTATACATGTTCCTGTAAACTATGAGATTATGCAACTCCCGTTTACCGGAGGAACACTTTGGGTACTACCAAACGTCACAACGTAACTGGGTGATTATAAAGGAGTACTACAGGTGTCTCCAAAGGTACTTGTTGGGTTGGCGTATTTCGAGATTAGGTTTTGTCACTCCGATTGTCGGAGAGGTATCTCTGGGCCTTCTCGGTAATACACATCACATAAGCCTTGCAAGCATTACAACTAATGAGTTAGTTGTGAGATGATGTATTACGGAACGAGTAAAGAGACTTACCGTAGCGAGATTGAACTAGGTATTGGATACCGACGATCGAATCTCGGGTAAGTAACATACCGATGACAAAGGAACAACGATGTCGTTATGCGGTTTGACCGATAAAGATCTTCGTAGAATATGTAGGAACCAATATGGGCATCCAGGTTCCACTATTGGTTATTGACCGAGAATGGTTCTAGGTCATGTCTACATAGTTCTCGAACCCGTAGGGTCCGCACGCTTAACGTTCGATGACAGTTCATTATGAGTTTATAAGTTTTGATGTACGAAGGTTGTTGAGTCCCGGATGTGATCACGGACATGACGAGGAGTCTCGAAATGGTCGAGACATAAAGATTGATATATTGGAAGCCTATGTTTGGACTTGGAAGGTTCGGATGAAAGCAGGAAGTTCTTGGAACACCGGGGTTACAGGAACCCCGGAAGTCTATGGGCCTTGATGGGCCATAAAGAGAAGAGGAAGGGCCGGCCGGGGCAGGCCGCCCCCCTCCCTCTAGTCCGAATAGGACAAGGAGAGGGGGCGCCCTTCCCTCTTCCCCTCCTCCAATCCTAATCCAACTAGGAAGGGGGAGTCCTACTCGGTGGGAGTAGGACTCCTCAGCCGCGCCTTGGGCTGGCCGCACCCCCTTGCTCCTTTATATCACAGGGCGGGGGGCACCCAGAGACACACAAGTTGATCTAGGGATCGTTCCTTAGCCGTGTGCGGTGCCCCCTCCACCATATTCCACTTCGGTCATATCGTCGCGGAGCTTAAGTGAAGCCCTGCGCCGGAGAAGTCATATCGTCGCGGAGCTTAGGCGAAGCCCTGCGTCGGTGGAGCATCATCATCGTCCTGCGCCGTCGTCTTGATGGAACTCATCCCGACACTTTCTGGATCGGTCCGGGATCGTCATCGAGCTGAGCGTGTGCAGAACTTCGGAGGTGCCGTCGTTCGGTGCTTGGATCGGTCGGATCGTGAAGGCGTCGACTACATCAACAGCGTTGTTATAGCGCTTCCGCTTTCGGTCTCACAGTGCGTGGACAGACACTCTCCCCTCTCGTTGCTATGCCATCACCATGGTCTTGAGTGTGCGTAGGAAATTTTTTGAAATTACTACGTTCCCCAACAAGTAGGGTATTACCTCCATAGAGAGGGCCCGAACCTGGGTAAACATTATGTCCCTTGCCTCATGTTACCATCTGCCTTAGACGCACACTTCGGGACCCCCTACCCGAGATCCGCTGGTTTTGACACCGACACCCGTGCTAGGGCCGTGAGGGTGGCGGAGGACGCCCGTGCCAAAGCCCTGAGTGCAGTCGGGCCTAAGCGCCTCATCTACGCTTGGCGGTACATTTACCGGGTGCACGCTTCTAGCGAGGAGGATTACCTGTTGGCACCGGATCACCACACCGGTGAGATCGCGCTCGCCCGCCGGCAAGCCGCCAATCAGCACCTCACGAGTTGCGAGGCTGAGGAAGAGGCGTTGTGTCGTGGCTATTTGAAATGGCCGTGCACCAGGGGCACTCGTGGCGCGCCATAGCGCTCTGCGGCGCCGTGGAATTTAGTAGGAGTATAATTTTTGTTTCATAAGGCGACCTCATTAGTTTTGAGACGCAAATGATAAATCCCGAACATCAGGAATTATTAGCATCCTTAATTAAGTATGTAAAAGGGAAAGATTGGAAACGTTGTGTATTAAATGCGCATTTTGTAAAATGCGTGCATATAGCACAAACTTTACTATATACTATCGCACTTTTCTACGTCTCTCTCTATATGCTTGCAGATGTGCTACTCCCTCCGTCCAGGTCAGTAAGTCATCTTTGGTTGTGCACCATGACCAAGAATGAGGGAAGACTTATACACCTAGACGGAGGGAGTACTACTATTACTTATGTACGTGCAAATGCACGTTTTAACATTACAATGCGATTTTTGTAAAAGTAGAAAAACAACAATAGTCAAGCTTGTGAAACGATTCAATGCAAAATAATGCAAAAATGCTCGTTTGATTGTTTACTTTTAGATTCTTTATCTGTGGTTATTTTTTTGTCGTACTTTGTACGGAGTATCTCACTGGTCGAAAAGGCATGCGAATTCCCAAACCGCTTCCTACACCCTGTATCGAATTTTTTGCCTAACAAGTTGTGCCGTGCAATTGGAATTCCAACTTGAGTACTACTACTAGTAGGAGTACCAGGGGCCAGTTCTTTTAGGCTTCTAGATTAATAATCCCATAACTACTACCTCCGTCCTGGTATATTAGTCCCCATTGTAATCTGTGTCAAATTTCGATCGTAAATTTAACTAATGAAATGTTATTGCATGTCACATGCACTAACATTTTATCAGTTAAATATTTGGTCAAAATTTAGCACAAATTACAATGGTGATGAATAAACCAGGATGGAGGTACTACTAGTAGTAGTTTAGAAGCCCAAATAAATGAGTGAGGCACCTTAAGGTAACTCTCCACTGTGACTAGTCTTATGGGAAAAGCTGGGGAAGCCGCCAAAAGAACTGACCCTAGGAGTAGTAGCTAGGGATACTAGGAGTAGTAGCTAGGGATCGAGTGTGCGAGATGAACCGGAGAAAGTAAATGCAGAGAGATGAAATGCAAAAAGGCGGAGGGATGTGATGCGTCGCATGCATTTTATTTTACCAGGCCACTTATTCTTTGGGAGTGGTTGGGTTTTGTGATATAATGGCTTCCTTTGCGCGCCACAGCGAGGTGAGACTCCCGTGCAGCGCCGCCTCTACACTAGTACTACATCGCTCGTGGTTTATCCCCCGTTGAATTTGACTGAAGATTTAACTGACAAAATGTTAGTGCATGTAAACAAAAACAATATCACTGGATTCGTATTTGAACATAGTTTGATATAATTTTAAGTCACATGCATCATCATTTATCGTACTATATATAATGTTAGTTCAATTTTTGGTCATACTAATCTATAGTAAGGTGCCCGTGCGTTGCACGGAAGAGTGAAATGCATTGACCGGGGAGTTATTTATTTTGACAAAGGATGTGGGGGTCATCTCATGTGTAACGGGTATCCATAGGTTTCTTCGGATACTATTTCATCTCTAGAGCTCACAAACATCCGGGTGAAATAGATAAAAAAGTATCTTTTGCAAACAAAAGCATTCAACTATTCAACCTGCATCCAAAACTTGTGAAGAAATAACTCTTATTGTGCCTTGCAAGAAATGATCTTCAAGAATTAGTTTTTGAGTATCCATTGTTATACATGTTGGCTACAGATGACATGGCACTTCCTTATAGTCAACAGTTGGCACTTCCTTATAGTCAACAGACGGAGGGATTAAATCAGGATGACTTGGAAGGGGGCAGAGGATATGTAAGAAATGGTTCATCATAAGTCTTTCACTAGTACTGTAGTAAAAATTCATACATGGAAGATTCTAGACTAAACCATAAATGGATACACTTTTATTCATGCGCGATACTTCAATAGAGCAAGATCATGCATGGAAGTCTCCACATGGTTAGACAGCGGATTACATTGAGCGAAGACTAATGATCAACATTTAACTTGGTAATGCAGATGTCCAGGTGAACCTCCTTGGAGTCCCTGTGCACATTGTTGGGGGTCAAATAATACTGTGCGTCTTCCATGTCCACATCGGCGGGAAGGTCCCAGCTCGGCAGAGTCCAAGTCAGCTAAACGTGGCCAGTGTCGCCGCCCACATACCTCCGAGGGGTACTAATAGTGAGCACGCACCCATACATCGGCCTCATGCCAGTGTCAGCGTCAGCGGCATCACCCCTGACACACACTACAGAGATGGGGCGGCGGCCTGCACGGGCCTCGCCGGTGCCCACGATCAAGAGGAAGACGCTGTCGTCCTCCTCCAAGACTAGCAGGTGGCGGTGATCCTCCAGCGACTCCGGCATGGTGAACGGGTAGCACGTCTCGTACTTCATGTTATTCGCCAAGGGCCAGTAGTGATCACCGCACGCCTACGTGAGGTGATGCATGATGTCCGCCAGCGAGCCCCAAAACGGCACCGGCTACTCATAGCAGTAGACGAAGGGCTCCTTGGAGGCATCGACCAGGCTGTCCATGTAACAGGAGTGGCTGTAGGGGACGTTCCGCCAGTTGAATATATGAGCAAGTTACTACGAGATTTAGTCCGAATAAGCACAAAATAAATCATGACGGCTATAACAGACATTAAACTAATCATACAGACTAGCATAGTAGATGAATAGATCGAATCTAGGACACAGACTTGAAACATGAATTCTACCATGATTTCGAACAGGAAGGACGGAAACACATACGGGCAACGGGAGCAGCACCATTGTAGTTGAGATTGTCACCCATGTCGTTGAGGAAGAAGTTGCCGAGGTCGGGGAAGACGTCATCGTCGGTGAAGTCATCGCTGCTAGCATTCGCGAGAGTGCGCTCCCCAAATTTCAACAGCGCCCGCCGAACGGAGCGCGGGAGGGAGTGGCTATAGGGGACGTTGCGGCCGCAGAATGGAGCGCCTTGAGGAGTAGCCCATGAAGCAGTAGATGGTGCTCCTCCCTAGTCTCTATTCTTATCTCTATCTCTACTACTCTTCTTTGTTTTTTATAATATACTAGTTGTAGTTGTCAAATCAAAAAGTATTGCGCCGTCCACTGCACGCCTGGCTGAACATGGCTCCTCGCCTCCATCAAACCCCTCCGTTAAACCCACATGCAAACCGAGAAATGTACTCCGGCCCGCGGGAGGAAATTTGTCGGTTGCCGTTGGAGAACAATAGAGTCATGTCCAATCCATTTGAGTGAATTGCGTGTATGATTCTCCATGTATAAAAATTTAATTGCATCCTTAATCTTGTATTCTAAGTACTCTGTGGGTTCCACTGTCAGTACAGTGTACATGACTTGCAGGCCGGCTACAGATTCATACATAAAGTTAAAAAGAAACAAATCCATCCTTAATCTTGTAATCGAAGTACTCTGTGGGTTCCACTACCAGTACAATAGCGAAAGAAGTACATATTAAGAAAAATATACAAAGCTAAAGTTTAGGATAGAATTCGAACTCACGTCATCGCACTGCGAGCATCCGGCCCGGACCAGTACACTAGGTGTTGGTTGCGGAGAATGCAAGAAATAAACCTTTATAACAATGAGCCGCTGCCGGCGCCGTCCATCTCCATGCCTCCACCCAGTCCGACCACCAGTCACCACCATGCCCCACTCCTCCTCACCTCTATCATATTTCTTGACATATCATTTTTTTGATGAAATGGTCGACATACCATTTTCCGATAAAATTCTCAAGATATCATTAGTTTTTACACATGGGATTACTCCTGCATGGGTCCATCACAACAGGTGTTTTGTAAGAAAATGCATCTTGATGTTCCGTGCAATGCACGGGCATCTTGCTAATTTTTTGCATATAATTCCAAACACCACGTAGACATGGTCTTTGACCATTTTACAACTATGTTAGTATCATTTTTAGTGGTCAATCGGTGCAAATTATAGCCCCGGGTGTTTTAACCTTCTTTTAGTAATGATATCTGGCGATTGTTCGGCACGAGCTCAATCCTTGAGAATCCCACGTAACCGTCAGATTTCCATCCGACGGTGGCCAATTTTTAAGCCATAGTATTTGACAAAACCGCCACCCTTACACACGTACTGTAACTGCGCCGCGGGCGTTTGCAACTACCATGTCTCATAGCGAACGTTTGCTGGGGATTGGAGTTAGCACCGATGGCGGTTCGTAGTCGTTCCACGCTCGGGTATTGAAGTTTGTAACTATTTTAGATTAGAATATACTACTCCACCGGTGCTAGTAGTAGAGCAGAATCCTACTCCACAACTACTCTACTCAAGCAAGTTAGGGCATAGTAGTGGGTACTGTAGGGAGTACCAGTACTGTGATCAATCAAGCAAGTTGTCTGACTTTGTATGACCCTACGCTGCTGGTATGTGTCTCGTAAGTCAAGCAGCGTGTTGCAGTCATCATCACCTGTCCACTTCCCGCAGCACATATTCGCTTCTCCATCTTTGTCTGCTCTTCCATCCCTGCTAAGGCGCCTCCCCCCTCGTCCAATCTTCCATCCCCGCTAAGGCGCCTCCGCCTCATTCGAAACCCAAGCACTAACAATGGCAGAACCGAGCAGCGTCCGCCGAAAGAGTGGCTGGAATTCGCTCCCCATAGAGGTAATCAAGCTCATTGTTTCGCGTGTGGACAATCTTAGTACCATGCCGCTCACCGCGTGCTCGTCGGGGCTGTACCGTTCACTCAAAGCCCTCAGGCCGGAGCTTATTAAGCCAGCTCCTTGCTTGTTGATGCCGCCTGATCTTCAGAAACGGCGTGTCACGCAGCATAACGATCGTAGGGTGGCGAGCATTAACCCCCTTGACTGTGATCCGATCCCCGTCACCCTCTACTACATTAACGGTATGTACTGGGTCGGCATGAACGTCTTGGATGTTGCTCGTCGATGGTCGCGGGAGCTGGATACTCGTGGAGGTCTACAACCGGCGATTGATCCCCCTTACTTCGATTGACACTGCACTGCTTTGGCACCGCGGCCCAGAATACTCAGAATTTTACAGTAGCCAACATGATACCAAGTTTGATTTTCTCAAGGTTGTAATCTGCCAAGTGCCCACAAGATCTGCGAATTATAAAGACTTCAGGCTAATTGCGTTCTTCAACAGCGGTCTCGCCTATCGGCAGTCCTTTGCGGTAAGTGGATAAATCTGCAGGTCCATCGCAGGATCATACATCCCCCATGGGTCTCTGATGCCATTGAACACAAGGGCTTCATTTACGCTGTCGACTCCTTCTATGGCCTACTCCAGTCATCCCTACAAACGGCTGTTACATCAGTATGTTACTTTCCTATGATATCATGATGGATCTCTTATATTACTGTCAACATTTACTGAAAAATATTCATGCTCATAACATGTTGTTCTTAAGATTGACTACATCAAGACCCTTTTTTATTTGACTCCAACTTTTTTTGAGGGTTATTTGACTCCAACTTCATATGAAGTCGTAGGCCGCCTAGTGTCCCTACCCTTCCTTATCCCACAAGCTTTCAAAGAAAAGTGGCATGGCAGTAGCAGGTGGTTCCTGGCTCGACCAGACGACGGCGAACGATTGATGATCGTTCGCACGTACCAGACGTGTTGTTTCATGGAATACAATCACAGTCATTGCAAGGTCTTTGAGCAGGATCCCAGCTTCTCTAGGCCTTCAAGAATTTTTGACTGGAGGTTGGTAAGTAGCCATGGTACACGCTCTCTATTTGTCGGACTGAATTATCTGATTAACCAGGAGATAACCGACGGCGAGGATCATGATGGCAGCGCGGTTTCGTTCATCAGGCAAAACTGTGTGTACACAGCGTACCATGCCTCTCTGCATGCACCATACCCTGATATGTGCCGCCACGCTCTGCAGCCCAAAGTAGGAGAGAGGGTCGCAAGTATTAGACTTCGACGTGCTAGCTGGAGTTTCCCCCGTCAGGCACCCATCTGGTTCAAGCCGTCAGCCAATCTCCACAGCTTAATAAATAGTAACGTCTAACTGAGCCAGTTAGTTAGATGCGTACACTTGGTGTAGTAGGATCTTTATTTAGTTTGATGCATACACTTGTTCTTTTTTTAGTAGCCCTTTTGTAATGATGGCGGATGTTTGGTTTGGAAGAGAGCTGCGTCTTCACTCTTCGGCATGCTTCTTACATTGCACCCCAGCCCTGGTTCTTTGCTGCTGTTTTGAGTGTACAATCAGTAGTATATTTAAATCTGTTGGTTTAATAAATGTGTTGTTAGAGCGACAAACACAATGTTTTGGAAGTCGTTGGACGGTTCGATCCTTTAGTGCCCCGTACCCTACGTAGCGCATACTATTTTTCATACGGAACACATTATCCACTTGTTGATAACATGCAGCCCACTGATGAAGGCACAATAGAGAAGCCCATAATGAACTGGAAGGGAGGCTCTCACATGAATCTGGCCCAGTTACATGCTTGTGACGCCCGGATAATCAAGCTACAGTAACCTCTGTTAATGATGCCATGTCACCACTCTTATTGCTGCTAACCTCGCCATGATCCGAAACCTTTTTAAATTCAAATTCAAATTAATGTCAAGCAACAAAGTTTTCAAAATATTAAACTAAAATGTTCGGAGTGTGCATTTAAATGCCTAGGTGATTATAGTGCAACAGACACCATTTTTTAAAATGTCTCAATATATTAAAATGAAATAAAACAGAAAGTGAAATAAACAAAAGGAAAAGACAAATCTAAATAAAAATAAAGAGAGGACCCCCAGGGCCCACGGCCCCGAGATGGCCCCGGGCCAACTAAACAAAAGGCCCGGCCGGCCGCCCAACCGCCCCTCACTCCCGATAACCCACCCCACCGATGGGAAACCCTAACCCCCACTCCTCTCGATCCCCTCCTCTCCCCTCTCCGATCCGATCTGGGGCGGGATCGAACCCCAGCCCGCCCTCTGCCTGATGCCGCCCGGCCAGCGCCCCACCAGTGCTGCCCAGCGCCGCTTGCCCTTCTGCCGATGCCGTTGCTCGTCGCCCCCCGACCCGTCGCTGGTGCCGTCCCGGACCGCCGTCGCCTTCGCCCGGAACCACGCCGCCATGACTCCGTCGCCGTCCGTCGTCCCGACTCCACCCGACCCTGCTGCCCTCACCGGCGACCTGCTCGCCTCCTGTCCGGCCTCGACGGTGCCGCCTCCGCCACCAGCATCGCACCGGCGTCGTCGCGTCGCCGTGGCTCCCAGCGAGAGCCGCGGCCCAGCAGCTGCCTTGCCGCGCCCGAGGCTGCCGTCGCCGCCACGCCGTCTCCATCGCCTTGGGCCGCGACCTCCCGCCTCGTCACCTCCCGACCCGGAGGCCGCCGCTCGCCACCCACCGTCGCTACCTCGCCGGCGCCTCATCCCCGCCGGCCTTCTTCCTCTTCGTCGGCGTCCCCATCAACCCACACGAGACCGGCTGCTCCGTCCCTGCTCCTCGATGTGAGCCTCGCCTCCTCCCCTTCCCCCGTACGCCTAAGTTCCGGGCGACGCAAGCCCGACCTCGCCTCCTGCCGCCGGTGCTCCTGGCCTCCTTATCCATGCGCCCGGCGACACCGCCGTTACTGCGGCGCAGCCATGTCCGCCGCGACCGCCTCTGCCCCCGCCGCCTCCGGCGCCGGTCCGCGCCAGCGCCCGCCCGTGGCCTCGCCGCCGCCAGGCACAGCCTGGCCCGCCTCGCCTCCCCCTCGCGTGGTGGGCGCCTTGGGTGTGCCCGCACCCACCACGCCCGTAACCGCCAAGCTTTGCTTGCGGGGCTCCGCCCCAGCAACCACGCCCGACCTGATAGGCCCCTCTGGGCCAATGACAAACGGGGCCCACGCCCGTGACAACAAAAAAAGAAGAAGAAGGAAGATTTAAAAAATTAAAAAAATAAATATTAATTAATTAATTAAAGTAATTAATTAAGTTAATTAATCTGATTAGATTAACCTAATCACTAATTAAACTAATTAATCTGTTTTAGTTAATCTTAGTCAATGACGATGGGACCCACACGTCGGGTTGACCAAGTCAACTCATTGACTGCTGATGTCGACATGACATCATGCTGATGTCATTAACCTGCTTTTGAATTAATTAAATAATTAATTAAATTCCAGAAATTAATAAAATCTTTAGAAAATCATATCTTTTAATCCGTAACTTCGGTTAAAATATTTTCAACATGAAAGTTGCTCGAGCGGCGAGGCGAATCCGGATCGCGAGTCGTTCGTCCGCCACACACCTAACCTATCGAACTCGCAACTTTCCCCTCCGGCTCCTCTCTTGAAAACCACGAAACAGGGATATTTTCCCGAATGTTTCCCCCTTAACCGTACCACCTCATACCACGTTAGGGCACGCCTAGCATTGTTACTTGTCTTGTCATGCATAGATATGCCTCTGTTTACATGGTATTCATTGTTTCTTCCCCTCTTCTCTCCGGTAGTCTCTGAGACCGACCTGCTGCTGCTTTGCCCAGTTCGACTACGGAGTTGTGACCCTCTCTCTTGCGAGCAACCAGGCAAGCCCCCTTTGATCACGGATATCGCCTACTCTTCTCTATCTGCTTGCATTAGAGTAGTGTAGCATGTTACTGCTTTCGATTACTCCTATCTTTGCTGCATAGCTTTGTCCTTGCTACTCTTTTGTTACCTTTACCTGCTATCCTCGCTTAGTATAGGATGCTAGTGTTCCATCGATGGCCCTACACTCTTGTCCGTCTTCCATGCTATACTACTAGGCTGTGATCACTTGGGAGGTGATCACGGGCATATCTTGTATACTTTACACTATTACATTACACATCTTTGTTAGGAGATGAAATTTGAAAGGACGGTGGCTCCATCCCGGTAGAGGTGGGCACAGGGTTCCCGCGGCCCCGATTGTTACTTTAATGGCGGAGGCGACAGGGGCAGGTTGAGACTACTGGGTGAGAGGTGGGCACTGGCCTGTTCGGCGTTCGTGGATACTTAACACGTTTAGCGAGATCTGGGTATTTGATCCGAGTCGGCCATTTGGTCTATCGCACTAACCATCTACGTGGGAGTAGTTATGGGTATCCGGCGTCGTGGTATCGGCCAAGCACTTTGTGGCCTTGTTGCTGGGTGGGCGATGGGCCCAGACCCTATGCGCTTAGGTTTGACCGGCGTGCTGGCCTCTTTGTTGTGCCTAGGTGGGGCTGCGGCGTATTGATCTTCAGCGGCGGGCATGACCGAGAAAGTGTGTCGGCCAAATGGGATCAAGCGTGTTGGGTTATGTGATGCACCCTGCGGGAAGTTTAATCTATTGAATAGCCGTGATCTTGATAACAGGGGCGACTTGGAGTTGTACCTTGACCTTATGACAACTAGAACCGGATACTTAATAAAACACACCCTTCCAAGTGCCAAATATAACCCGGTGGTCGCTCTCTCTCGGGGTTACGAGGAGGATCGCCGGGTAGGATTATTGCTATGTGATGCTACTTGGAGGACTTGATCTACTCCCTTCTACATGTTGCAAGGCGGAGGTTGCGGAAGCATAGTCTTGACGGGATTAGATATCCCCTCTTATTACGGCATTACGTAGTTCAGTCCATGATATGGCCCTTTACACATATATCCATGCATATGTAGTGTAGCTCCTTGCTTGCAGTACTTTGGATGAGTACTCACGGTTGCCTTGTTCCCCTTTTCCCCTATCTCTACTCGATTGCTGCAGCAGGCGTTGGAGCCGGGAGCGAGCATACCGTCGATGACTACTACTACCCCGGAGGTGCCTACTACTACGTGCAGCCGGCCGATGACCAAGAGTAGTTAGGAGGATCCCGAGGCGGGAGGCATGCGCCTCTTCGATCTGTATCCCGGTTTGTGCTAGCCTTCTTAAGGCAAACTTGTTTAACTTATATGCGTACTCGAGATATTGTTGCTTCGGCTGACTTCGTCTATGATCGAGCACTTGTATTCGAGCCCTCGAGGCCCTGGCTTGTATTATGATGCTTGTATGACTTATTTATGTTTTAGAGTTGTGTTGTGATATCTTCCGTGAGTCCACGATCTTGATCGTACACATTTGCGTGCATGATTAGTGTACGATTGAATCGAAGCGTCTGAAGTTAATATCGAGCCGATTGCTGTAGAATCCCCTTTCCAACTCCTTGGCGAAGTCGAGTCTAGACATTGCAAAACTTTTACTAACATGGCTGTATGCGGCCCATGGGCCCACGTCGCCATTAGGTGGTATTAGGATCTTTTACTCCTCGATCTTTACTCTGGGATTACGAACTCTCTTCTATTCGGGTTAAGCGATTTTTACTAAAATCTAACTTTAGGATCTCGTTACTACTTCCTCCGGAGGACCCCTCACTCTGGTGATTGCTCCGTGAACGGAAGAATTTGAAGATACTCTCCGATATTCTCTCGAGACCTTGTACTGTCCCTTTGTAATTCCCTACCACGAAACATCCCTATGGATAAATACTTACGCTGTCGTTCTTACTTTTATTCCCGTTAATCTTGTTATTACAAGATACCCGAAATTCTCTCTAATGTTCCGAGAATACTTTAGCCTATTGCCTTGCAGTTCTTTGCTACATGAATACCCCTACGGATAAGTTCTCGCACTTACGAATATCCGCTCATCCCGGTTGATTCATGTATGTCACCAATCCTCGAAAAACCATTCGATCTTCCGAAAATCCTGAGCATCCTATTGCTCTCGAAATTCTTGATTACTTGCATTATGGTTAATCCCATAAGTCTAGTAATCTTGTTGGCATCCATTATCATTATCATTTCGAGTCCATTGATTCGATTTGTTGTGAATGCTTGCAATCCTCAAACAGATTCTAGAATTCATCCTTCCAGCTCAGACGTCATTTTAAACATGAGCTGGCTATCGACCAATCAAATTGCCGTCGATTGTACCCCTAAGTCTATTCAGCTTATCGATCCTTGATCAGAGCATTTGCTCCTGATCCCTTGATTTGAAAATCATAATTACTGTGACGCCCCCGATTCAATCGTACACTAATCATGCACGCAAATGTGTACGATCAAGATCAGGGACTCACGGGAAGATATCACAACACAACTCTACAAATATAAATAAGTCATACAAGCATCATAATACAAGCCAGGGGCCTCGAGGGCTCGAATACAAGTGCTCGATCATAGGCGAGTCGTGGAAGCAACAATATCTGAGTACGGACATAAGTTAAACAAGTTTGCCTTAAGAAGGCTAGCACAAGCGGGATCTGATTGAAAGAGGAGCAGGCCTCCTTCACGGGATCCTCTAACTACTCACAGTGGTAAATCGTGGGCTGCTGCGTAGTAGTAGGCACCTCGGTGTAGTAGTCGTCATCGGCGGTGGCGTCGGCTCCTGGGCTCCATCGTGCAGTTGCAGAAATCGAGTATAGATAGGGGAAAAGGGAAACAATGCAACCGTGAGTACTCATCAAAGTACTACAAGCAAGGAGCTACACTACATATGCATGGATATATGTGTAAAGGGCCATATCGATGGACTGAATCTGCAGAATGCCAGAATAAGAGGGGATAGCTAGTCTTATCGAAGACTACGCTTACGGTCACCTATCTTGCAACAGGTAGAAGAGGCGGTCTGAAGTCCTCAAGTAACATCACATAGCAATAATCCTACCGGCGATCCCTCCTCGTATCCACGAGAGAGAGCGACCACCGGTTATGTCTGGCACTTGGAAGGTGTGTTTTATCAAGTATCCGGTTCTAGTTGTCATAAGCTCAAGGTACAACTACAAGTCGTCCTGTTACCAAAGATCACGGCTATTGAATAGATTAACTTCCTGCGGGTGCACCAACTTACCCAAAGCGCTTGATCCCATTTGGCGGACACACTTTCTGGGGTCATGCCGGCGCGAAAGATCAACACGTCGCAGCCCTACCTAGGCTCAGCAGAGAGCCAAGCAGCGGTCTAAACCTAAGCGCAGGGTGCAGGGCCCATCGCCTGAGCACACCTGCATGTTGCGTCTGTGGCCGGAAGCAGACCTAGCCTAGTGGCGTTCGGTCCAATCGGTAGCGCGCCGCTCGATCGGCGGGTGTCACGAAGTGCCGGGTGATACCACGGCGCCGAGATACCCATAACTACTCCGCGTAGATGGTTAGTGCGTATAGGCTCGTAGCCAACTCAGATCAAATACCAAGATCTCGTTAAGCGTGTTAAGTATCCATGAGCGCTAAACAGGCCAGGCCCACCTCTCTCTAGGCGGTCTCAACCTGCCTGTCGCTCCGCCTCAAGATCCACTCGCGGGTGCTCCACCGGCCGACCCGACTTTAGTCTCCACATGTATCATGTATAAAGTATATAGTATATACACGTGATCACCTCCCGAGTGATCACGGCCCGATCAATATATACGCGAGACGGACAAGAATGTAGGGCCACGAGATGAAAGTACTAGCATCCTATACTAAGCATATAGGATTGCGGTAAGGTAACAACTTGATAGTAACAAGGACAGGCTATGCATCGGGATAGGTATAACGAAAGCGATAACATGCTACACTACTCTAATGCAAGCGGTATAGAGTAGAATAAGCGATATCTGGTGATCAAGGGGGCTTGCTGGTTGCTCGGCAAGAGAGAGAATCAAATCAACACCGTAGTCGAGCTGAAGCAGCGGCGTCGGTCCGTAGTCTACCGGAGAGAAGAGGGGAAGAAACAATGAATACCATGTAAGCAGATGCATATCGATGCATGACATGACAAATAACGATGCTAGGCGTGCCCTAACGTGGTATGAGGTGGTACCGGTTAAGAAACATCGGAAAGTATTCCGGTGTTTAGCGTTTTTGAACGCAAAGGAGCGGGGGGAAAGTTGCGGGTTCGATAGGTTAGGGGTGTGTGGCGAATGAACGGACTGCGTATCCGGATTCGTCTCGTCGTTCTGAGCAACTTTCATGTTGAAAATATTTTAATCCGAGTTACGGATTAAAAGATATAATTTTCTAAAGATTTTATTAATTTCTGAAATTTAATTAATTATTTAATTAATTCGAAAATGGATTTATGACGTCAGCATGATGTCATGCTGACGTCAGCAGTCAACGTTGACCGTTGACCTGGTCAACCTAACGTGTGGGGTATGTTAGTCAGTGACTGTTAACTAATTAACCTAGTTAGTTTAATTAACAGATTAGTTAGGTTAAGTAAACATGATTAATTAAGTTAATTAACTTAGTTAATTAATTAATTAAGTAGCATTTTTATTTTTATTATTTATTATTTTTTAACGTTACGGGTGGGACCCCATGTCATCGACACATTATCCTAATTAACCTATTAATTAGTTTAATTAGTTAATCGGGTTAACTAATTTTGATTTGATTAATTAAACTGATCAATTAAGTTAATTAATTATCTAATTAATTAATTAATATACATTTTATTCTAATTTTTCGAGGTGTGGGCCTGGCGTTGATGTACACGAGGCCAAGCAGGCGCGGAAACGGTAGCGTGGCGCCAGCCAAATAAGCGCGGGTGTCTTGGCGGGGGGCGCACCGCGGCCATGGCGAGGCTCGTCGGCCGGCCGTCTCCGGCAACAACAACCGGTCTTGGCCAAGCGCGTCAGGCGGCCGCCGTGGCCTGCTGGGCGTCGGGCGCCGCGAGTAGGGTAATGGCGGCCTTGCGATGTGGTCGGAGGAAGGATCGAGGCGACGGCGAGGCATCGCCGGGCGATGGCTGCGAGGAGGACTCCGTGGAGGAGGTCCGCGAGGAGGAGAGGCCTCGGCGGCGGGCAGCGGCGGCGCCAGCGGTCGTGGGAAGGAGAGGGAGGCGAGGCTCATGGCGGGGGCGGCGTCTTGCGGCCACGGCGGGGCTCGCGTGGTGCGGCGAGAGAGAGAGAGGAGGCGCGTGCTCACATCGAGGAGTAGGGGTTGGGGCAGCGGGCTCGGGGCGGCAGGGAAGACCGGCGAGGAGGCGAGGCGTTCGGCGGCGACGGCGTTCGGTGGGTGGCGTGGTTCGGCGAGTGAAGGGCGGGGACAGCGATGTCTGGCGATGGCAGCGGGGCGGCGCGTCGAGGCGTCCGGCGAGAGGTGAGGACGACGGCGGTCGGGATCGAGGGAGGTTCGGCGTCGGTGGGGGGTTCGTTCGATCGATCGAAGCTGGATCGGGAGGGCGTGGGGCGTGAGGAGGGAGGAAGAGAGTGGGCGCGAGTGGGGTGCGGGCTAGGGTTGATCGGGTGTGGGAGGGTTAAGGGGTGAGGGCGAATGGGCGATGGGCTGGCGGATGGGTCGATGGGCGGCCGGTGGGCCGTTTAGCCCGATTGGCGAGGGTTTCTTTCTCTCTATTTGTTCTTTTTTCTTTTCTTTTATTTATTTACTCTTCTGTTTTAATTCATTTAAACATATTTAGGCATTTTATAAAAATGAGTTTGTTGCACCATAATTAACTTTGTAATATTTGACAACCACCGAACATTTTAGTTTTAAATTTTTGGAAACTTTTATTGTTATCATTAACTTGCATTTGAATTTCCAAACAGTTTTGATTTAACCGGTGTTCAACTACAGAGACAGAGGTGACGTGGCACCATCAACGTGAGATTACTGTAGCATGATTATCCGGGCGTTACAATTACTTTGCTAATTAAGCGTTGAACTATTCAGATGTTCTATAAACCGATGCATTTGCAATCTTTCTTCCTCTGATTGGGTATCGATACTCATATCAGCCCCATTGTGGATCGCCATATCCACTGTTGGATTATTATCCGACAGTGTCCTTCATAATTAATCACTTTGTGAGTTCTTTCTCCGATACATAATGCCTTTGGTAAATTGTATCCTTTCCTTTTGTCAACCATGATATGCTTTCGAGCTGGTGATATTTACTCTTGAAACTTATAGTATAGTTCGTAAGAAGCCCCGATGGGATTGAACCAACGCCTTCCCTCATCGGTGTGAACCCGGAAGATTTCACGAGTCATACTTATCTGGTATTGCACCAGGTAAAACTTTCAACAACTAATGTCATCTTGAAATCTGAGGTGAATGGAAGATTATGCATTGAGGAAGTGGGAGTCGACCTTGAACTTTGTGTCCATGCCCATGGACGCGATGTATATCCTATCATGGAAGCTTCTTGTAATAATAACGATTTCCTTGATAGCTAACATATGGTATGTGTGAATTGATCCCTTGCAACCGTGGTTCCGACCATGATTGTTCTTCTTTGATTCCATTTCTCGGGCAAGTTAAAACAATTGTCTTCTATGGATCAATACACCAGTCCAACCTTTACTTTGATCTTGTGTCGAGTATTACCCCCTGGTATCTCGATATTATCATGGAACTGCATAACTTCTTATGAGTTCTTCATCAAGTGCTACCTTCCCACTGATTCCAATTTTTCAAGGGCTCTGAGTTATTGAACACTCAAAGACACCAATAAGCGAACCGAGTCCGCTTTCACGGTTCAACAACTCTTGATAGCTTCTATAAGTACGAGTTTGTACCCGATCACATCATTCCTAGCCTGATCAGCTATATCATTATCATGCTCAATTTTAACTATGCTACCGGGTCCTTCTTCTCGGAGCACAAATTTCGACGGTGAGCTAATCTTACAATCGATCTTCCTCTTCATACTGTTTGACCTTGTACAACAAGCTTGATTTCGAGTTTGTGCCCTACCCATGGTTCCAATAACCTTCCGCTTCATCATTTCTTTGACTTGATGTCGTTGCTGATTGATTACATCTTCATGAAATCTATCGACAAATGTGTCGTGATCATCATGGACCTTATGAGCTCTTCTAGGATATCATCTGAACTCATGATGACAAATACCTTCTTTTCCCCTCGTTGATTTGTGTTATCCTTGCCAACATTATTGCTTTCCCTCCGAGGCAAACTTGCTCATGTTTTGTGTTATACCTTGAGTTCCTTGCTACCCAGCATTGTTCTTCTTTACCTTGGAGTATTACCACCTTTTATGTCAAGAATATCACGGGAATTTCACCACCTCTTGAGAATTCTTGATACAAGTGATGCTTCTCACCATCACCATTCCTTCTTGTTCCCTGTGTTGATTCTAACCGGGATTCCAACAAGGGAATGATGCTACTTGGAATTCTGTACTTCTAGAAACCCTATTGCTTTGAAGTTAACGATCGACAGTTCGTTCTTAGACTGTTGGTTATTGAATCATCACTCTAACAGTGATCTTGCTGCCTAAGGTCATATTTCGGGCATACCTTTCAACTAATGATTAATGGTGTATGTTTTCCTCGAGCATACAACATTATATCATTTGATTTGACCAGTGTCATCTTCTTCCTCACATTATTGTGGAAATCCATCCGTTTGGAATTCTCGATGAATTGTCACTGAGCCCATCAGCCACCTCCTCATCCTCTCCTTGGTATAATGATGAACTATTGTTTCAGAACCCGCTCCCATAGTTCATTTCGGAGAATCTTGCAATGTCATTTAAATGGATTTGTGTTGCACCTTTTCGCTCGGACCCCAGTCGAGGTATTATGACACCAATTGGATATGAATCTCGGTCAGATATGATGGTTGGGACAACTTTCCAGGAGTTATGTTGTTGGTCCTTTGATGACCCGGTAACATGATGTCATGCCTAGCACCCCCCCCCCTGGCTGGAGGACCTATCATTATAATTTCTTTTGCAAGGATAACCATTCCTCCTGGAGGAAATTGTAGGACTTATTTTATAAGTTACTCCTGATGGATCATTGGTGTATCCGAAGTCTGGACCTTGATTGAAACACCATATCATTGCTACCTGAAGCATGCCAATGGTACTCCGATTTTCAACAGGAACATTTGTAGCACGATGCTAAATTTTATTTATCATTCATCCTAACACCGTTGTATGGGTAATATCATGAAATTCTTTTCCCTTTTTTTAATGGTTTCTCTATTTTCTATCCTATCATGGATATCATGCTCTGCTTGTCTTTTGGAAGGACATACCCCTGATATATGTGTTTAAACACATTTTTCCTTCCATTGTTTTGATTAAATCTGATAACCACTTTTCCTTTCCATTGGTTTGTTTAAACCTTCTTGTGGTCTATATAATCTAAGCAGTATTATTCTCCTGCTTATGCAAGCACCTCGTGGTACAACTCGGCCAGTAAGACCCTATTACTATTGCTGGTGACATTTCGGTAACCACCGATGGATGAGAACTTTGCCTATTGGTCTGCCTCGATGCAACGAGCAAGAAAATGGTTCTCTTCGTCCCTCGCCCTTGGTACCAACATTGTTGCCGACATAACTGACATGGTACTCTCTAACATGCCTTGCTATCATGACCGTGCAAGATGTCACTGCTCCTATTAAAAAAACCACATAGTGGGCCCATAACCAACAGTTCCACAAGATCGAAACCTGACTATCCTGTACACCCCCTATTCCCAAGGTTATTCCTCGCGTGGCCTCGTAAGTAATTCTGAGCCACCTTCCGAAGGTCATCGATTCTGCTATCGGGCGCAATACTTGTTCCCATTGCTCACGAACCCCTTTCACACTTTGTTTGTGCAGCGAGCGATTACCTATCGCTTCAAACTTCTATTTTGCACATTCTTACTTTGCTAACGATATTTTCTTAAGTTTCAATTCGAGAGTTGCTATCCGCCACCCTTCCGATGTTATCGACCAGATAGTCGACCTTGCAAAGGTCTGTTCTCCCGGAATGCCCACTTTATTCTTTCGTAAAATGCGATGGAGTTCTGAAGAAAGGGCGATGACTTCATCAAGATGACCTAAAGCGGAGAAATGAAGACATCAATATATTGGACTGGCCTCTTGAGAAGAGCAAGCGAGAATGAGAAGACTCGCTAGATTCGTTACAAACCTTTCCCCTTTCACTACCTCTTAAATCTCGGGACGAGATTTCTTGTAATCAGAGGAGAATTGTGACCTTGGATAATCAAGCTACAGAAACCTCTGTTAATAATGCCACGTCACCACTCTTATTGCTGCTAACCTCGCCATGTTCCGAAACCTTTTTAAATTCAAATTCAAATTAATGTCAAGCGACAAAGTTTTCAAAATATTAAACTAAAATGTTGAAGTATGCGAGTTCAATGCCTAGGTGATTATAGTGCAACAAGCACCATTTTGAAAATGTCTCAATATATTAAAATGAAATAAAGCAGAAAGTGAAATAAACAAAAGGAAAAGACAAATCTAACTAAAAATAAAAGAGGACCCCCAGGGCCACGGCCCAGATGGCCCCGGGCCAACTAAACAAAGGCCCGGCCGGCCCATTGCCGCCCTCACTCCCGATAACCCACCCCACCGATGGGAAACCCTAACCCCCACTCCTCTCGATCCCCACTCCTATCCCCTCTCGCCATCCGATCTGGGGGGATCGAACCCCAGCCCCGACCTCGCCCCACGCGCCCAGCGCCGCGCCCATCACCCGGTGCTGCCCGACGCGCTTGCCCTTCTTGCCGCGCGTTGCTCGTCGCCCCGACCCGTCGCTGGTGCCGTCCGGACCGCCGTCGCCTTCGCGGAACCACGCCGCCACGACTCCGCCGCCGTCCGTCGTCCCCGACTCCACCCGACCCTGCTGCCCACACCGGCGACCTGCCGCCTCCTGTCCGGCCTCGGCGGTGCCGCCTCCGCCACCACTTTATCGCCTTTGCGTCGTCGCGTCGCCGTGGCTCCCGCGGGAACCGCGCTCGGCCCAGCAGCTGCGCCCGCGCCGAGGCTGCCGTCGCCGCCACGCCGTCTCCATCGCCTCGAGCCGCGACCTCCCGACCGGAGGCCGCCGCTCGCCGCCCCACTGCGCTACCTCGCGGCGCCTCATCCCCGCCGGCCTTCTTCCTCTTCGTCGGCGTCCCCATCAACCCCCACGAGCCGCGCTGCCCCGTCCCTGCTCCTCGATGTGAGCCTCGCCTCCTCCCCTTCCCCCGTATGCCCGAGTTCCGGGCGACGCAAGCCCCACCTCGCCTCCTGCCGCCGGCGATCACTGCCTCCTCGTCCACACGCCCGGCGACGCCTTGCCGTTGCTGCGGCCACGGCCATGTCCGCACGACCGCCTCTGCCTCGCCGCCTCCTCGGCCCACCCGCGCCAGCCAGCCAGCGCGTGGCCTCGCCGCCGCCGGGCACAGCCACAGCCCGGCCTCGCCTCCCCCTCGCGTGGTGGGCGCCTTGGGTGCGCCCCGCACCCACACGCCCGTAACCGCCCGCACACTGACGGGGCTCCGCCCCAGCAACCACGCCCGACCTTATAGGCCCCTCTAGGCCAATGACAAACGGGGCCCACGCCCCTGACAACAAAAAAAGAAGAAGAAGGAAGATTTAAAAAATAATTAATTAATTAATTAATTAATTAAAATATTAATTAATTAATTAAAGTAATTAATTAAGTTAATTAATCCTGATTAGATTAACCTAATCACTAATTAAACTAATTAATCTGTTTTAGTTAACTTAGTCAATGACAGTGGGACCCACACGTCAGGTTGACCAAGTCAACTCTGTTGACTGCTGATGTCGACATGACATCATGCTGATGTCATTAACACCTTTTGAATTAATTAAATAATTAATTAAATTCCAGAAATTAATAAAATCTTTAGAAAATCATATCTTTTAATCCGTAACTTCGAATTAAAATATTTTCAACATGAAAGTTGCTCGAGCGGCGAGGCGAATCCGGATCGCAGTCCGTTCGTCCGCCACACACCCCTAACCTATCGAACTCGCAACTTTCCCCTCCGGCTCCTCGCTCAAAACCACGAAACACCGGGATATTTTCCGGATGTTTCCCCATAACAGTACCACCTCATACCACGTTAAAACCGCCTAGCATCGTTACTTTTCTTGTCATGCATCGATATGCCTCTGTTTACATGGTATTCATTGTTTCTTCCCCTCTTCTCTCTCAGTAGTCTCTGAGACCGACGCTTTCTTTGCCCGGTTCGACTACGGAGTTGGCGACCCTCTCTCTTGCGAGCAACCAGGCAAGCCCCCTTTGATCACCGAGATATCGCCTACTCTTCTCTATCTGCTTGCATTAGAGTAGTGTAGCATGTTATGCTTTCGCCATTACTCCTATCTTTCATAGCCTTGTCCTTGCTACTATTGTTGTTACCTTTACCTGCTATCCTCTTCGCTTAGTATAGGATGCTAGTGTTCCATCGGTGGCCCTACACTCTTGTCCGTCCGCCATGCTATACTACTGGCTGTGATCACTTGGGAGGTGATCATGGGCATATCTTGTATACTTTACACTATTACATTACATTGATACTGTTCGGAGATGGGGGCTGAAAGGACGGTGGCTCCATCCCGGTAGAGGTGGGCTGGGTTCCCGACGGCCCCGATTGTTACTTTGTGGCGGAGCGGCAGGGCAGGTTGAGACTACAGGGTGAGAGGTGGGCTGGCCTGTTCGGCGTTCATGGATACTTAGCTCGTTTAACGAGATCAGGGTATTTGATCTGAGTCCGCCATTTGGTCTATCGCACTAACCATCTACGTGGGAGTAGTTATGGGTATCCTGATGTCGTGGTATCAGCCGGCACTTTGTGGCGCCAATGCCGAGTGGCGCGGCCGGATTGGAACGTAAGCCTGCTCTTGTATTAAGGGGCTAGTTCGCTTTCGGCCGATGTCATAGCGTTCGGTGTGCTATGGGCGATGGGCCCGCACCCTGGCGCTTAGGTTTAGACCGCGTCTGGCCTCTCTATTGTGCCTAGGTGGGGCTGCGGCGTGTTGATCTTCCGCGGCGGGCATGACCAAGGAAAGTGTGTCGGCCAAATGGGATCAAGCGTGTTGGGTTATGTGGTGCACCCTGCGAAGTTTAATCTATTGAATAGCGGTGATCTTGATAACAGGGCGACTTGGAGTTGTACCTTGACCTTATGACAACTAGAACCGGATACCTAATAAAACACACCCTTCCAAGTGCGAGATATAACCCGGTGGTCGCTCTCTCTCAGGGTTACGAGGAGGGGATCGCCGGGTAGGATTATTGCTATGTGATGCTACTTGGAGGACTTGATCTACTCCTTCTACATGTTGCAAGGCGGAGGTTGCGAGCGTAGTCTTGACGGATTAGATATCCCCTCTTATTACGGCATTACGTAGTTCAGTCCACTGATATGGCCCTTTACACATATATCCATGCATATGTAGTGTAGCTCCTTGCTTGCGAGTACTTTGGATGAGTACTCACGGTTGCCTTGTTCCCCCTTTTCCCCCTATCTCTACTCGATTGCTGCAACCAGACGTTGGAGCCCAGGAGCCAGACCCCACCGTCGATGACGACTACTACCCCCGGTGGTGCCTACTACTACGTGCAGCCCGCTGACGATGACCAAGAGTAGTTAGGAGGATCCCAGGCAGGAGGCATGCGCCTCTTTCGATCTGTATCCCAGTTTGTGCTAGCCTTCTTAAGGCAAACTTGTTTAACTTATGTCTGTATTCAGATATTGTTGCTTCCGCTGACTCGTCTATGATCGAGCACTTGTATTCGAGCCCTCGAGGCCCCTGGCTTGTATTATGATGCTTGTATGACTTATTTATGTTTTAGAGTTGTGTTGTGATATCTTCCCGTGAGTCCCTGATCTTGATCGTACACATTTGCGTGCATGATTAGTGTACGATTGAATCGGGGGCGTCACAATGCTCATGATCCCCTAAACATAAATAAGTAAATACATAAATAAAGCTATATGCTCAATCACAAGTTCTTTAAATTCACGATTTAACAGGAGGATATTATTTCCTATGATAGTGTCGTTACATTCAGTCGATATTATTCTTCGGCAAAGATAGCAACCAGTCTTCTTTCACCCAGCATTTTCTTCCTGCAACCACCGGACCCATGCAAATCGTAGTCAACATCGTAAATAGTTCCGGTCCATATTTATTTTTCGACAAGAATGTCCAACCCAGCGCAGCACGTTGGTGACAGCACTTTATCCTCCGCCTTGGTGCGCTCGCCACGGCGCCACTGCCCGGTGTTGTCAACATAGTTTTTTTGAAACGGTCCCTGTCAATAAAGTGAATCGGGAGAGACTGTAGTTGTGAGTATGACAGTACGGACCCACCAGGTCCACTCCCAAACACAAGCAAGCGCCTCTTTTACTACTCAGATGAACTCCCTCGTTTTTACTCTAATCCACCCTATAGATATCTAGGACCCACATCATTTTCAACGTATATTCAATTAACGACAGAATTGCACAACTTTTTTTTTGAGTAGTAATTCGGAGGAGCAAGCTATAAACTGGGTTGTGCGGCCTCTGTGGCCCGTCTAACAGCATGACCAGCCCAGCAGTTTTTTCTTTGAGAAAATAGGTAGCCCAATATTTCTTTTTGAAGAATACCGAAGCTAGGCCTAATTGTTTTCTCCGACTTACTGGGCTGCAAATATTTCAAGACGAGGAGGGATGCATTCCGGCCTGGCCAAAGAGTATGGTCAGTGTCTATTAAAAGTAATATCAAAAGGGGTTGAAAATTCCAAAAAAATTATAGCAAATGGGATATTAGTTTCTATTTTTGTTTTTGTTCTTCATTGATGTCTTATACTCCCTCCGTCCCGAAATTCTTGTCTTATATTAGTCTAGATACGGATGTATCTAATACCAAAATGTGACATGATACATCCGTATTTAGACAAATCTAAGACAAGAATTTTGGGACGGAGGGAGTAATCATTGGATTTAACATGACATAGTACTAATTTATTTTTAAATTTGTTTTAGTGTGGCTACTAATTTTTGGATTAAAATATTTTGTTACCCAGCAAAAATTTGTGAATTTCAAAATTTCCCACATATTTAGTTAATTTTTTTAACCCTGGTGCTGACCAGAAAATGGTCATCAATTCTAAAAATGGAAACAGGCTGCAATAAATTCCATATGAATTAGAAAATGAGTAAAAATTATAAAAATAATAGCAAATGGGTTGTACACGCCACATATTTCGAGGCTGATTTGTTTACACAAGGCTTTGTCAGTCAACACACGATTCTAGCAGCAGTGACTGCTGGATGTCCATCCAACGGCCGACGTGCTTCTTCAATATCTGATCTTCCTGCTCCAGTCGCCTAAACTAGCACCGGCGGGACTGCCTGCTCCCTCCTCTTGTGGCCCGCTGTTATGCCATGCAGGCTTCCCCGGCCCACCCGACTCCCTCTACTGGCCTGGCCGAACGCAATCAACTGCCTCCTTGTTATGCGAAAAAATGATTCCTCCCACTGACATCTGGGGCGCACTGGTTGGGAGGCTCACCTGTGGGCCTACTAAGTTGACGCGTACGCATGGCTTGTCAACTTAGTCAACAAACGATTCTAGCAGCAGTAACCGTTGGATTTGAATCGAACGGTCTTGCTGCTTCTTCAATCGCTGCTCTTCTTCCACAAGCCGCCCAAAACAGCGCCGGCGAGACCGCCTGCTCCTGCCTCCAATGGCCGGCTGTGTTGCCGTTGAGGCCTCACCACCCCTACTACTCCCACTGCTAGCCAGGCCCTGCGACGACGGCAGCCTCTCACCGCAGCCGAAGCAGTGAACCCTCGTACTCCTCTCCGCGTGGGCATCCACTGCCTCGTCTTCCCCGGCTCCGCGTCGCCCCCTTCCTAGGCCTCGCCGTCGTCCACCACGTTGGATGCGCTCTGCACGGAGTGGTCAACGTGATCAACGAATGACACCATTAGAAGTAGATTGTGCGTGGAGAGGCTGACAGCTGGGTCCACGGCCACACGCAAGGAAATGCCTCCTTATTACCCGCGAAATAATGATTCCTCCACCTGATAGCTGGGACCTACCGGAAGGGCCTCTGTATTTTGTGAAAAAAACATTCCCACCGCTGACAGGTCAGACCCACCAGCTATAACTTCACACGCAAGGAAGTGCCTCCTTATTACACAAAAAAAATGAATACCCCCCTGGGCCACAATAGTGGGAGGTTGACTTGTGGGCCAACTAAGTTGACAGGGACAGAGGGCTTTGTCTTCTTTTTTTTGATAAAAGAGAGCTCTGTCTCCGATTTCTATTAAGAGAAATCACCGAGTCTTCTTACAGCTAAAAAAGGAAAGCAAAGAAAAAACTGACATAACTATCTAGCTCCAGTGACCGTACGATGTCCATCGAACGGCCGTAGTGCTTCTTCAACATCTGGTCTTCTTGCTCCAGCCGCCCAAACCAGCGCCGGTCGTGCCTCGTGCTCCTGCCTCCCGTGGCCGGCTGCGATGCCGCGGAGGCCTCACCGCCCTCTACTACTCCCACCACTGGCCAGACCATCCCTCTACTCACCCACACCCCCTATTATTCTGCGGCGACGGCAGCCTCACACCGCAGCCGAACTAGTGAACCCTCGTACTCCTCTCCGCGTGGGCATCCAAAATAGCACCGGCCACTCATTAGCAGTAGATGAAGGGCTCCTTGGAGGCATCGACCAGGCCATCCCTGAAACGGGAGTAGCTGTAGGGGCGTTCCGCTAGTTGAATATATGAGCTAGTTACTATGAGATTTAGTCTGAATAAGCACCAAATAAATCATGACGGCTATAACAGAGATTAAACTAATCATGCGGACTAGCATAGCAGATGAACAGATCGAATCTAGGACACAGACTAGAAACATGAATTCTACCACTATTTCGAACAGGAAGGACAGAAACACATACGGTGCAACGGGAGCAGCACCATTGGCGTTGAGGTTGTCACCCATGTCGTTGAGGAAGAGGTTGCTGAGGTCGGGGAAGAAGTCATCGTCGGTGAAGTCGTCGCTGCTAGCAGTCGTGAGAGTGCGCTCCCCAAATTTCAACAGCGCCCGCCGAATGGAGCGCAGGAGGGAGTGGCGGTAGGGGACGTTGCGGCCGCGAAATGGAGCGTAGGAGTAGCCCACGAAGCAGTAGATGGTGCTCCTCCCTAGTCTCTATTCTTATCTCTATCTCTACTACTCTTATTTTTTAAAAATATACTAGTTGTAGTTGTCAAACCGAATAGTACTGCGCCGTCCACTGCACCCCCGGCTGAACACGCCTCCTCGCCTCCATCAAACCCCTCCGTTAAACCCGCATGCACACCGAGAAACCTACTCTGGCCTGCGGGAGGAAATTTTCCGGTTGCCGTTGGTGAATAATACACTACTAGAAAAACCACTACTAATGGCGCACCTAATTTGGCCATTAATGGCGCATCTGTAGTGCGCCATTAACAACACGCCATTAGTAATTTTTACTAATGGCGCACCACAGTGCGCCATTAGTATCTGGTATACTAATGGCGCACCACCTGGTGCGCCATTAGTATATCGAGGGTGCGCCATTAGTATGCCTCCTGTAAGCATGTATACCAGTGCTTTGGCATACTAATGGCGCACCACCTCTGGATCGCCATTAGTAACAAGCATACTAATGGCGCACTACCCATGATGCGCCATTAGTATGCCTCGTCATACTAATGGCGCCTTTCATGTGATGCGCCATTAGTATGAATATTAGGTTTTTTATTTTTTATTTTCTGTTTTTGCACAGGTTACAAAATGTATAATTTGACAAAATATAGACAGCACACATCAACAATAGATTCATCAAATACAATAGAAGATTAGTCTTTGAATACAATTCATCATATTAGTCTCCTAATACAATTCATCATATTAGTCTCCTAATTGAAAAGACCGAACAAAGATAGAACATTATATTACAAGTCTCGAGACCGCGAGTAGCGAGTTTGTCTTCACATTACAAGTCGATATCGATCATCTAAACTACCATCACATAGAAGAGAGCTGCGGTCATCACGATGAGCATCATCACGATGAAACTCGTCTTCATCCGGTTCCTCCAACGCTCCTCCCTCTCCGCTAGATAGCGGGCGTATCTAGATTCGCCTCGGCCCTAGTGGTGTACCCTTTGTAACTGTTACCGCTGAATCGGTGAACCTGTCTCCGACACTCCTCCCGATCATCGTAGACTCCGAACCTTACCCTTGTACACGACATACGTCCGGCATCGCTATGCACTAGCCAAACGAAGCGTTAGTACCAATTCACGCAGACAATACATAAGCAATATATAAGTATGCAATGAACGATCGGAAGAGAAAAGCAAGACATTAATAGCATCGATTACATCTAAGTTGAGCGACTCTCAAACCAAAGAGACATACTACAAGTTCATTAAAGTTTAATTACAACATGAGCCAATCGATGTTTCAGAACTAGACAACTCGACTCAAGGGACCGGAGCGTGGATGAAGCCGCCGTCTATCGTCGGAGTCATGAAAGAACGGGCGTTGTCATCCTGCATTTGTAGCATTGTGTCGATGTCACCGTTGGACGGTTGATTTCGAGGTAGAACTGCCCGAGTGCGAAGGACATCTTGATGGATGATTTCCGCAAACTCCGATTTGGATGCGAAAGAATTCTTGTCGGAGGTCCGCGTCTGGATTGCCGACACGCCGCGCCCAATCTTGGAGTTTACTCGGTAGCGAAGTTGATGATGGTCCCGTCACGATCGCCGCATGTGATGGATGGCGTAGTAGGCACCCTTCGACCGCCAGCGGCTGCTTGACGCAGCGAATGTCGTATTGTGGGAGAACACGTGCTTGCCGTGCTTACGAATAGGCCTGGTGAAGGTGCCTCCAGATTTGGCGTGGCCGGGAGAACATCATCAAGAACCTTCTTGACATTTGTGTAGTCTACGTTCGATGACGGTCCGGTCGAAATACGTGGCCATGGAATATTTGGGGCTTAGGAGGATGAGCGTGCAACGTGTCACCGCAGAAAACACGGAATGTTAAAAGAAAACGATCGAAATGTAAGAATTCATATGTTACGGGCGGTTGAGGGAGGACTTACTCGGAAAGTAAGGCACGAGGAAGTTATCCTTATCTTGGTTTGCCGAATGACGCCTTGAGGTAAGAACTTCGCGACTTGCGGTCCCCGCGCTGCCCAAGATCTTGGCACGCATGTAGAAGGGGTCAACTATCACGATGTCCGGGGTCTTGTCGCGAATGATCCGCATCTCCATACTCAGCGAAAATAGCCGAACGAAGGTGTAGTGCAGCGGATGAAGGTTCAACATAGCGTGATGTCATCAAACGCAGGACGATCGTCGCCCGATGGAGTTATCCACAAAGCCCTTGCCCTCGGCACCTTGGCCGCGAAACCGGTATGCCACATCCTTCTCCACGAGACGCCGCTTCTCCAAAGAAAGAACAACATCATGCAGACTCCGCATAGCACCGGTTGCAGCATTGAGCATATTTGTCGGTAGCATCGCCCTACCCGCCACATGCACCCTCCTCGAGATATCCTGCGGTGAAGGTGGCCCATCCCGAGCACGGATCGTACTCGGTGCGGCTGGCTCGCACCCTTCTTAGTCTTTCTTTTGCGTGCCTTCTTCTTCTCCTGTAATGGGACCGAGTTTTGCTCACAGACCGCCTTCTTGAGTGTGTTGGGGCTGATAATATTTACGCACCTCGCCTATCGAGGCTCGGTGAAGTCGGCAGGAGGGCGTCTCGAGAGCTGAACGCCCGACGGGCGCTGTTGCAACTTGGCTTCTCCAGCTGTACGAGCTAGATCGCACACGTCTTTTGTTGGGTTTGGTTCTTGAGAAGGAGGCCCCATGAAGTCGCCATCGCACCCATGCTCGGCAAAGTACTTGATCGACGTTGCCAAATGTATCATAGTCGCCGCCGCCGTCGTTACGATCCTGTGCCATATGCATGTTTGGATCCATGGCATAGGGATGTCCGCACCGTTCTGGCGGTCTTGCCATGGGGCCGACTTGGCACCGCACGATCGGCGGTGTTTTCTTTGGGGTGGTGTCCCCGCCTCAAACGAATCTGGCTCTTCGCCAAAGCAGGGCCAGCTCAGACGGCGCTGAGGGTCATCACGTCATCATCGTCGGCCCCGACGGGTCGATTCGGAGGTAACAAGTCGTCACAGCCTGGCAGCACCCGAACCAGTTGAACCCTAAACAAGTTGGGTGGCATCTGGGTACCGTGGAACAAGGGGTTGCCCGGTTGAACGATTTTGCCCTTGGCGACATCGACCAACTCGTTGTTCACGAAGTGGAGGAGAGTGCACGAACGTCGGCGGCGCCCTGCGAAAACATGTAGGGCGTCAGGGATGCCCAGTCAAAGGCAAGGAGATGAAGTCCTCGGCCGAGAGAGGCTTAATTAGTTACCGTGATGATGGCGTCGAGCTCGGCTAATGTAGAGGCACCGCCAACGGCGGGCGTGCAGTTGACGGAGGGGCCGCTTGCTGCAGAGGTGCGGGCCGGCGTACACCCGGGTGCATTAAGCTCCCGTGCCGGCGTCGGAGACACCAATGCCGCCTCCGCCGGAGGCACCAATGGCCCCGCCATCGCATTATGCGAGTTGCTGGCCGTGAAGCTAGGAATCGGAGCGGCCCCTGTTGGCCGCCCGCAATCCACGCCTCAACCCCGAGATCAAGGTAGGCACAAGGGCGGTGATCGCCGCCCGAGTCGTTGTTCCACTTGCTCTTGGACAATCTCCGGAATCCGCGCCACCTGTGCCTTGAGTTCTTGAACCTCTCGCTCCTGGCTTTCCGAGCTGGTCTTTTTCTCCTTCCGCACACCAGCGGTATAGTATGACCCCCATTTTGTCGACAAGCCTTTGCCGGCCACACGACCAGCTGACGTCGGCTTACTGAGCTTATCCTTGTTCTTCATTACATTCAACCCCCTATTTAGAGTGGTGTCCCAAGGGTTGCTCTGAGTCGACCCCGTGCTACTGCTTTCAGTCGCCTGCGGAAGGAATGTGAACCATTTAGAAATTCGGCTTCATTAATTAGAATGCAACCATATGGAGCTAATTACGCGGGGGTGTATTCCTTACCAGAACAAGCTCAAGCTGCCTGGTCTTCGGATCCGTGGTAAGCTCCTTTGTTTTCGGGTCCTTCTTGTACCGGGCCCTGACAAAGTTCCTGGTCTGCTTGTCACCGTATGTATCAAAGAGGGGCGGTAGGCCTTGCTCGGCACGGTCCGCCTCCTCCTTGTCCCATATAGGCTCCGCCACTCTGTAACCGCCGGGACCGAGTGTGTGTTCCCCTATGTTCAGCTCCCGCATTTGTTTCCCCACTCACTTGATTGGGAGCTTGCGGTGCTCGAGCAATTGATCTTGAAGTCGTTGTAGTCATCTTCGGTGATCGAAGGATTTTTCTCCTTGATCTTCTGATAACTCTCACCTTTCTCGATCATTCTCTTCACATTGCTTTTCCAAGTAGACAGGGCCTTGCTCATCTTCGTGAGGGCAGCATTGTTCACTTTATTCCCTTTGAGGCTTGTGTTTTCAAATTCAGCGGGGAACTTGTATCGTTCGTGCAGCTTCGTGAAGAGGAGGTTGCGCAAATTCCCTCGGTCGGGATGCCTCGGGTTCTCGGTGTTGATCGAGACGGTGCTCGGACAATGCACCCGAGCTGAAGCGAGTACCCCTTGACTATTCGTTCGGGCGCCGTTGGATTCCCGTTGGAGTCCACTTCAGTAACTTCCTCCTTGAGGGTGCGGAGCACGATCGGGCGCCGGTCCTTCCGTTGCCTCTTTGGTTGGCTGCCATCTGTGCGTGCGCCGCCATCATCGATGGTGGCATCCTCGGCGGCACCATCGGTGGTAGCATCGGTGTGGTCATCCTCGGCGGCACCATCCGTGGTCTCGGGATCGGTGGGGAAGGCGGCGACCTCATACAAGTGAGGTTGTTCCTCCATCTCTGGGACAGCTCCTGAATGCCTTGCCGCCCAACCCCGGCCTCATCGTTGTGGGCCATGTTTCTCTCTAAATAGAAACAAAGTTTGGTCAAAAGTTGGTTATTGTCAAGGAACAAGATCATGGTCTCATCATTTAGGGTTTGTCGACACGAGGCATCCTAAAATCTAAGCTTTTATCATTGAGGGTTTTTCGACGCCAAGGCACCCTAAAAGCCTAACCTTTCATCATTTCGGTTTTTATCGACACCGAGGCACCCTAAAAGCCATGCATTAGTCACAAGTACGCCGGGGCACTTGATCCTACTTAATTAACTACTAAGATACCCGGCCCATGCATTAGTCACAAGTACCCCATATGTCCTATTTTTAGCAAAGTCATGCTAAAATTCACGGAAAATTTCAGCATGACCTTTGCTGAAAATAGGACATATGGAGTACTCAATTTGCGGAACGGAAGTTAATCGACATTCCGCAAACTCAAGGGCCTCTCGGGGTACCTGCAAAATCATTATCCCAGGTGGACATGGATGCAATGTCACATGTCACATGGATCCCACACCCACATGTCACATGTCATATGGAACAAATATTTATACACTCATATAGCAGCACTAAGTATATTGCACTTAGAAGAAGACTTGCTTTTACATCCCACCCAACTTAACAATCTAGTAGAGTTGTTAGTAAGATCCTAGCTCTCTCTTTTCTTAGAAATAATAAATCGCCAAGCAGGAATGAAAAGATTATTTGATTGAAGAAACCACCATGGCAGCAAATAACTGAACCTTCACTCTGTTTTAACTGAAAATATATTTGAAAAAAAAAACTTCTACACGTGTGAAAATCTTCTCTACAAATATGAGAAAATAGATATAACTTGGGTCGCCATGTATCTCGCCATTGATCATCAAAACTAAATCAATATAAGAAAATATGGTGAAAACTAAATCAGACAAGATATTTGAAAACATGAATTAGTCTCGCCATTATCCTAAAAATGGCAGTCGGATATGCATGGACGCTCATTTTCAAAGATTGTAGCCGATGCTTTCTTGTCTACTTAATGACAACATTAACACTTCAGGGCTCAAGAATTAAATTGTCGGTTTCTTTAGGCATTAGCAACCACCAAACCAGCAATTAGCATACATTCTACAGCACAAAATCTTCATCTATTTAGGCGAAAGATCTAATGTGATTACTAGCTTCCTAGGCATGGTAAGAACTCTGTCATAATCACAAGTGTGACAAAAAGTGGATACAAATTTCACCACAATCGCCAAAATAAAATTCAGCTACAATCCCCACATCTGAAACACTTCTTGCTCTTACCACAGAACTTTGAATGTTCACGGAGATAAACATTGATGGGTACTGAAAAATGTACATATTTTTAATCCCTACAAAGGCAAGGAAACTATAATTGCAAAATTAATTGCTGGACTGGGAATTAATACTCATCAATGGGCATTACTGTAATTTTGTTTTAACTGAACATATGGTATTGTTAATCTTGCCAATCATCACCTGTTGACATTTGGAGTTTTTATGCAAAAGTGTTCTTCTTTTTCTTTTGGACTGAAATGAGCGTGTCATCAATCACAAGTATCTTTCATGAGTTTTAGCAGAGGAATCTTGACTCATCGATCTCAACAGAATGATATATATCATGGTATGGAATAGTAGAGTGGATAGTTAGCCTGTTGAAACCATTGAACATGACCACAACACAGAATTGATCACTAAACACAACAATTTGCTACTTATGTCGGGATGGAGAATGGGCCATAGATGGCGTCGGTGTTGTGGAAAGACTTGCAGGTCTCCGCTCGAGAGCCGAAAATTGGGCTGAGCTTTCAAGCTTTGCAAAATTGATATACATGTAGTTTCATGATAGACACAGCAGCAGAAATAAATAAATGTAATTTTGTGATGAGATACTTAAATATGCAAGCACTGAATAGCAGAAATGATAAGACTAATTCATGTCATCTCCATTGATTTAGTTTTGATGATCAATGGCAGATGTAGATGATGTTTCGATATAACTAAATCAATATAAGTAATCTACAAATATTTGAAAACAAGATATGGTGAAGCATGAAGAATCAATATGAGAAGGAGGAGGAGGAGGGGGAGGAGGAGGGGGAGGAGGAGGAGGAGGAGGAGGGTGTGTTCATTCTTTGCAGCGGCAGGAATGAGAAACTAGAAAAACTCTGGACAAAAAGGAAATCGAGACATGGCAACAAACAATAACAGTTTACGTATTTTCCTTTTGGCATGGCAGATACCTAGCTAGATGCAATGAAAATTGAGACAATTTTCGACACATTCAGTTGTTAGCATATATCTGATACTTCTCAGATTTTCGCTGCATCGATCATTCTAGCCAGTTGCATAATTCACTAGGATGAGGGACATAACTAAACTGCAGTTGGCCAGTCCTGTAGCAAAACTGAAAATTTATATCATAACTGAATCGCAGAATTTCACCGCATCGTGAAATTTATATCTTCACCGAGATGAGGCACGAGAACTATACTAGCAAACAATGACAAGCTTATCCATACAAAGCTCAAGTAGAAGCGAAACATTAGCTTCTCCTCGTTGAAACAGGGAGACAATGAACACACCACAAAAAAAAGCAGTGGCTGGTCCTCGTTGAAACAGGAGGAGGAGGAGGAGGAGGGGAGCTCACGGGGGGTGGTGCTCGGCGACGGTGGTGTGGGCCGGGCGGGGTCGAGGTGGGGCAGCGCGCTGGGCGGGTCGAGGCGGCGCTGGGCGGCGGGCAGCGCCGAGGCGGAGTCGGGCGGCGGGCCCGGGCGGGGCGGGACGCGCCGAGGCGTCGCTGGGCGGCGGGGTCGCGTCGAGGCGGCGGCTGGGCGGTGTCCGGCATGGGGTCGCGTCAGGCGGCGGGGCAGCGTCCGAGGTGGCGGGGACGGTGGCGCCGAGGGAGGCGGGCGAGGGAGAGGGAAGGCGAGGAGAGGGCGAGGGAGGGAGAGGCGAGGGCGAGGGCGAGGAGGGTCAGGCAGCGGCGGGCGGGCGGGTGGATCGAGAGGGAGAGGGAACTGCGGGGGAGGGGAAGGGGGATCGGGCGAAGGGGAGAGGGCAGGGGAGGGGGTTACAATACTAATGGCGCACCTCACCGTGGTGCGCCATTAGCATGTCCATACTAATGGCGCACCTCACCGTGGTGCGCCATTAGTATTTTTTTTATTTCAACTCGAGCCAAAAGGTTATGTACTACTGTAACCTATCCATGTCAAGCCCACTCTACTAGCTCGACTGTCGCGAGCCAGTTCTCACACCAGAGGTCCCGGGTTCGACTCCTGTGCTCCACAAATATTTTTTAGCATTTAAAAGCTGTTTGATACTTATTTATGTTTAAATATGTTCAAATTTGTTTAAATAATAACAGTAATATTTTTTATAAGACAGTAGCATTTAAAAGCTGTTTGATACTTATTTTTTATAAGACGGTCTGGGTGCGGGGTCGGCGGGTGGGCGGTTGAGTAGGGAATCGAGGGTGCGGGGGTCGGCGAGGCGGCCGTGGACTGGGGTGCTCTCGCGCGAGGGGACCGGATCTGGCGAGGTGGGACAGCGATCGAGATGGAGGGGGATCGAGGTGGGCTCCACAAAATTTTTTAGCATTTAAAAAGCTGTTTGATACTTATTTGTGTTTAAATATGTTCAAACTTGTTTAAATAATAACAGTAATATTTTTTTATAAGACAGTAGCATTTAAAAGCTGTTTGATACTAATTTTTTTATAAGACGGTCTTGGGTGCGGGGGTCAAGGCGGCGGTTGAGTAGGGAATCGAGGGTGCGGGGGGTCGGCGGCGGCCGGTGGACTGGGGGGGTGCTCGGCGAGGGGGACCGGATCTGGCGAGGTGGGATAGCGATCGAGATGGAGGGGGATCGAGATCGAGTGTCCATGAAATTTAAAAATATTCATGATAGTTCAAAAAGTACCCATGAAATACAATCGAGAAATGAAGGCTACGATTTAAATAATATCGATCTTAGCTAGCTATCTGTTCACGATCTTCTTGCCCTTCTTTTTCGCAAATGGAGTTCTTCTGTGGAACGGACGTCCTTTAGGTAGGGTGGTCCTGCTTCTTCTTGTGGTGTATGCTCCTACTTCATCATCGTCGTCATGTTCGATCCTCGGGTCGCCGTACTTGTCGAAGTCTTGCTCATTGGCTACTCCATCCATTCCGATGATCTTCCTTTTGCCTCTCCTCACGACAACACGACTGGGCTTTGGCGGGTCGGTAATGAAGAAGCATTGGTCCACTTGGGAAGCCGCACCATGGCTCATTTTTTCAGCGGTGACGCTTATACCCATGATCTTGATTTGGCTTCGTATAACCATGGTGGTGAAATACCGGTCTTCTTTTATGACGTTCTTGGCCCATCGACACGAAACATCGGGACCTTCTCTCCAACGTAGCTCAGCTCCCAGATCTCCTCGATCCTTCCGTAGTATCTGTCCTTGTCGTTACGGTGTAGGATTCCATCGTTACCCGGAGTTCGATAACCATCGCTCTTCATGTCCTTGGCCTCGTGTAGAATGTGTAGCCGTTGATATCGTGACGCCTCATAGGTCATCGAGTTGTGCTCGGCGCCTCGACAAGGCGAATATGAGTTGTTCTTCCGCGGAAGAATCCTCATGTAAAGGGTACGACGTGCTTATGCTTGAACCAACGCGTGAAACATGAGTTGTGCTCTTTGAGTGTATCTCCGTCCGTCCTCTGTTGGCCTCGGTCATTGTACGCCTTTTTAATAAAGGTTTTGTGCTCTATCACCCAAGGATCGACCATGTCTATGTGTTGTAGCGCCGACTAGGCAAAGGGCAAGGCGTCTTTCCAGCAGTGGGCAGTCTTTCCAATTTTTCAACAGCTTGTCTATTTCCTCGCCGCCTCGTACACGGGCGTTTTCGGGTTCGGTTTCACCATCGAACAGATCCTTGCGTTTCCTCCACGGGTCATCGTCGCGAAGCCACCTTCGATGTCCCATGAACACGGTTTTCAAGACCCGGATCTCTATCTAGCTGGCGATACGCCAGTCATCCATGCACCTTACGATCCGTAAAATCCGTGGACTACCTGCCCCGAGATATCCGTGAATCGAGATAGTCGTGGCACCGTCGTGAGCGGTGCGGCTCTCATAGGGAAATATTCTTTCTCTGGCGCCCCACGTATTGGCTGGCGTTTTCCACAGCGTGTCAAGCTCCTCTTCAGCAGCCCCTGATCTGATTGATGTCGCTCCCTGGTTGTTTCGCCCTTCAATTAGCATACTCATGTGAATGTACTTCCTCTTCATGCACAACCAGGGGGAAGGTTGTACATCCACACAAACACAGGCCAGGTGCTATGTGTGCTTCTCGCTGCCAAACGGATTGACTCCATCGGTGCTCGCGCCCAAAGACGATGTTCCTTGGATCGCTCCCAAATTCCGAGTCTTGAAGTTCAACGCTGCCACCGCTCGCATCCTTAGGGTGACTCAGCATCTTGTCTTTTTATCTATCTCCGGATCATTTGCGCCATCTTCCGCTTCTTCTCCTCCCTATCCACGTGCCAACGCAGGAGCTTTGCTACCTTAGGGTCCGCGAAATAGCGCTGCAGACGAGGAGTGATCGGAAAGTACCACACCACTTTTCGAGGAGCTTTCTTCCTCTTATTGTATCGAGTGACGCCAAGACACGGACATATGGTAGACTCCGCGTGCTCGTCCCGATAAATGATGCAATTGTTCATGCACACATGGTATTTCACGTGCGGTAAATCGAGAGGACACACGATTTTCTTCGCCTCCTCAAACTGGTCGGGCACTTGTTCCCCTTGGGAAGACGTTCGTGCTGAATGACATGTTCTCGTCGGCATCGCCGGTCATTTTGTGTTTTACCTTCATCTCCGAGCCATGAGCGCTACTTTCAAAGGGTATCCTCGGCCTGCATCCTTCATACAATGGAGTAACCGCGTCTAACTCAAGTTGATCCATCTTGGCTTTCTCTCGGCGGCAGCTCTTGCGTTATCCGTCCGCTTGAGAAGCAGCTCTTGAATATGAGGGTCCTGCACCCAGCCCATCGATGGTCCAGCGTCGTCGCTCCGCCGCATCATCATCTTCATGATCATGCCCGTCGCCTGCTCCGCATCTTCCTCATCATCATGTCCTGCATCTTCTACATGATGATCGTACAAGATCACGCCGTGATCATCTCCGGGATTCTTCGCCTTCTCGCCCGCCCGAGCCGCGGTGGTTGTCTTGCTGCCCTTCCTCATTTCTTGCCCGCCCGCATGGACGACTTCAGAGTCATCTTCATCACCTTGCCACCGATAGCCATCCATGAAACCACGCAACAGCAGGTGGTCCCGCACCTGCCGGAATCTGGGTCCGCAATAAGGCTCTTCACTTGCATCTTCGACACGGACATCTTATCTCCGCCTCGTTCTTTTGAAGCATCTCGCCTTCGCGGACCTCAAAACCTATTCACGATGCCTTCGGTCATCGTGCGGACTATGGTCGTCATGGGTAGAGCAAAACGATATTTTAGAACCAAACAAAAATTTGGCATGACTTTCCCTAAAATAGGACCAAAAGAATGCTTAATGCCAAAATTCTCGCTGAAACGGAAATGAATCAACATTCCGCAAAATATTGGCAACTATCGCATTTCAAATACCGTACACCTCCAAACACAAACACATATGCAACACCACAAACATATGCAACACCACGAACATACATAGATCTAGCTAGGCCGTAAAAAGTGCATGTGCACATTGTTGTAGGGAGAACAACCTAAATATAGCTTCCCCCCTTACTTACCTATTAAAACAAGGTAATTTAACCACTTAATTTGAATGAATCTATGGTGGAAATGAGGTGAAAAAGAGGAGGCACCCGAGACAAGGAGGAGGTGGAGAGAATGAGGTGGGGAGAAAGTGAGTGTGTGGGTAGGAGAGGCTGTCCCAAATATCTTGTTGCTGCCCACTTACTAATGGCGCACCTCTTGCATGGTGCGCCATTAGTAGTTACAACTACTAATGGCGCACTTAAGCAGGATGCGCCATTAGTATGTTTGGATAGGCGCACTAGTTCAAAAAAAATTCTATACTAATGGCGCACCCACTGCCTGGTGCGCCATTAGTAGTTACAACTACTAATGGCGCACTTGGGCAGGATGCGCCATTAGTATGTTTGGATAGGCGCACTAGTTCAAAAAAATTCTATACTAATGGCGCACCCACCGCAGGGTGCGCCATTAGTAGTTACAACTACTAATGGCGCACTTGGGCAGGATGCCATTAGTATGTTTGGACAGTGCACTAGTTAAAAAAAAAATTTGATACTAATGGCGCACCCATTGCAAGGTGCGCCATTAGTAGTTTAAACTCTAATGGCGCATCAGACGGTGGTGCGCCATTAGTATATACTAATGGCGCACCATCTTTCTGGTGCGCCATTAGTGTCAATCCCATCTATAGCCCTTTTTCTAGTAGTGATAGAGTCGCGTCCAATCCATTTGAGTTAATTGCGTGTATGATTCTCCCTCTATAAAAAGTTAATTGCATCTTGTATTCTGGGTACTCTGTGTGTTCCACTGTCAGTATAGTGTACATGACTTGCAGCCTTGCTGCAGATTCGTACAGAAAGTTAAAAAGAAACAAATCCATCCTTAATCTTGTGTTCTAAGTACTCTGTGGGTTCCACTGCCAGTACAGTAGCGAAAGAAGTACATATTAAAAATATAAAAAGCTAAAGTTTAGGACATAATTCGAACTCAGGTCATCGCGCTGCGAGCATCCGGCCCGGACCAGTACACTAGGTGTTGGTTGCGGAGAATGCAAGAGATAAACCTTTATAACAATGAGCCGCTGCCAGCGCCGCCCATCCCCATGCATCCGCCCAGTCCGACCACCAGTCACCACCATGCCCCAATCCTCCTCAGCCCTATCATCTTTCTCGACATATCATTTTTTCTATGAAATGGTCGACATACCATTTTCCGATAAAATTCTCAAGATATCATTAGTTTTTACACATGGGATTACTCCTGCATGGGTCAATCACAATAGGTGTTTTGTAAAAAAAAAATGCATCTTGATGTTCCGTGCAATGCACGGGCATCTTGCTATTTTTTTGCATATAATTCCAAACACCACGTAGACACGGTCTTTGGCCATTTTACAACTATGTTAGTATCATTGTTAGTGGTCAACCGGTGCAAGGTATAGCCCCGGGTGTTCTAACCTTCTTTTAGTAATGATATCTGACGATTGTTCGGCATGAGCTCAATCCTGGCGAATCCCATGTAATCGTCAGATTTCCATCTGACGGTGGCCTGTTTTTAAGCCATAGTATTTGATAAAACCACCACCCTTACACACGTACTCTAACTGCGTCACGGGCGTTTGCAACTTCCATGTCTCCCAGCGAACGTTTGCTGGGGATTGGAGTTAGCACCGATGGCGGTTCATAGTCGTTCCACACTCGGGCATTGAAGTTTGTAACTATTTTAGATTATAATATACTACTCCTCCGGTGCTAGTAGTAGAGCAGAGTCCTACTCCACTACTACTCTACTCAAGCAAGTTAGGGCATAGTAGTAGGTACTGTAGGGAGTAACAGTACTATGATCACTGAAGCAAGTTGTCTGACTTCGATATGACCCTACACTACTCGTATGTATCTCGTAAGTCAAGCGGCGTGCTGTAGTCATCATCACCTGTCCACTTACCGCAGCACATATTCGCTTCTCCATCTTTGTACGATCTTCCATCCCCGCTAAGGCGCCTCCCCCTCGTCCAATCTTCCATCCCCGCTAAGGCGCCTCCCCCCTTGTCCGAAACCCAAGCACTAACAATGGCAGAACCAAGCAGCGTCCGCCGGAAGAGTGGCTGGAATTCGCTCCCCACAGAGGTAATCAAGCTCATTGTTTTGCGTGTGGACAATCTCAGTACGATGCTGCTCGCCGCGTGCTCGTCGGGGCTATACCGTTTACTCAAAGCCCTCAGGCCGGAGCTTTTTAGCTCCTTGCTTGTTGATGCCACCTGATCTTCAGAAACAGCGTGTCATGCAGCATAACGATCGAAGGGTGGCAAGCATCAACCCCCTTGACTGCGATCCGATCCCCGTCACCCTCAACTACATTAACGGTATGTACTGCGTCGGCATGAACGTCTTGGATGGTTCTCATCGACTGTCGCGGCAGCTGGATGCTCGTGGAGGTCTACACCCGGCGATTGATCCCCCTTCCTTTGATTGACACTGCACTGCTTTGGCACCGCGGCCCAGAATACTCGGAATCTTATAGTAGCCAACATGATACCAAGTTTGATTTGCTCAAGGTTGTAATCTGCCAAGTGCCCACAAGATCTGCGAATTATAAAGACTTCAGGCTAATTGCGTTCTTCAACCGCAGTCTCGCCTTCTAACTGGTCACTGCGGTAAGTGGATAAATCTGCACGTCCATCGCAGGACCATACATCCTCCATGGTTCTCTGATTCCATTGAACACAAGGGCTTCATTTACGCTGTCAACTCCTTCTATGGCTGGACGGGTTGCTGGCCTACTCCATTCATCCCTACAAACGGCTGTCACATGAGTATGTTACTTTCCTATGATATCATGATGGCTTGCTTATATTACTGTCAACATTTACTGAAAAAATATTCATGCTCATAACATGCTGTTCTTAAGATTGACTACGCCAAGAGCCCTTTTTTATTTGACTCCAAATTTTTTTAGGGTTATTTGATTCCAACTTGATATGATTCCGTAGGCCGCCTGGTGTCCCTACCCTTCCTAATCCCACAACCTTTCAAAGACGACAGACGATGATTGATTATCGTTCGGACGACGGCGAACGATTGATGATCGTTCGCATGTACCGGACGTGTTGTTTCGCGGAATACAATCACAGCCACTGCAAGGTCTTTGAGCAGGATCTCAGCTTCTCTGGGCCTTCAGGAATTTTTTACAAGAGGTTGGTAAGTAGCCTTGGTACACGCTCTCTGTTTGTCGGACTAAATTATCCGATTAACCAGGAGAAAACCGACAGCAAGGATCATGATGGCAGCGCGGTTTCATTCATCAGGCAAAACTGTGTGCACACAACGTACCATGCGTCTCTGTATGCACCATACCCTGATATGTGCCGCCACGCTCTGCAGCCCAAAGTAGGAGAGAGGCTCGCAAGTATCAGACTTCGACCTGCTGGCTGGAGTTTCCCCCATCAAGCACCCATCTGGTTCAAGCCGTCAGCCAATCACCACAGCTTAATATATAGTAATGTCTAACTGAGCCAGTGAGGTAAATGCATACACTTGGTGTAGTAGGATCTTTATTTAGTTTGATGCATACACTTGTTCTTTTTTGGTAGCCCTTTTGTAATGATGGTTGATGTTTGGTTTGGAAGAGAGATCCGCGTCTTCACTCTTCTGGCCTGCCTACTGCTTCTTTTGCACCCCCAGCCCTGGTTGTTGCTGCTGTTGTTTTCAATGTACAATCAGTAGTATATTTCGTCTGTTGGTTGAATAAATGTGTTGTTAGAATGAGAAACACAATGTTTTGGAAGTCGTTGCACGGTTCGATCCTTTAGTGCCCCGTACCGTACGTAGCGCATACTATTTTTCGTACGGAACACATTTTCCACTTGTTGATAACATGCAACCCACTGATGAAGGCCCAATATAGAAGCCCATAATTAACTGGAAGGGAGGCTCTCACATGAATCCGGCCCAGGTACATGCTCATGGTCCCCTTGAGGGAGTCCTAGACTAAGGGGTCCTTGGGCGTCCGGCCTGTTACCCTTTGGGCTGGACCGATGGGTTGTGAAGACATGAAGACCGAAGACTGCACCCTTGTCTTGATTGGACTCTACTTGGCGTGGAAGGCAAGCTTGGAAACCGACTATGTAGATTCCTTCTTATGTAACCGACTCCATGTAACCCTAGATCTCTCCGGTGTCTATATAAACGAGAGAGATTAGTCCGGATAGGGAGAGACTCATTAACATATTCACATAGGCTAGACTTCTAGGGTTTAGCCATTATGATCTCGTGGTAGATCAACTATTGTAACACTAATATTTCATCAAGATCAATCAAGCAGAAAGTAGGGTATTATCTCCATAGAGAGGGCCCGAACCTGGGTAAACATTGTGTCCCCCATCTCCTATTACCATCAATCCTAGACGCACTGTTCGGGACCCCCTACCCGAGATCCGCCGGTTTTGACACCGACATTGGTGCTTTCATTGAGAGTTCCACTGTGCCGTCGAACAAAGGGCTCAATGGCCCCTTCCATAGTTAGTAATGACGTTGTCCTGGGAGAAACCTTCCTCCCCGGACAGATCTTCGTATTCCGCGGCTTCGTACTGCGGGCCAACTCGCTTGGGCATCTGGAGCAGATCGACAGCTACGCCCCTGGCCATTAGGTCAGATTCGGAAGCTTGAACTACGTTGCGGACGTCCGTGGAGACTTGATCTTCAACAGATTCAAGACCGCGGCAACCGCTCCTCGTCGCCCCGATGAACATGGCTTAAACCTGTCATCGGGCCGCATCCAGGAGATAGCTCCTGCAGCAGCTCTGGCCTTAGATCCGGAGCAGATCAAGTCGTCCGAAGACGGGAAGCTCAACCCCATCACGGGGGCTACCGATTCTGCGCCGTTGGAGCCGCACGCAGATTACACTTCATACGATATTTGCATCAACAGTACCCCGGACTTGTCTACGATGTCGAGTTCTGAACCCTGCGAGCCCGCGGATACCAAACTCGATCGGTTATCAATCTTCAAGTTCGCGTCGCAGATGTCTTCCAACACTCTTCCATGGGCGATGTAACGCCCTCGATGCGGCTATATCTCCCACGTGTCGAAGCACGACTTAGAGGCATAACCGCATTGAAAGCAATGTCGCAAGTGAGGTAATCTTCACACAACCCATGTAATACATAAGGAAAGAGATACATAGTTGGCTTACATCGCCACTTCACACAAGACATAAATAAACATCCATCAACCAGATTACACTCAAGGTCCGACTACGGAACCAAAATAAAAGAAGACTACCCCAAATGCTACACAGATCCCCGATCGTCCCAACTGGCTCCACTCATCGATCATCGAGTGAAAGACACATAGTAACGACCACGCTCCTCGTCGAACTCCCACTTGAGCTCGGTTGCATCATCTGACCGCATCGCCGGCACCTGCAACTGTTTTGGTAGAATCTGTGAGTCACGGGGACTCAGCAATCTCACACCCGCGAGATCAAGACTATTTAAGCTTATAGGAAGGACAGAGTTGTGAGGTGGAGCTGCAGCAAGCGGCTAGCTTATATGGTGGCTACATTCGCAAAAGAGAGCGAGAAGAGAAGCAAGGCACGGTCGTGAAACTAGTAGCGATCAAGAAGTGATCCTGAAACTACTTATGTCAAACATAACTCCAACATCGTGTTCACCTCTCGGACTCCGCCGAGAAGAGACCATCACGGTTACACACGCGGTTGATGTGTTTTAATCAAGGTCAACTTCGGGTTTTCTACAACCGGACATTAATAAATTCCCATCTGCCCTCATAACCGCGGGCACGGCTTTCGAAAGATAATACCCTGCAGGGGTGTCCCAACTTAGCCCATTATAAGCTCTCACGGTCAACGAAGGATATTCCTTCTACCGGGAAGACCCGATCAGTCTCGGAATCCCGGACTACAAGACATTTCGACAAAGAACAAAACGAGACCAAAGAAGTTGCCCGACAGCCGACAAATCCCGATAGGAGCTGCACATATCACGTTCTCAGGGCACATCCGGATGAGACTAGCTACGAGTAAAACCAACCCTGAAGGTTCCCCAAGGTGGCCCCGCAGGTAGCTCAATTCGGAACAACACTCGAAGGAGCACTGGCCCGGGGGCGGTGTAAATAAAGATGACCCTCGGGCTCGCGAAAACCCGGGGGAAAAAGGCTTAGGTGGCAAATGGTACAACCAATGTTGGGCCTTGCTGGAGGAGTCTTATTCAAAGCGAACTGTCAAGGGGTCCCATAAATCACCCAACCGTAAGGAACGCTAAATCAAGGAACATAACACCGGTATGACGGAAACTAGGGCGGCAAGAGTGGAACAAAACACCGTGCATAAGGCCGAGTCTTCCACCCTTTACCAAGTATATAGATGCATTAATTAAACAATAGATATTGTGATATCCCAACAAGTAAACATGTTCCAACAAGGAACAACATCTCCATGTTCCAACAAGGAACAAACTTCATCTGCACCTGCAACTAACAACGCTATAAGAGGGGCTGAGCAAAGCGGTAACATAGCCAAACAACGGTTTGCTAGGAAAGGATGGTTAGGGGCTTGACATGGCAATATGGGAGGCATGATAAGCAAGTGATAGGCATCGCAGCATAAGCATAGCAAAAGAGCGAGCATCTAGCAAGCAAAGATAGAAGTGATTTCGAGGGTATGGCCATCTTGCCTGCAAGGTTCTCAGAGTTGTCGAAAGCTTGATCCTCGTAAGCGTTCTCAACAGGTTCCTCGTTCACGTACTCGTCTCCCGGCTCAACCCAAAGCAAGAACACAAACAAAGGAACCACAATAAATCACGGTGCAATGCACAAGCAATATGATGCAAAACATGGCATGATATGCGAGATGTGAGATGCAATGCATATGCGTGCTCCGGCAGGAAAATGATTAACCAGGCATCAACTTGGCAAACCAAGTATGCCGCTGGAAAGGTGAGATGATTTCGGTTGAGATCGATATAAAGATCACCGGAATCGGATGCACGGTTTGCAAATGACAAGCAAAACAAGAATGGCACAAATCTGCCATTAACAGCATGATGCCACTTAGCAAGCAACAAGAAATTAAGCTACTTCACCCAAACGTACCAACAAAGCATATGGCAGTGATCTACTCAAGATGCTTGACAAAAGATGAACACAGAGCTACGGCTAGTTCACACATTAACAGGTCCAAACAAGCATGGAAAAAGTGCAAAATATATCAGTTTCACAGACTTAGAGAAAATACTGAACATGGCAGAATCAGCATCAGGAAGCAATGTTCAGAGCAAGCAAACAGCATGCTACAGGAACTTATAATAGCAAAACAAGACATGGCATGAATCTACTCAAATCATAGAACAAAAGTCCCTTACTGACCATGAGCCAAAAGGGATCAGAAAATGTAATAGCACCCATGTCAATATAGCAAGTGTCATTAACAGATTCAACAAACAGGGCATGACATTGACAGAATTGTGTAGGAATCTTCGCGAGCTCGATGCACTCACTACAGAGCATTACATGATAAACTAAGCATACATCCAGCAAGAATACATGGCATAGAAGCTAAACATGGCAAGAACAACATCATAGCATACACGGATCAACTACAACAACCTTGGCAAAATTGAATAACATGTAAACAATCTGCCAGGAAACATTTTATAGTAGAAGTAGAGCTCGATTGACTCAAGCTATAGCACTCCATAATTGCAAACAAGGTCATGGATGGATAGAGCATAACCATATGTTCAAAACATCCTTACTGAAGTATCTCAAAATATGCATGGATTTCTCGGTAGCATCAAGTTTACATGGCATAAAAATATCATCAAAACAGGGGCTGAAATCAGCAACATCATGAAGCCTAGTTTGCATGCTTGTGCTAGTCACCACATAGATCAAAATAATACATGGCATACACCCCTGTAAAGATGGCATGGCATATTACAAAACACATGTAGGACTCAAGTTCATAGGATGCACACATCAATCATGGCAAAAATGACAAAAGTGCATGTTCTGATAAGAATCTGAAACTAACATCACATAGCCCTCTTCCAACAGCATTTCGGGCATCAAGATGAGCTCAAATGAAAATGATGCAATGATATGAAATGATGTACTCATCGAGACGAAAAATACCGGGATGCTAGTCGCCCAAAACGGAGCCACGGGTGCAAAGCTATGGCATGATGAAAATGCAACAAAATTATCACAGGTAAAAGACTTGCACGAAAATTGGGGGGAGAAGTCAACCGAGACCAGATCTGGATCCGGGGCGCGCGGATCTGAGTTCGCCGGCGGCGGCTCGCCGGAGAAGGAGGGATGAGAGGCCGGGGACGAGGCCGAGCGCGGCGGCGAGGCGGCGGAGACGGGCAGCGACGGGCGAGGTCGGCGGGCGGGCGGGCATGAGGCGGCCGGCGATGGGCGCCGGGCGCGCGGCGGCCGGCGACGGGCGGCTGGGTGGCGCGGCGACAGGCGACGGGCGGCGGGCGAGCGGGCGCTGCCGGGCGCAGGTCGGAGGGCTCGGCCGGCCAGCGGGCTCGCGGAGCCGGGCGGCGATGTGCGCTGGTCGCCCACGGGCGGCTCGCGGTTGGCGGGGCGCGCGGCGACGCTGTCTGCCCGTCCCGGACGTGTCCGGCGGCGCGTGAGGAGCGGGACTAGGTTAGGGTGGAAATGATCCGGGATTTCGGGGGAGGGGGTGTTTTTATAGGTAGAAGGAGCTAGGAAGCTCCAAATGAGGTGTAGTTTTCGCCCACACGATCGTGATCCGACGACGGAGAGAATGGAAGTGACTTAGATGGGTTATTCGGGCTGTTTTGAAGGGGTGTTGGGCTGCAACTTAAAAGAGGCCTTCGCGGATATGCGGATAACCGTTGGAGTACCAAACGGGCTCCAAATGACCCGAAACTTGACAGGTGGTCTACCGGTGGTGTACCAAGGCCACTTGACAAACCTCGGTCCATTCCGAGAAAGTTTAGTACCCGCTCACGGAAAGATGTAAAAGGGGACGCCGGGGAACATAGGAGTGCTGGATTGCAAAACGGACAACGGGGAAAAAGCTCGGAATCATGAGACGAACACGTATGCAAATGAGATGCACATGATGACATGATAAGAAATGCATGACATGGACAAAATGCAGAATGAATAAAAAGCCAACCGCGGAGGGAATCTCATATCACAATGCCGAAAATGGCAAGAGTTGGAGTTAGAAATATGGAAAGTTACATCCGGGGTGTTACAACACTCCACCACTACAAGAGGATCTCGTCCCGAGATCTAGGACTGAAAGAACTCCGGATATTCGGAACGGAGGTGATCCTCGCGCTCCCAGGTGTCTTCTCGGTCGGAATGGTGTGACCAATTCACTTTCAGGAATTTGATTGACTTGTTGCAGTCTTGCGCCGGTTTCTTCAAGAATAGCAACGGGTGCTCATGATAAGAGAGATCTTCTTGGAGGTCAATTTCTTCGGGTTGATAGTGCGCTCAGAGTCTTGAAGCACTTATGAAGCTGTGACACGTGAAACATGTCATGCACATTTGCGCGGTTGGAGGAAGCTCAAGTTGATAGGCTAGATCGCTTTTGCCAATGATCTTGAAAGGACCCACGATCTAGGGGCAAGCTTCCTTTGATACCGGGTTGACGAGTGCCTTTTATTGAGAGACGCGGAGGTAGACATGGTCTCCGATTTCAAAAGCCACATCACGGTGCTTGTCATCATAATAGCTCTTCTCGCGCGATTATGTGGCTTTGAGATTCTCACGAATGACTTTGCACATTTCTTCGCTTCGTGGATCAAGTCGCTGCCAAGAAGTTGGCATTCACCGCCTCGGACCAATTGAGAGGAGTACGCACTTTCTCGCCATAGAGAATTTCGAATGGGGCCTTGCCCGAACTCGCTTGGAAGCTGTTGTTGTAGGAGAACTCGCATATGGAAGACAATCTTCCCACTTCATATCGAAGGAAATGACACAAGCCCCGAGCATATCTTGAAGGATTTGATTGACTCGCCGACTTGGCCACTTGTTTGAGGATGGAAAGCTGTGCTGAAACGAATGTTGGTGCCCATGGCCTTCCTCAAAAGAATCCCAAAACTTGGAGGTGAAGATGCTGCCACGGTCTCAAGAGATCAATTGTGGAATGTCGTGCAGGAGACAATTTCGAGGTGTATAGCTCGCCAACCGAGCTGCTGTGATAGATTCTTTGATAGGAAGAAAATGAGCCACTTTAGTAAGCTTGTCAATGACAACGAAGATAGCATCATTTCCACGCTTTGACTTTGGAAATCCAGTCACGAAGTCCATCTCGATATGATCAAACTTCCATTCGGAATAGAAAGAGGTTGGAGGAGACCAGCTGGTCGTTGGTGTTCTCGCTTTCACTCTTCTGCAGACATGACACTCATT